>NJRP01000136.1:412096-431625 GCA_003063835.1 Aphaenogaster floridana | reverse complement strand
ACTGTCCCGAAGAAATTAAATTGTTTAATAATGAAAGGTAAAGATAGACTGTCTGATCTTAAACAAACTGAGCTAGTATATAGGATTGACTGCACAGATTGTGATGCATGTTATATCGGACAAACTAAGAGGCATTTGGAGACACGTATCAGGGAACATCAGGTAGATATTAGAAAACACGACAGTAACCATTCGATTGTTACTAAACACCGCCTCACCTATAATCATGATTTAATTGGCTTAAACCAAAAATTTTGTATAAAGAAAGTCATCGTAAAAAAAGGAAGATCTCTGAAATGTTCTTCATTAAAAAACATAAGTGTACGGTTAATATGCAGAGGGATACTGAAAATCTATCTGCCATATATGAACGTGTTATCAATTCTACATAGTTTATGCCTTTGATTCGGTTTGTCTTTAGTGATTTTCGGAACACGTCCTGTTTGTTTAATTGTCATTTTGTTTGTCTTTCCTCTTTAGTGTGACTTTGACCATGATTTGCTTCGGTTATACTGAATATGTTGGTTTCAGTTTCATATTCTCACGTTTACTTTTTATCATTTGACGCGCAAAACCATGTAAGCTTTTTCTCAGTCTTAATATAGACCTTTCATTTAATTTATTAATATATTTTTCTTCTTTTTTATTTTTTTACTATTTTGATTTTTACTATTTTGATTTATGGTCATTGTCTTTATGCATTGTTTTACTTTCTCATTCTTTAGCTTATGTACGCACGATGGTGCTAGGTATCTTGCGATTATGATGGTTTTACATATGTATCTGCTGTATATTATTCACTTGATAAGGATCTGATGTGGGTCGAAACGTTGTGATTAATAAATCATTTGTGGTCAGTTACGTCGTTTTTAAATAATTTTGATTTGTTTTATCTACTGGCGAAAGGAAAGATTGTTTTTGTTTTTACGATGGTTTCGTTAATATTAACAGTAAAAAACTGAAATCACAACACAATACTAATATGGCATAAAGGCACATAACAGAGTGATTGCGAGCAAATTGCCTTTACTCCTTCTATTTTTTCTGACTTCTGCGGCGTAAATCCCCGCCGCGCGGTGTAAATACCGGAGTTACCCTATTCGTTTCCGAGTAAAGTTTCATTTATGACATCAAGAATGTTGTAATCCTTATACAATATGTACGCACTGCAAATCGATATCCCATTTCCCATGTGCGTTCTTTAAACATAATTTGCATAATTCTTTAATTCTCTACAATTTCACAGCTGTGGGCGACATTGGAATTATCGCTATTCTTCAGATTTACCCTGTATTTTCTTGGAACAATAGCGTGACTTACATATATTTATATATATACGATACTTGTGCATTCAGCGCTTCGACTCTAGGCTCGTCGCGGTGGATGTCGAAGGTCGCAATTTTCATTCACGCGTGTCACATAAGGGACTCGATGGCGCACGCCGCTCCGAAGCGGGTAATACCATCGCGCGGCACATCGCCGCGCGGCGCGCACTCACTCGGTTCCTCCGAAGGCGGGGTTGCTTTTAGCGGACTAAACGCGCCTCTTCAATTACCAGCCATCTTCGAAGTCCCGATACCGTGTAATGAGGTCCATTGTGCCGAGACGCGTCCGCACGTTTCACATGTGAGATTCGCGTCGCCTCGCGCGTGCACTTAGGGCGGCCTTAAACGGATTACTTCGCGCCTTCGTGTCTCTCGCCCTCGCCCTCGTCGTGCCGAAGAGGCGAGCTGGATAGCGCGAGTGCGCCACGGAGCCTAATTCGATTTCGACGGGATGCGTGCCACCGCCGCGTATCGCACCTTCGGCGCACTTACGCGCGCCACGTACGCGAATCTTCGTGAGGCTTAATTGATCTAGTTACATCCTACCTGAGACAATAATGATGCCGTAATGAATTAGGCGAGGACACGCTGGCACAGTCGGCTCGCCTCGACGTCACTCCGTTAAAACATCTACATTTTTCTCCCGGTTTAGAAGAATAACAACCGCAGCTTAATATATATAGGAACGTGTATTAATCTGAATACAAAGGGATATCTGGGATTTGAAAGTTGATTTCATTTCTGTGGTATTTCTAACAATGGATATCTGTTTTGCTTCCCTGAAGAGAAAAATACGTTAGAACTTTTTTACGATACCTAAAAATTATTATTTTAAAAAATGCGATATGTTTAATTTTCTATGACGTGTGCAATGTGTATATTATAAAAATGCATTGTATTCTCTATTTATCTGGTAGAATAAGACTAGAATAATTTATACGACTTGTTAAAGAAACTTTCCACATAATCGCGACAATAAAGTAAGCGGCGCGTGTTTCTTCTTGAAGGAAATCAACAAAACAGGCCAACTTTCACAAATCCCTTATTTATTCTCAGATAAAACCTATATCTTTGGCTTGGCTTAAAGAAAACGCCGTTTCCGTTGATTTAAGACGATCGTATTACTCCCGCGAGACGCCAGATCGAGATTAACGATCGATCGGCCCGCGCACCGCGGATTATGCCACATTTTCTACACCGTTCTCTCTTCTCTCTCTGTTTCTCTCTCCTTGAACAAGGATGCCGACCTATAAATTACGACGAGTTGCTTAGCTTGTATCGTTTACGGTTTCGGTACAAGTGCGCGCGATTTCTATCGCGCCGCATTTTACGTGTAAGACGGATTCTGCTCGAGAGACGAAACTCGTCGGAATAAATCTGCAGCTTTTATTATCCTCTCGGTGACAAAGTCGAAACGTGTTCGAGGGACAAGTTACTTTTGCTACCAATTTATTGCAAGAAATTTAAATTTGTGGCGATCTAAATCTTACTTTGTTCTCGCCTATGTATTCTATCAGTTACAATCACAAATTTTTTATCTTTATATGTTTCTACGAAGCGATAAAATATTTGTGAAGCTGTTACTATAATTCTAAAATCACTAAATATTCAGTCAAAGATTCCACTGTAAACTTTTTAATAATAGAGAGTTTTTGCAATACCGTCTTTTAGATACGGTGAACGCTAAAATCACGTTATTGGATCGACCCAATAACGTGATTGGTCTTTCGACCCAATAACGTGATTTTAGCGTTCACCGTATCTAAAAGACGGTATTGCAAAAACTCTCTAATAATAAAAAGAGTAATATAGTAAATAAAATTCCAATTTTAGTATGTTACATTTTGTTATACTTTGTCTTCTAATTTTCTTTTGTGCATTTCGGGTAGGCTTTGTAGCAGCAATATTGCTGGTGCCTCACCTTTTGTGTATCTGTACATTTCTGTACATTTCTTGTCTATTCGTTTCAAATTGTATTATTCAATTGTAATGGTATGTATACAGTACACAAAATAAATTAAATTAAATTAATATTAATTTTTCTAAATCGCCAGTAAGTAATAAATATATGTAATAAATTGTAAGTCGACCTAACTGGCAAGAGATGGTATTCTATTAATTAACACGTATCAACCATACGGATTGTGGTCCTCTACGTGTAGCAAATTTAATATTAATAAATGCTAAAGCATCTATTATATTCTTCCCCCTCCCCCAACACCCTCCCATCACGAAAATAGAATACCATCTCTTGCCTAATTAATAGAATACCATCTCTTGCCAGTTAGGTCGACTTACAATTTATTACATATGTAAATTAAATTAAATTAAATTAAATCTAATAGAAAGAATGGGAAAAACAAGTTTTATATTTTTCAGAGCTCTCCCATTCGATATCCAGGAGTGTGCACATACGATCTCACTGGTTATACCGAGATGTAATTAAAATCGTGAAAAGCGACGGTTAATGCTGGCCGTAAAATGGGGCTTTCAAAGAGCGCGATAGAGCGTGCAAACGGGACGAAATGTCGTACAGAAGTACGAGTGTTTCAGTAGCACGTCGGTACCGGTATTTAATGCCGGCTTCGTTAGTTGCAGATTGCCTGTGACACATTTTTCCTACACCCGCTATCCCCCTCGCCCCCTCTCACTTTCGGTTTTTCTCGTCATCGACATTCTAGTCCGAGGTTGCAGCTTTTCATCGGCGAAAAATGCACCGTCTAATGGCGAGCGCGGCCATTCCGGAGCAAGAACTCTAATGTCGTTACCGTGCCGTACAAATACGCACTTAACGAGCGACGTGTGCGACGATATAAAGCGGCTCGTTATGCCAATTTTAATATCCTCAGCGGCTGTGCGAAGTTTTTTACCGCCGCCGGTCGCTCGCAATTTCCCGTAATTTTGTAATTACGTGTAATTCTATAATTATGCGTCGTTAGATGCTTCTGCCAAGAAAGACCTTTTTGTAGTTAATTCATTTGTAGCGTAAATATTTCGTTTATAGTACAAGTTTTCACGCAAATTCAATGAAATTTTTAACACGAAAGTCTCGTTTAACGAAACAATATAGTATTCTAGCTTTAATACGATTTATACGTCGGAAATGATATAATATTAGAGTTTTAATAAGATTTGTACAATAAACTCGTGGACGCAGGGCGGTACAAACTTTAAGTTACAAAGATAAATTAAGTAATCCTGTGAGAAAACGGAGGATCGCAAGTAAAGGGAGCGGCGGAATGCAATTCCAGTTCCAGAATTTCTGACAGGCCGATATTTCAACTATTTGGAAGGGTAGTATCTGCGGGCCATTACTTTTCCACATACTGCCGGTCGTAGCTGTAAGATACCCTCGATAAAGACAAGACCATTATCTCCGAGATTCCTACATTCAATTTACCGCCGTTGTTACTGTTATCGTCGACTACATGCCGCGAATTCGAAATTATCATTAGTAGCCTCGCATGAGTTTTCTTACACCGTGCTTGCGAGTACTTAAATTTATTTGGATGCTGAAAAATGAAAGCTATCGAATTCGATGTCTTGGTCATAAGAGAAAAATACGAGTTCATTATGCGCAATAAACATATTCGTAAAAAATCACTTATAAAGATTAAAAGTTGCTCCTTTCATCGCTTTACTTCGAAATCATTCTTAAAAGGCAAATTTAATTAACGTACGTATGTGTGGAATAGTAATTCGTGTCGAGAGATTGTACGACTTGCCAAGAATTCTAATGATCACGTACGAAACCTCGTCGGAAAATAGTCGGATTTGAGAGAGTGGGCTGGAAATATCTCTATAAAATTTACGATTCATAAAAGAACGATGGTCGAACAAACGGTTCGCGTTTTAGCTCCCCTGCGACCGGCCGAATTTTGGAGTATCCGCACATTTATGAATCAATATGAATCATAGCCGGCCCATTTTTACTTGGGTTACGCCACGGCGATTTTTCGGTCAGGTTTCTCCTATTGTAACGTTAGGAATTAACTTGAATTACGATACGCGTGTAATCTATCGCCGAATGTTCTAATAATAAAGTATCTCGTTGCGACGTCGAATGGCACTACGGAGGTATGTTTACACTGCAGTTAAATTAAACACCGATAATCGTATCTTCGTATTGCAGATGACTTCGCAGAAAAAGCCATTCGATTATTAACACCGAGATACGATGTGGTTTTAACGAGATTAGATCTAAACGGTTGCCACACATATATCGCGACGTATATACATGCCGATCGCATGACGCTGAATTGAATCATTTGCACGGCCCATTCGGATAATTAACAGCAAAAAATGTTAGTAGCCGTTCACTAGTAATTACGAGAATAAAACGAGCGATAAGTTTATCAGATATATCTTTCATACTTTTGGTAAAAATAGCTCGAGAATATTTCCGATGACTCATATTAACTGCGGAATCGTCATGATAGTTAAGTTCAATTGCGCCAATTGCCGTGCCTATCTGTCGATCGATCTCGGGCGATTTCACTTTTTTGCTATCCGGCCGCACCAGCGATAATTATCAAGGATCACTTTGTTCTAAATTGAGGCAAAACGGGCACAGAAAAACGGATCGAGGTCTAGGACGTTAGAGGACGTTGGATTATATTTCCGTCATGAAGCTGAGACAATTTTCTCAGCAGTAATTAAGCTTCGCGAGATAGTCGAGAAATTAATTAATCTTATTCCGTGTTTCAAGCGATTTGATAAAAAAAATTCGTTTTCTTTCCTCAAATATCCCGATCGATTAATAGCATTTTAGATTTATGTGATGGCGAGCACGATCTCACTGAAGTAGAAGTTATCGTTATGTTTACTGCTACCGACGTTCATTTTTTTATCGGTTTTAATTTCTTGGAAGATATATCAAAGTCATATCTCAAGAAAAATAAATTTCATCTTAAAAGTACCTCGCAGTAAACATCAAAACAAATTTTACAAGAATAATTCGTCGATAAAGTTTTTCGTCAAGCTTGTTACAAAAATAAAATGTTATATTGACAAGGGAAATAATCCAAGAATATCTACTTTTTATACACATATGTAAATTTTTTGGTCAATAAAGCGAACCGAAGTTTCAACAAGATTTTCGTATATGAAAGCCACGAGCAACATTGATGTTTCCGTGTGTATATATTTCTTCTGTTAACAAAAAAATATTCCAAAAAGTGTCATAGCTCGTGGTCGTTTCCTTTTTAACACACGTCATACGCATCTGCGACCGAAGTATGATTCGAGTTTACGGTCACATAGGAAATAGGCGAGATTTATCGGGAGATATTTCGTTTCTAACGAGACGGAGGGAAAAAGCGAATCTTCAGTTCGCGTCACATGTGGTCGCGAAATATCTCGTCTGTCATTTGTTACGCGATCCTCTTACGCCGCACTCGTGCATCGCCGTAAAGACGTTTCGCCATTTATCAAGTCGGCGATCGTAAATATTGAACGAACCTCCGAATACGCGTGGCATACTAAAATCTGGTAAGAGTTATCTCCGGGAAGAATAATCTCGAGAATTCCATCGAGGCATAATGCATCGGACGCGATTGAGAGAAAAATGTTCGGTCCTCGGAACATCGACTGTGATCTTCCTGAAATTTTTCTAAGATCGACATGCGTCCATTTGTCGTCACACGAGCGATGTATCTTTATGAGTATTATCATAAATTATCGATGGATTGAAGGACAGATTCCTTGATCATTTTGAAGAATCGACTTCGGCTTGCAAATTATAATGTTTAGTACACGGAAAGAATGGTTTTGCTGAAATATCTAAGAATTTGGCCAGATACAAATCTGAAAATAATTTTGTTGAGCCATCAAAATAATTATGTAGGACGCCCAAAATAGTTGCTGGAATATCAAAACTTTTTGTAGCATTATTATAATGCTTGAGCGTCCCACGTTGTTACTTTTGATAGTTTAACAAAATTATTTTCAGATCTATATCTGGCCACATTTTTAGATACTTCAGTAAAACCGTTCTTTTCGTGTAAAATAGTTTTAATATTAAATATCGATGTATCAAAATTTTATATTAATGCGTTATTAACGTAAAATATTCAAGATTTACTGAAAAAATATTAGAATATAGTTTTTTCTTAATGAATATTAGAATATAGTTTTTCTTATTTATTAGCATTCCTGTTTAGCGTAACCATTCCTTGCACGCAACAATTATATTGCAATATTGCAAACGATAAAGCATAGAAATTAGATGCGCAGATGTCATCGTTAAATTGATATTCTCTGATTAATTTACGTCATTTGTCGCAAATTGGCGCTATTGCATGATTTATCACATTACATTAATGTTACTAGTGATGCGTGACGTTACGTGCATTACTGTAATATTAATCTCGACAGTAAATAATTACGTTATCGCACAGCGTGAATTGAGAAGTCTGTCTTCTCTGGCGCGTAAAATCCCGGAAAATCAAGGAAAATTACCAGTCTCGGGGGCGAAACTGAGATATCATTTCTTCTCGCTGAGGGAACTGTTAAGAAGCCGTTGATCGTCGATTTGCAGTTCTTTGCGCCTCGTGTTTCCATTACCGTTCTCCCAGGAATGTTTTCCTCATAACGTAATAAAAAAACAAAGATCGTCTGCACATCGGCCGGATATCGCCGTAATTTCGTTCGATCGATACGTCGCCGAGTAGGACAGGAGAACGTTATTAAAGCTCCGAGGGCTTTCCCGAATAAGCGGTGCGAATTGTATAGAAGAAGATATATACGGCATGGATTAAACTCGAATAAACACGATATTAACGTGCTATGAATTGGACATATTAAACAAACCATTCCCGTTCTATGTGTTTGGTTAAAAGACGCAAAAAAACGTTATGGACATAGAAATTCGATACTCGTGTAATGACATATCACTATTTATCTGTTAACAGAAATATCACTGCCCGGAACAAATATCGCGTATATGAACTATGCAATTTATGCTATTCACGATTAATACTGCCCGTTAAAGCGCTTTGATTTATTCGCGCTTCAGTTTATTTTTACACAGAAAGAATGGTTTTGCTGAAATATTAAAAAATTTGCCTAGATACAGATCTAAAAATAATTTTGTTAGGTCATCAAAATAAATGTGTAAGACGCCCAAAATAGTTACTAGAATATCAAAACTGTTTGCAGCATTATTATCATGTTTGAGTATCCTACATAGTTATTTTTGATGGTCTAACAAAATTATTTTCAGATCTGTATCTGACCAAATTTTTAGATATTTCAGCAAAACCGTTCTTTTCGTGTACGGGCGAATATTGCGTGAGATGCGCTATTTCCTTTCAGTCCTGATTAAACTATCGGAGCTTGTTTAAAGAAGTCGTGCGCTTTGTACAGCGAATATAAAATTGGTAACGGGGAGTGAGGAGAGGCGATATCGGTGGAATATAACGGCAATGGGGATGAGGCAGGCATTAAATCGCGATAACGCGATCGCCATCAGGCTGACTATAAATTACCCAGGAGGGTTGAGAACACGGTTAAACCTGGAAGCCCGTCCGCCGATCGGAAATCCGGTTGAGTGTTCCATTGACCTGCTCTCGGCGGTGCTGTGCTGTTAACACACGTTTCCCGTTATCGCGTCTCGTGATTAATGACGCGCTTTATTAAACCGCGTCGTAAGACAGCGACGAGAAAGAGTTAAAAGTCCGCGGTCCCATCGGCAGCGACGAACTTTCGCACGCTTGCCGCCCTTAAATTATAATAATGGACGAGAGTTATGGCAGTGAATTGATAATAGAGAAAAGAGTGAATTTAGTTGGATAACACTTGACACACTGCCACGATAATTCATAATATTTCTGTAAAGTCGATTAATTGTAGAGATCTCATCTCGAAAGAATTTTTGAAGTAATCGCTGATGCCTTTTCATGAAAAATGAGACGGGATCAACAATTTTTACGATCAACGATCAACTTTACAAATTTATCGTTGTTACATAAATCGATCATACTTTGTCGAAAATTTTGTCACATTGATTGATCGTCATTCGTCAGAACTTGCGGATAAAAGAACATCCGGCGATACTTCAACATCCTTTGAAAGAGACGTTCTCTCTGGGCCCTCGCTTTCAGCGGTTTACAGTTATAAGGTTTTATTTCGAGGCGTAACGCTTCGTTCAGCGGAAGCGGTAACTGGTAACGCGGAGGAAATCGGGAAATAACCAAGCACGGAGGATTAAAAAGGAAAGCCGGCTGAACGTTCGCCGCAAACGCGAGCGGTTGTGGTGTTGGTGTGGCGTCGCTCTTTCTGGCCGAGCTGGCTGTATATCAACTAGCGCAGTGGCGGATCGCAATGCGTTCGACGAAGCGCATTTATCGCGCCATGTTTCCAACGTTCATTACCGATTCTCCGGACGGGGAAATCCACGGCACGCGATCGCGCGGAATAATGATCGACGACAATTTCCAGGGACGAGGTGTTCCGCGCGCATAAGCGACCCGCACACACCAACTCGACACTAATGCGATACGAGAGGGCATTAAACTGCGATAACGCGATCGCCATCAGTCCGGCAATGAATTAATCGACGGGCGGGAGGGTAACAGGAAGGCGGTCGTACCTGGAAACCCGGATGTCCGCAGCTATTCCGTCGGCGTGCTACTCAGGGTCGAGCTTCGTGTCGACGGCTCTCGTGAAAAAGGAACCCGAAATCCCCCGTTTCTCATCTCGCATAAATGAGACGGGACATGCAAGTATGATTTGCGCAAATTTTAAGATTCAAGAGATGCATTTTAATTGTGATCAAAAAAGTGCAAGCCCAGGCAAAATGAAAAAAACGGAAGAAATATCCGATTAGAAAAATTGCCAAGTTCATGGAATGAAATTATAGATAGAAAGAATTTGATTTATAGTACACAATCTTTTTCTCCCAGAAATTTTTATAATGATTTATATCTTTTCTACGTGAGACCGTTGATGTTTAATAAAGTTTACGTCTTTCTCTTCATATACATGCTAATTTTCACATTTTATTTTTAAACAATCTGCGATCTAGTTTATTCAATACACTTGTATGCAATAATAGCAATTGCACTTTCCTAACGGATTTCCTTGCAATGACTGCTTTCAACCCCCAGTTCTCCTTTTCATATATTAATTTCCATACATTTCTTAACTTTTTAACAATTCATCATCTAAAGTACGTAGATTTGCTAATGCTGATTGCGCTTCTACGACTAATGTATCTCGCATTGTTTGCTTAAGAGGATATTCTCGCGCTTTCAGTACTATTTTTATACTTTTAGGAATTTTTTTTGAAAAAATATAAAAGCTATAAAGTTGAAACTTATTGTTTGTACATTTATTCTTTAAATGTTTTTTACAAATTTTTTCAAATAGTTGCCCATATGATTTAAGGTGCAAAAATGATCGGAAACAAAAAATTAAAAAAAATTAATCAAAAAATTAAAAAAAAATGACATCTTTATTTTGGTTTTTATTTTTATTTATACCTATTCTATTTCTATTTAACTTTAATTGTTTAATATTTCATTTATTTATTGTACAATGCGAACGTGACTCTAATGTCTTTACCTTTGTATCCAAATGTATAGATCACTTGAAAAGGACCAAAACCCATGGTCGAAACGTCGTGATGATTTTTTAAATAAATTGTGGCCAATTCGGTCGTTTATACAAACACTTTGGTTTAAAAAAAATTGTTAATCTATATAAGTGAAGTTCTCGTCCGACTTACAATTAAGTTAAAAAATAGATTTTTGCAAAAATGGCAAAGTTTTGAAAAAAATTCGATTTTTTCACTTTTTTTCGAGATTTTTTCTTACCGGAAAAATCGAAAAGTTGGAATTTTTATTTGATTGTAGGTCAGGACGAAAGAGAAAAATGTTGTAAATATCTCCTAAAATTTTGATTCAATCGGATTAAAACTACACGATTTATCGTGGCAACAATTTTGGAAAGTGTTGTTTAAAAAAATGCGTTAAAAATTTTACAAACAGTTTATAGGTTAATAAAAATTTTGACAAGTCTTTTACCTCTAATCTGCCATATTCTACAAGGTTCACATTATTAAAAAGTGCCAAAAAAAATATCGATTTTTTGAAATCCAAGAACGAGAATATCCCCTTAATCTTCGTAACCGGCCCTGGTGCTACCCCCGCATAACAACCTGTCGGGAATTACCCGGTAGCCGATTCAGTGCGGTCGACTCGCGCACGCCAGCCCCGTCGAGTCGAAGAACCGAAATTTCCCTACCGTGTAGCGCATCCGGAGATACGCCTGGCGAGGGTCGTCGCATTAGCTAGGCAATCGGTCGGCGAAATTATTCATGCTGCGGCATGTTACGGGCCGGCCACGTAACACACCGCGTACCACGACACGCCACGCGACGTACCTGCGAGTCGGCGGCGGATTTCCTGACGAATTGCGATCCCCGCCACGCGCAGGAACGAGGCAAGGGTCGTCGATCGGAAATTACCTTCGTGCCGGGGATGGAGTCGGGCCGAGACGAGACTGGGAATTAAGTTTCGGTGTTTTTCGGTTGTTCGTCTGACGGATCACGGGTTACGAACAATCGATACGAACGTGAAAGGAGTTGAAATCCTCGATCCCTCCGCCTAAACTCTTTTACTTTAGCAAGCGTACCGTTTTCTTCGTAAAATCCGCAGACACGAAACTCTAGATCACAATAAGACGCCTGCCATTTTAGCTATTTCCTTTTGTAACTACGCCGAAGAATAATTAGCTTTTCATATGCAAATACTTATATCTGTGGATTACTACGTAAGATGTGGTGATTTACACACAAAGCTGCTTTTAAGAATTTAACGCGCGGTTGGAAATGAAAAAAAAATTACCTTTTTGCCGTAAATCTCTTTCTCTGTGGATAAACGAAGGCGAGAGAAGATCGCGAGATGAGCGCAGTTTGGCCATTCTTCGGAAAGCGAGTCGTTTTTCTTCCTACTCGTTCATTAGCATTCAACGCGTTACGACTTTTCTTTGTTTTTACCGGGGGAATTATTAGACCAATTAGGGGCGTACAAGCACAATGTGCGGAAGTTGCAGGAACGAACCGTAAAGTTCTACCTTCCCTTTTGAGTGTATTGCGATCGAACGGGCCGAAAGTTTCCATCGCGGCCTTTTACGCGAAAGTGTTCTCCTAGGATTTCAATTTCCAGGATCATTACCTTCGAACAGCGTAGGAATTACCGCTTTTGCATATAGAAGCTGCGGGTAAAATCTGCAGATATTCTATGGTGATATTTTATACACGCTATTATGAACGCTTTCTTTGCAATTCTCTAATAAATACACACACAATTATGGATTTATTATACAAAAAATTATATTCAAAAGAAATTTTATAAAACATGACGAACCTATATTTAGCTTTCAATAGGATCAATATTCCTACCTCTCAAAGCAAATTACATTTCATGTTTGAAAACGTATATAACAATACATAAAATATAATAGAAATAAAAAAACAAATCGAATAGTATAGAAATAAATGTTTAAAAAAATATCGAATATTTATTAATAATAATTTTTTAGCAACGTTGATGTATGTGCATTATTTTAATAATAAGGGTGAGTTATAATACATGTCACATCCCTCTAACCCCTTTTTCACTCTACTTTCCCTTTCATTTTCCACTTCATTTCTCAACATCCCTGCATAAAGGAAATCGATCGCAAATGTGCAATCACACGCATCTCCACGCGGAAATGGACTGTCATAATATTTCGAATTTGAGCGCGCCATAAAATAAATTCTAGCACGAAGAAAATAGAATCGCGGTGCGGACCGATCCTATTTTTACTTTGGAACTTTTCAATATTCGGCGAATAGTCCGTGATTGTAAAATTCTATCCGAGTCTTTTTCTAGTCAACGGATATAATAATTTCAAAGAAAAGTATACACGTGGAACTTGTTTCTGCATAATAAAATTGTTCGCATTAAGTAAAAAAACTGCTGTTAATCACATAAACTTATAATTATTTTATATTAATAATAAATAAGTTGAGAATATGTACATACATATATATGTACACTGTTAAAAAAATTTGTATTAAAAATAATATAAAAATAGGAAGTTTTTATGCAGATATCGTATATGAAATTTCAAATACAAAGTTGAAAATTAAAGGAATGGTATTTCGAAAATAAAAGTATCGAGCAGTAATATTTCTATGCTCATCTGTTTGCTCATATACAAATGTTCTCATTTTCAATCGAAAATATGTATTATTACCTTACGTATTCAAAAAAATCTTAAACGGGTTTTCAATATTTAATGTTGTATGTATTAAATTTCATATTAGTGATTAAAATTCATGTTCGTATATGAATTTAGCTATACAAGTGCAAGAATTTTTATTTCAGATACTCAGTTTGTAAATTTCATTTACCGTAGTAGCGTAAATGTGTTGTAAATTTCATATCTTTTTTAACAGTGTACATATAAATCATATGAAATATGTAATTTACCTTCTTACAACTGTTAATGTGTATTTTACAATCGTCAATATTTTTCTAGTCGCGAATTAGCATATATAACACTCTTGGAAAATATATATTATTACTGCGGGTTAAAAATACATATAGAGTATAAGTATACAAGTAATAATTTAATATCTCGAAATAAATTTAAACCGATGAATTGAGACAGTTTCTGGTACTTCCATTCAACGAACGATCACATCGGTCGCGCGCATTGTCCCGAATTAAGAGAGATATCCAGCCGAAAATACCATCCAGTATCCCACGGCCTTCGCATTAGGGTCAGTTGGTCATCGGTGCAGCATTGTGTCGGGAGTACCGAAATTAACCGCGATACCAGCGGCACCGACCTTGTAATCCGCGCAGAGAACGCGCCGAAACCGTGAAACAATATAGTTAACCACTTCCTCCCTCTGCCCTTCGACAACAACATCCCAGCAGCCCGCGGCCGTACAAATGGGTCAATAGGTGAGACGCATAGAACGTACGTCGAAGTGACCCAGATCGGCGGAATAAGGCGAGAGCGGTCGTGCAACGGCCGCACGATCAATAGCGCACAATCTTGACTTAGAAAACCTACAATGTCAGCGAAGGAAGGCGGCACCAAACTTGGCGAGCGAGATCGTTTGCGGATTGAACGCCTTCGGCATTCGCGACGGTGGCGTCGAACAGTCGATCTCTCTTTTTCGCGAGACGCGCAAATTTGAAGCGATCGCAACAGGATTAAATGTCACTTACTCGATGATACTCGAGTGGAGAGTTCGACATATTTCGCGGTGGAAATCGCAATTTTCGATTACCAGTTTCTGTCGTATATAAGATATGTTTCAGTAGTCCCGAGATTAATTTTATTGGCAGATCGGAGCAACCTAGAATCGATCTTTTCTCTCTTAGCCCTTGGATTATGAGGGGAATGGAATCTGATCGTTGAGAAATTAGATACGTATTCAGACGGCTCGTAACGTTCGTCGTTACCGTCGAGCCCTGTCAAGATTTACTACCAATCTTCTTGGTAACGGCTTTATCTCTACTTTGTCTCTTCATTCATTTCAATTACATCCATTCGATCAAAGCCGAAGCTTTCTCATCAACGAAAATGACACATAAAGAGGAATAAAACGCTTCGCTGATTTCTTTCGCCAAACAATAACGAAATATATATAAATGAAATAAGACAATACAGAAATATAGAAAATACAGAAAATATGACGTAAGAAAATATGCTTGGTGTGATAGATATATAAGTAAAACAAAAAAGAATTTTAATTAATTTTCGAAATCATATGAAGACCCGGGAGGAAAACAAGGAATGTCTGCAGTTTTATACTTTTGAGTAAAAGAAATTTTATAGTTTGTTATTTCCCCTATAACCGAATGTTTTACCTTCATTTTTTCACTGATTAATACAGTTTTTAATCCAAGATTAATTACAAATACATTGTAGTATCATTGATGTTTGTAGTACCTTTTAAACGCTACAAAATGACGACCATATCTCATTTTTAATAAAATTGACATTCCTTGTTTTTCCCCCCCGAATCTTCATATGGCAGAAGAACTGGAATAATTTTTCCCGGATGTAACAAGCACAAATTGAGAGAATACAATATTTAAAAAAGTATTAATACACTAGCAGTACCGTACATATGTGACTTAAATTAATCCGGGTATTCTGTGCGGGTATCAGGACGCGCATATCTTGTGAAGATTTGAATCGCTCAGTCGTCTCGAGTTCAGCCAACATTCTGTCATAGACATTCGTATACGAATTAGCAGGAGAATCCTGAATCAAGTCCCCGACCATTACGTGAACGGAATATTTCCCGCCCGAGTGCACAGTACTGTTGTGACACAATGACGAATATAAACAATCCATATCGCGAAATATGGAAACTGCATAACAAGGATCGCAGTGCCCGACTGTTTATTGATTTGGCAAGTTTGCTCTGCTCTTCTTAGTGATGTTAACCCGAAAAGCAAATGGATGGATCGAACACTCTTGTGTAACGAGCATCGTATAATGCTAGATAGTTGTTTATTAGTTTCGCAAGTTCAGCTTTACTCGCCTAAGTAATGGTTAACGCGATGCGGTTTGCGTATTACAACATAGTTAAATATTCTCATCCTGCGCGCGAGATATACGCGAGATGAAAGGTAAGTGCTTTAAAACGCGCGTTCGCCATTTATTACGTACATATTTCGTTCGCGCGATAAAAATGTTTCATTAAGCGTCGCTCTTCGGCTAATAGACCGGGCGGGGTTTAATAGAGTGGCCCGAGCACTTCGGAGTTTAAAACGGCGTACCTCGACCGCGCTTTTAATTATCGCGTATCGATTTTTAACACTCTCACGACACGCTGCGCATTTGGACGATATATTACCGGTAACCCCGTAATTTCGAAGCCGGCTGGATCCTCTCGCAAATACCAGTCCGCACAAAGCACACGAGCGGCCGTAGTTGTTCACAAAGGACCGCGTATATATTCTGGGTCAGGGTCTCTCAAACTGGGTTGACTCGCCGCCACCGTATATGTCCGGAACGTGCGAAAGCGCCCGACGATTCCGGAAAGGTCGCCCCATCAACCCGCGAGATCCTCCGAGCGTCTCGGTTGATCCCGAATTCCCCCGTAAAGTCGCAGTAACGGGGCCATTAAGCGCTCGCGTAAACACGAACCGTGATCGCAAAATTATCGACAGCACGAGAGGCCACATTGCAGGAACGGTATGCGCTTCTCCACGCACTTCAGAAAAATTGCTCGGTGGAAATCACGTCGCGTAAAGTGAAACGGCTTTCGTGCGATAGACAGCGAGATGTCGTCGTATAACTGCGTATCCATCAAAGGAACATAGAGCAACATTTGTGTTTCTGTGTTGCGTGTTTCCGTAAAAAAAAAAAATATATATATATATATATGTATGTGTATGTTTGTTTCCAAAAAAATATCCTCAATGTTCCTTTGGTGGATACGCAGTTCAAGATCTTCAGCAGGGACTAGTGAACGAGATACTCGCGAATTACGATTACGAGATATGATGCGGTGGACGATTTTTTCAAGTTAGAGAATGCTATTTTAATCATTGAGAACCGCTGTCCTAGGCAGAATACACATGCAAACGCGATGCGTAGGTGGAAGGATAATAACTACGCTGCGAAACTTGCCCGTCAGGCGCAATGAACAACGGTGTGCTGTTAAATCGAGCCATTAACGTTCTAAGGACGCGTGTCATCGTGTCACCGAGATATTCAACGGGATAAATTGAGTTTTTTCGTTGTGTCGAAAGCCGAAACGAAAGCCGGCTTGCTCGAATTTGCGTCATGATATTTTCACGTTTTTTATTTTAGTTCATTTCAATTCAGATAGTTCCTGCGTGAAATAAATATCAATTTTCCAATTTGACAAGATACAATATTGATACGTAAACAAGCTAGTGAAAAAAATAGCAGCACGCAAAAACTATACTTGCATGTTAAATTTAATAAGAAAATGACTGTCGATCTATGAAAATAATTAATTGCTGTTGACGCAATTGATTATGCCAAAGCTAATGTAATGGAAAACACTTTTTGAATATTACTAAAATGATTAATTTCAAATAAAAAAGCGTAAATAACTATAAAAATAACTATAAGACTCTCAATATTGAAAAATATAAAGAACAATAAGGCAATGAGAGTACAGTGCGGTAATTAGTGCGCAATTACAATTTCAAGGTAAACTTTAAAAATTCTTAAAGACTAATAACATATATTCTTAAAACGATAGTATATTTGTCTAGTCTTAACACACTTCGCATAGTCTTAAAAACGTACGTTTCGGCTGCGCTTTGAGCTATCTTCAGCGAATATCGATGAAACAATATGTGTTGGTGCAATACCGGCATCTCTTTTGACACTCGACCTAATCAGTTATATTTTTGCGCTCCTGATTTTATTCTGAAATGACCACGTATTTTCAAGTTTGAACCTTTATTTAAATGTAATGAAAAGTTGCAATTTCGGCCACTCTAGGTGTTCACCCGGTAGACTTGAATTTAATTATCACCTGACGTTCCAACCAGTGTGAATCCAAATTTGAATCTTAAGAGTAAGTTCTCTTGGAGATGCCGGTATTGCACCAACACATATTGTTTCATCGATATTCGCTGAAGATGGCTCAAAGCGCAGCCGAAACGTACGTTTTTAAGACTATGTGAAGTGTGTTAAAACTAGACAAATATACCATCGTTTTAAGAATATGATATTAGTCTTTAAGAATTTTTAAAGTTTACCTTGAAATTGTAATTGCGCACTAATTACCGCGCTGTACTCTTATTGCCTTATTGTTCTTTAAAAAAGCGTAATTTTCTTATTGGTGTTAAACATGGCGCCCTTAAACTTTTTTCAAGGAGAAGCAGAGTGTAAATATACTTAGGGGTGCCAAACGAACGTATTGTAAGATTGCGCCTGTTAAATATAAGAATAAGAATGCGCGCCTTAAATCAGTATTCGCAGATAATTAGATAATAAATGTATAGATTATCGTGACTAAGCATTATGTGTAATAGCTCCACCTGCGGAAATCGGAGCAACCGATAAAGAATTTGGATAGAAAGTCATTGCGAGAGCTCAGAGTAGTTAGACGTGTGATAAGTAGTAAAGTGAGAAGTTATAAATTGAGAAATTGTAAGACGGACTGTCTTTCGTCGTGCCGTATTAACTGATTTAAATAAACGGTGTTTTCAGTGGCGGATTCTGGCGGTGGGGGGTTGGGGTTAGACCCCCCCTTTCCAAATTAAAAGAAATCAATTTTGCTATATCCGTTTAAAAAATTTAGATAATAAAATACAGTTAGTCGCCGTCCCATCCCTATTATTAATCATATAGGCTGCGTTCCATAAAGCGCATATGCGCGCAATAATTTTGCCGAAACCCCCTCCCCCATTATCGACGTCAGAATCCGCCACTGGGTGTTTTACACGAGTGAAATTGTTAAAAACGGTAGTGCTGTCGAACCAGAGTCACAGACTCCGTTTATTTAGTGAACTGTAATATAAACTTTTGTCTTGTTTCATTTCATTTAAAATAAATATTATATGTTAATGATTTTGTCTAAAACTGAAAAGTGTCTTGATTTATACAAAAACTGTGCCCTCAGTGTTGTAGTAATCCATATATAATACTACAGTATTTTCAAATATTTATTAAAGAAATATTTATGCAAATTTTTATTTTTAATTGTATAACTTTCAAACAAAAAATTATCTGATTGTCAATCATAAAATCATTCTAAATTAAAAAAATTAAAATCCAGGAGGAGAGCATATGCCTCTCCTTGCCCCCCCCCCTCATGAGCGTCCATAGTGTTAAGAAAAATACTATGTTATAACAAGAGCTCGAAGAGTTGCCTTCTGGACTGCCACGGCAATAACGGTACGGAAAGTAACGCAGAAATAATTCCGCCCATTCGTCAGCGGAGTCGCTTGGTGAACAAGCTCCTTCCAAATGCATGAGATTGAAATTGAAAATATGTAGATTTCACGCGCGTCACGATATAGACACGTTCATGTAAAGCGTGCGAACGGCGAAGTGTTCGCGTGACTGGCTATCGATCAAATCGCTTGAAAATCGACGCCGAAAGTAAATGACGCATTATCCGTTCCAAGGTTTTCTGTATGCGTGTATATGTGTGAGAGAGAAAGAAAGGAGGGGAGAAAGAGAGAGAGAGAGAGA
>NJRP01000136.1:387074-411558 GCA_003063835.1 Aphaenogaster floridana | reverse complement strand
GAGAGAGAGAGAGAGAGAGAGAGAGAGAGAGAGAGAGAGAGAGAGAGAGAAACACGGACAACTGGCTCGGAAATCGTTTTCGACATATGTTATATGTAAAATTATGTAGATTTGTCTGAATTTGACAGGATCCTTAGAGTCTGGTGCAACTTCACGAGAATTTTAATTAATATAATCGCGTAAACGTTTCACTTGATTTATAGACGAACTGTAGCGACAAAATTTTTACTTGTTTGCCGATTGAGATATGGAAGATTACAGTTAATCGCAGCTCTGGTATAAACGTTAACGACGGAAAATTACTCCTTCACAGGAGTACGCACGACGAGTGGTAACTTAGGACGGGAACGATTGATTGATCTGATCACATATAAACGGACCAAGCTAGCTCGTTAAAATGCTGTAAATTACGAAACACTTCCTATCGTGTCATTAAGTGTCGTGAAACTCGTCAAAAGTACCGTCGCGCGTTGTAATCAGTAACGTATACTTTCCTTTACATCATATAATCTGTTATGCAAAGCTTGCGCAAGATTAATTTTTTAACGACTTGGGAATGTTAACGCATTCGGTCCATATTCGTATAACAAGCTTCCTTTTTTTATGTAAAAGGAGTATATATAATCACGCGAATTAAGTAAGAGATTTCAATCATTATACGTTATCTGGTGATCATGATTGAGAGGTACGCGAAGGAATAAATTAATGGGAAAACCTGAATGGAAACTGAGCTCTATATGAAAGTGCTTCGCCCAGTGGATCATTTGCATGAGCACGATCTTCATTCACGTGTCACCGCCGAGCCATTCGTCTTTATCAGCCGCTCGCGTTACTGCATGTGGCAAGGCCGCTCCATCGCGTATTTCACGGGGGGTTGCGAAGAGGGTAGTTTCGACCTTCAGAAAGTTTGTGACAGTTTCTCGCGCACGTGGGAATACAGGTGGACCGTCCCCGACAAAATAAGATTCGCGAAAGCGTTGTCAGGACGGGGAAGTTTTACGCGTGTATAATCCATCCTCCGATATATCTTTCGAAATCCTGTTACGTCAACCTCGCGTAAGCGCGTTCGCATTTTCACACGTATCTATCCTCCCTCGGTTTCCCTGGAACGAATTCCTGGTTCGTTCTTCCACACGAGCGAATATCTCACATGATCGGACGGCGCTAGGTATTCACGTTACGGTGAATATCGCTTGCTAACAATAAGCTGATTACGCGCAAGTGAATATTAATTGCGCGTTAATTACGTGCCGGATAACGGACGCTTTTTCACAGGGAAAAGGCACTCGCGTTTTAATCCACGTCGTGAAAAAGAAATCTGCATCTGGTACGAGAATGTACCACGATTCTTTTTAATAATAAAATTATGGAATGAGCCACAGGATAAGCCACTTACCGGGTGTCACATTTGGAAATGGCTGGCCTGGCAACGACGGAGGATGCTCATCCTCGGGTGAACGTTCGGACGCGTATCCCTGATCCTGCGGTTCGCCACTTAATTTGCTTAGCTTCAGATCGACGCACTTGCCAAGCTGTTGGCGATGCTTGAGCAGCTCGCAATCGGGCTTGTGCACCATCTTCATCAGCAAATCGTCATCGACAGTGGCATTCATTATGCACGGCTGCGAGGACGACGAGTTCGACTCCATGCTTCTGCCGCTGTTGTTTCTGGCGTCCTGCTTGCGCTTCGGCAACGTGCCGACTAGGTCGAGGTCCGAGTTCCGGTGGCATCTGTCCTCCGAGGACACGCCGCGACCTCCGTATCTTCTGCCAGAGTCGACCAGCACAGTGTCGGCGCTGCGATTTCTCTTGACCGAGTCGAAGTTACCGTGACGGGTTCGCACGAGGTCGAGGTCGCTCTGTTGATACCTGAAATCAGCCCCGGGACCGCTCGCGGTTAATCTTCCACCGGGGAGAGATTCGTTTGCGCGCTCGCGTTCGCCGGAAACGAGAGCCATTTCGAGCCGAGGGTCGACGGGAGAACTATTTCCTCGGACTTTAAAATGCGGGAAGTTCGCCGTGCGCGCGAAGGATACGTCAGGTTAGAAGTTAAAACTTCGGGAGTTCGCGTTTGACACGAGAATATGCGCGATCGATCGATCGACAGAGATTGAAGTCCAAAGGGACATTCTCCGAATTCTCCAAATTGCCGTGCCTCTGTCCGCGTCGATCCACCGACAGCCTCGCGGCGAAATGCGCATGCGGAATCGCGTACATACAAGTGAAGAGCGATAAATTTCAGGAATTTATTAAGGATAATTAATTCTAACAGACGTTACATGTCGAACGTCCAATGCGCATTGCATTTCTCTGTAATATGAAATGAATAGTTTTTGCGTTATTCTTAATTCTTGGTTATTACGTACCTCCAAGGATCGTTCTCGTCCAAAGAGTCCTGTGATCGATGTTTAACGAGATCCAGAGTACCGGTCGGTCCGCTATCCGAGAAGTGCACCCCTAATGAGCGTTTCTTATGTGGTAACGTGCCGCCGAAATTTCCACCAACATTATCGGACGAGACGTTATTGTTATCTCCCCGGTCGTCATCGTCCAGCACATCTTTATCGTCCAAGTGATTTGGCAGCGAACCGCAAAATTTATACCTGTGCAGAAAGAACAAATAGTTGAATAATTTATTTAGATCCTAAACAAGTCGCAAAACAATAATTAGCAAGAAATTATAAATATGCATGTATTAGCAAGATGAATACTCTGCAGAATACACTACTTTTGGGAGTATTATTTCGTGTGGTGTGTTTTTCACGGTAGATCGTTTGCGTAACTCAAGTCACTTTGTTTCTTCCTTCATTACAAGTATAAAGGAAGATGAAAGAGTCGGGGAAAAAAATGAGTTTGTAAGACGGAAGCACGCGTTTCGTGTAATAAGCTGCCGTCAGAAAGCGTCAAATTCTGTAGGAAAAATACTTTACGGTAATTTGCATAATCCGCTGTTCACATCGTTTGTAAGTTACTTCGTCGGTGTAATGGAAGTGCGAACCATCGTTTTGTATGACTTCGCCGTTTCTCGTGTATGTAACGAAACGTCGCGCGAAATGCGACGCGAATGTAAATTCGCGTGCGTGAGAGAGCACTTCTGTTAAACGCCATTGCTACGCTCGTCGGCGCGAATGAAGGTGAACAAAAATGAAATAGAATAAAAGCATTTAAAAGCGATATATGAGGCGCATTCGATGCGATGGGAAGAACTCCGCCGCGTGACAGCACGTTCGCGTGCTATGTGACATACGTGACATTCGAACAAGATGAAATCGAGCGCACTGGAATCGAAATATAGCCGTGGATGATGTTCGTAAGATATCTCGCCGTTTCGCTCTGCGCACGAACTGTCAATAGAATAAGCTTGCTGCATGCATTTTCGATATAAATATCCTAGACATTTTTTAATCCATTAGACACAATGACGAAGTTAAATTCAATTTGGTCTTAAGTGCTACGATATAAAATTCCTCCTCTCTTCCTTTATTAAAAAGGTCGACATCGCAGTATCAATATTTCCTTTCTTTTGGATATTATGACAGGAGAAAAATACCTTTTGTCCGTAGTAATAAAAGTTGTATGACTCTTCCTATTTATTCTTTGCTGTTACGTTACGTCATCCCAATACTGTTGGAAAATAAGTCGGAAGGCATGGCATAATCGTCGTAATGTCACGACACGCGACAACGTTTCATATTTACTCGGCGATCGTGTTTGCATGTATCTCATAAAACACCCTACGTGACAACGGGCCGTACCGGGAACGGTATAGGAAACTTTACTAATAATTCGTACGTGACATCATCCGCCGTAGTCCGCTTTCACGCCCCGTGGATAGGCGAATGCCTGCCTGCGCAAACCTTCGTGGCATGCATAAGCGCACAAGCGCGCAGAACATCTGACCTTTCACCGGTCTCTCCACTTACTTCGACCTCTCGCGTCGCGAATACCTCGGTAGAGCCTAAAAATTCTATCCGCTGTCCAGTCGTAGAGTAATGATACAAATAACACAACTACAGACAACTACAGACGTGATGGGAAACGCAATGTTAAAATAGCTCATATATTAAAATTCAGAGAAGAACATCCCGTTATAAGCTCTGTGATACTGTACGATACGACCTTTCACTAATCTCGACTTAATTCAGCTTCTTTTGTCGTGATCCTCATTACAGTGGATCAAACATGTATTTTCTTATTGTAGATGTAAATATAGACATCTGCAGGAATATATCTTTTTATAAGAAGTAAAATATATAACATTATTCTAAATTAAATAAATAAATAGAAATGAAGTGAGATATTATAATAATTTAAAGTCAACGTTGATATTAAATATGATATGATAGCAAAAAGCTGCAAGGTTTTCTCTTAATTATAAAATGTTTTTTTTACATCCATGGAAAAAGAAATGGCTTTTCGGTAATATAACTGAAATACGGTCTGATATTTCAAGGCTTAAGCAAACAAGTAACAAACGGAGCGACAATTTCACTTACACGTATTACTGGTGTTGTCACTGCCGGGTTAGACAACAGCACTTACGCAAATGAGATCAGGAAGCGCGCGGTCGCCTTTTAATATTCCCTCCCCGCGACTGCTCTTTTAGCCCGCGGACCCTTATTTCCCCCTGTAAACGAGGGTTTAATGGAAGCCGCCCTGGTTCAGCGACTGGCCGACCTTAGAGGTACTTTAAATTATCTCGCGGCCGGCAACTTGTTACTACCGGAGGCGCCGCCGCCAACTCCATTGTAGGGTTGCTTGTGCAGTTGCCGCAAGAGAGAACTATGCGTCCAAGAGACACTGATGCAAGTGGGTTCCTTGTTTTGTACGTCGTTGCAAGATGCAGGACGACTTCCGCACCAGTAAAGTTTCCCCGTTTTCTCCTTTTACTTTAAATGTGCTACCATTACTTTAAATATCTTGTTTAATTCAATTGTTGTCGGAGATGGAATTTAGGAAAGTAGCGCGAACATTTTAGACAATATAGGTAATCATTAGACATTTTAGGCTAAATAATTACAAGTGAAAGCATTAAAATATATTATTATTATATATATGGGGCATTCTCTGTCAAAAAGGCCACCACCTTTGCCCACTTCAATTTTTGAGATAAAATGCTCTAAAAGGGCTTAAAATTTTCGTTGAAATAACCATTTTTCGATGCCGTATGGCCTTTTTAAAAATTCAAAATGGCGAACTTATGCCAGAGTGATCACTTAATCTTGGGAAGAAATTCATTTCTGAATAAAGTTGAATATTAGACCATTAAAATCGACTTGTTATTAGCTTTTGCATTTATTTGTTAGATTAGAATATTTATACAATTTAGCAGATGCGAACATCAGTCTATAATATTATATCATTGCTCCTTATAAAGTGCACGTTTATTCACGATATCATTAATTTTTTCATTGGCTTTCTCCGTTCTAGTCGTGATTCTGAGTCCACCATTTTGAATTTTACGATATCGAAAAATAGTTATTTCAACGAAAATTTCAAGCCTTTTAGAGCATTTTATCTCAAAAATTAAAGTGAGCAGGGGTGGTGGCCTTTTTGACAGAGAACGTCTCATATACAGGGTGTTCCATTTTAATCTATCACTCCTTGTAACTTTGCAGGGAGAGGTCGTAGAGAAAAATGTTTCATACAAAAGTTTTTTGACTTCGAGGGGGACATAAGATGGTGTTATTGGTTTGACCATGGATAGTTGTTTGAAGATCACATGAAAGTCACCTACAATTTCTTAAATGGAAACCCCTATTTTCCAATGCATATTCTTGTAGCTTATCTCGAGCGCTTTCCAAAACATTATAATAAAGTATTTTTTCATTAAAAACTTTTGGAATTATAAGGCTTGAAAGTTCTAGTATTTTGACATAAAATACAAAATATCTTGTAAAACATTAAGTTTTCGGTAATGTTACCGTAATACTTTTATGCACAGAATAATTAGACGAATCAATTGGTATGAAAAAAAGACATAGTTGCTTTTAAGAAAAAGTATGCAGATGCATGTTGCAAATTACATATTTTTCCTTAAAAGCAACCATGTCTTTTTTCATACCAATTGATTCGTCTAATTATTCTGTGCATAAAAGTATTAAGGTAACATTACCGAAAACTTAATGTTTTACAAGATATTTTGTATTTTATGTCAAAATACTAGAACTTTCAAGCCTTATAATTCTAAAAGTTCTTAATAAAAAAATTACTTTATTATAGTGTTTTGAAAAGCTCTCGAGATAAGCTACAAGAATATGCATTAAAAAATAGGGGTTTCCATTTAAGAAATTGAAAATATAACCTTCATGATCTTCAAACGACTTTCCAAGGTCAAACCAATAACACCATCTTATGTCCTCCTCGAAATCAAAAAACTTTTGTAAGAAACATTTTTCTCTACGACCGTTCCCTACAAAGTTACAAAAGGTGATAGATTAAAATGGGACACCCTGTATATATAAATATATATAAATATACAGGGTGAGTCATTTTAATTAACGCACGCAATTATTTCAAAAACAAAGCATTTTAGAGAAAAATGTTTCAGACAAAAGTTTTATGGTTTCGAGGGGGCCATAAGATGGTGTCATTAGTTTAATCTTGAATAATGCTTGAAGGTCACGTGAAGGTCACCTTCAATTTTTTAGATGGAACCGCCTACTTTTTATTGCATATTCTTGTAGCTTATCGCGAGGGCTTTCTAAAACACTATAATAAAGTTATTTTTCAAAGTACTTTCCGAGTTATGAGGCTTGAAAGTTACAGTATTTTGACATAAAATACAAAATATCTTGTAAAATATTCATTTTTTGACATCAATTGATTGGTCTTATTATTCTATGCATGAAAGTATTAAGGTAAGATTACCGAAAACTGAATGTTTTACAAGATATTTTGTATTTTATGTCAAAATACTGTAACTTTCAAGCCTCATAACTCGGAAAGTACTTAATAAAAAATAACTTTATTATAGTGTTTTGGAAAGCCCTCGCGATAAGCTACAAGAATATGCAATAAAAAGTAGGTGGTTCCATTTAAAAAATTGAAGATGACCTTCACGTGACCTTCAAGCAACTATTCAAGGTCAAATTAATGACACCATCTTATGGCCCCCTCGAAACCATAAAACTTTTGTCTGAAACATTTTTCTCTAAAATGCTTTGGTTCCGAAATAATTGCGTGCGTTAATTAAAATGACTCACCCTCTGTGTGTGTGTGTGTGTGTGTGTGTGTGTGTGTGTGTGTGTGTGTGTGTGTGTGTGTGTGTGTGTGTATATATAAATATATATATATATATATAAAATAATATATTTTATTACAAATACTTCATATATGTATTCATCAATTCTGTACGATTTGTTTTATACGTTTAAAATATAATATATATATATATATATAAAATAATATATTTTATTACAAATACTTCATATATGTATTCATCAATTCTGTACGATTTGTTTTATACGTTTAAAATATACATTTAATATACATATAAAAAATTAATTAATTAGGATATAGCAATTTTTTATTTACGTTGTGCCTTGAGCATGACAAAATGTAATGATGTAAAAGCATAATTTAGATGCACAGATATCAGATTAAATATCGCGAGACGCCATCCTATATTATGAAAAATGGTCGGGAGTTCGGGAGAACTTATTAAAGTTATATTAACGAGGCGTCTGTCCTTGACGGATTCGCTAATAGTTTTTAGATGATATACCGCGCGACCAACCGGCTACAGTAAGATCATCGTCAATCGTGGTTTCACCTTACCCAGTCCGTTATTACGATGAGCATACGCGAGACACACAAATAATTATTAATTTAATAACAGGACGACGTATGCCGGCTCATTTTCTGCCGATTTATCACCATCATTCATCACCGTTATCAACGTCGAATATAATTCACCTTCGGATTAACGATCTCGGCCATTGTTGGCCACGTGGCCGGCGGCTTACTCCGTTTAACTGGTTAGGCGAACAGGAGCAAAGGGATATTATTGGCATACACAGCGTCATGTTTTCACGACACCTTGTTATTACTTAATCGTCTTACGCAGCTTAGCACGTTAGTACACAACACGTCGATGAAGGATTCCGGAGCCGCAGTGGAATTTCGCACATTTTTCTATCTGACGAAAGACTAACTCAGCGATGTCTCGTCTTCTCTTTAGATTTAATTAGCATGTTCTTCTGGATCTGGAGTTTTATCACTTGGCAAGTAATCCTACTTGCGACTAAATATAGCCACTCATGATTTATAAGGAGATACCGCCTCGTAATTCTCGACGGAATAATCACGAAGACGATCTCGCGAGAGAGGAACCCATCAGTCGATTTGCAATCAATCTTAGTCGATCTCGCTGCCTCAATTTTTCGTGGAAATAATTCTTTTTATCTATTTTACTTTATTGATGAGTATCGATCGCCGTATTTAACTTAAGCAATTTTTTGACGAATCTCCTGGGTATTCAAAAGCTAACACACGAATTAATATCATCACTGTCGATCAATGAGTTAGCTTTGTTAATAGTTACGAATGTCATGATATTCCATTTTGATCGACAGTTTGATGGCATTAATTCCTGTGATAGCTTCTGGATATTTCTGCTTTGGTAAAAGACCAACATTCCAGTACTGTGTCTTCTCTTATAATGGTCAATGATATTTTCCAAGATAGTTTTCAATTTCTCATTTAGCCAATTCAAAGAATATTTATTTGCCGCTTATGACTCTTGGAAAAAACGATCACGGATAAAAAGAAAGGCTTCGGAGTAACAATTTAAATTTCAATGAAAAAAATAAAGTAAAATATTTGTAGTGACTTCTTTATGAAAAGATGTGCGTGTTAAGTGAATCTTTTTTCAACAGATACAAAGGGCTTACGAGCAAAGAAGTTAAAGGTGAAAAGAGTTAATGTCTTATCGTTGTGCGAGAATCGTGGGTAAAGAATAGTTCACACCGATAGTGAATGAGTTCTCTTTTTAATATTTTACACAGTTGACAAGCATTACATGAATGCTGTACAAATAAATTTACTTAATACTTCAAGAAATGGAAGAAAAATATTTTATTTTAATTAATTTTTCTTTGGTAGCATCAAAGTAATTGCATTGATAACAACATTATTGTATAACATAAAATGTAAATAATGACAGGGGAAGGACATGAATATAATTAGGCACAAAAATTGCATTATTCTACGATCATACACAAATATATAAACATAATTCATAATTATATCCAATTTAGCAGTGATAAATTTGATTTATATATACAAAAGATATAATGTAAAATATATATATATTTTATAATATATATATATATATATATTAGGGTGCCCCAAAAAAAAAATTGTTTTTTCTTAGATGCTTCGTGCTAGAATAAAAGTTTTGGACGAAAAAAAATCCTCCCGAAAAATGAGCTTGATAGCTCAAGTCTAAGAGGTCCCTCATTGCACTTTCATATTTGCATTTAATTAACACGTGAAAAATCACAAATTTTTTTCAATATAAATTTCTTTTTGTATTTTGAAAATTACTTGTTGCGAATAGAAATTTTGAAAAGTCAATCGATTACTTATAATATAATCTAGTGGCCGATACTGCAGATCGATGCAGATTATACATATTTATAAAACAATAAATAGCGCTGCGCGTGAACCAACTGTATACTACTGTGTATTGAGACACTGTGCGTTACAATATATTGCTTTGGTAACCGATTACATTACAATAAGTGGAGAATATTTAATGTACTTGTCACATATTTGATTGTTCACAAGAATTAAAAAAAAAAGGAAATTTACTCAATCGGATTTAATTCAATGGGGATGAATTGTTACTTATAAAATAAAGGACTGAAAATAAATATTCATTTATTAATTAAACTCGAAGTCGTTTGTTATTTATTTGTAAAACTACTTTTGTTACAATGTGCATATTGCTTTCTCTGTTGATTAACAATTTGCAGTAAATATTTCTTTTGCTCTTCATTTCGCGTCATTGTATTCTTTTATTAGAGCTACACCTCGCTCGGCAACGTCATTGACAACTTTCAAATTTTTTAATAATTCAACACCTGCATTGAAACTATCATTTGTTGCCCAAAGTTTATATATAGGATTTATCGCGAAAAAATCATAGCTTAATCCGAATTGTTCAAATTTGAAAGTTGTCAATGACATTGCCGAGCGAGGTGTAGCTCTAATAAAAGAGTACAATAATTCCCCTTAAAATGAAGAGCAAAAGCAATATTTACTGCAAATTGTTAATCAACATAGAAAGCAATATGCACATTGTAACAAAAGTAGTCTTACAAATAAATAACAAACGACTTCAAGTTTAATTAATAAACAAATATTTATTTTTAGTCCTTTATTTTATAAATAACAATTCATCCCCATTAAATTAAATCCGATTGAGTGAATTTCCTTTTTTTTTATTGTTGTGAACAATCAAATATGTGACAAGTACATTAAATATTCTCTACTTATTATAATGTAATCGGTTACCAAAACAATATATTGTAACGCGCAGTATTGCAGTATATACAGTAGTAGGGGAAAGTCCGGCAGTACCGACCCCCTAAAAATTTTTCATTTTTTTTATCAGAACCCGTACGATATTGATTAAATAACTTTACAGAAATAATTATTGTCTTCCTTCCTATCAATAAATTAAATGAAACACCATTATATTTAGAGAATAAGTTTTATTAAGAAAATGACGAATGTAAGAAAACTGCGCAACACAAGAAGTGGCTGGCTGTATCGGATATGTAAATCAAACATGTTTTGCAGTGCAATAATCACAAATATACTGGTCTGAATATTCGGATATATTAGCACAGGCTTCATGTACCTATGCCTTACAGTTTTCACACTGGATCCAGTCTTCTTCGTGCGATTCCAGGCATAAAGGGCAAGTTGTCTGCTCCGATGTTGCTTGCTGTTGTTTATTTTTATCTATTTTCTTGCTTTTTTGTTTTTACTGACGTCTTTCCCAGAAAGTAGTTTTTTACCTAACCACGTTTCATTTCGACTCGTTTTTTTCTACTCTTTTTTCTTCAAGCTCTTTTTTGTACGGTGAATTGGTTAATATCTCGCTCTTTTCCGCTTTTCGACGTCGTGAAGTAGCCCTTCGTTTTGAAACGTCGGGAAACGAAAATAAAACGAAAAAACAAAAAAAACAAAAAAACGACTTAAATAACTACTCAATGTGTGTCCGATATTGTCAGACAACTAAATGTCCGATATTGTCGGAATAAGAAAAATAATTTATTTAAATATAGGTCTAAAGTCACATACATTTTTACGAGTAATATCTCAATTTTCAATAGGTAGATGAATAAAGAATACATACCGATAATAACTACTAGAATATATTTCTTTGAAGTTATGTAGTGACACAGAGAACTTTACTAATGCAGCACACGTAAGTAACTAAACAAACATTCCGCAACGTTGCGAGCGAACGTGTCTCGACATGAAGTAACCGCTCACGCCGTGCACTCGTATACGAATACTGTATCAGCTGGGATGGAGACAATCGTACCATCTATTGTAGAAACACTATAACATCTAGTGTCCGATACTGCTTGCTGTCCGGTACTACCGGACTTTCCCCTATACAGTAGTTCGCGCGCAGCGCTATTTATTGTTTTATAAATATGTATAATCTGCATCGATCTGCAGTATCAGCCACTAGATTATATTATAAGTAATCGATTGACTTTTCAAAATTTCTATTCGCAACAAGTAATTTTCAAAATATAAAAAAAAATTTATGTTGAAAAAAATGTGTGATTTTTTACGTGTTAATTAAATGTAAATACTAAAATGCGATGAGGGACCTCTTAGACTTGAGCTATCAAGCTCATCTTTCGGGAGGATTTTTTTCATCCAAAACTATTATTCTAGCAGAGAGCACCGAAGAAAAAAAAATTTTTTTTTTGGGACACCCTAATATGTATATTACATTATGACATATATAATATATATGTATATTACATCGTGCAGTAAAAGGACACTGTATATATAAAATTATAAATTAGAATACTAATTTGTTATAAATTAAATTATATATGCCATATTATATTTTAAAAAAAATATAAATATCACATATTATATCTTTCGTAAAATATAATATGACATATATAATTTAATTTATAATAAATTAGTATTATAATTTATAATTTTACAGTGTCCTTTTACTGCACGATGTAATAATTGTATAGATATTAATAATCATAAAGCTAACAATAACGAAAGTGTAATCATTAATGTGATGAATTAAATTTAAATTATATATTCCAATTTATGTAGCTTGTTCTGAACATGTTTATAATCCGCGGGTAAATTTGTGTTAAGCAAACTATTGGCGTGATACTAGCAACGCTTTAAGGGTATCGGACGAGTAATCGATCGTGAATTGACCTTTCCTTCCATGTTGTAACACGACTATTCCCTGCAGTGTTTCAATCGTTTTTCGTGCCGTTCAAAAATTAACGGTGTCTATAAGGTTAGATTACAAAGAAGATCTAATCTGTCGCGAGAGAAGTGTGATTGAGACACCTTGCATCTACCTTTTTCTCACGTAATGTTTCACAATATTTAATTTCATCTTCGTAGCAACGAAGTATCGTATCAACTTCATGTTTAAGTACATATAACTTTAATTTACTTTTAATCAAATTGCAATCTAATTTTATAATTTTTATGTATTTCTTTACATCTATGATTTAATATCCCTTTTAAAAACATTTAACGCAATGAGGAAAACTTACTTTCCTTTCAATTTTTATAAAAAGAGTTACGCAATTGAATGTTAATATTAATATTAAATTATTAATATTAATAATTAAATATTACAGATAGATCGTGCAAACATCGTTTAGCGAAAATAAGCAAATTGTTAAAATATCCTTTATGATTTAATTAAAGATAAAATCTTTGGTTTAAATTAACATGTTGTCTGCTCACCGAATCTTGTGTGTCTTACCATGTACGCCAGAGTAGAATTTCATTATTATAAGCATATAATGATAAAATATCGTGTAATATGATTAAATAAGATTATATCCTCATTGATAGTATGTTCAATAGCGCACTTTTTATTTTACATTGTTATCTAACTATTCATGTCATTCAAATTTTCATATTAGATGACATTTATTTTTTACAAACATTTTACAAAATTCCGATAGTATCATCAGTCATCGACCATCAGGGTGCAACTGAAAGGCATTGGTCATGGATGACTAATGACAGTCAATATGTTAAAATGCATGTAAAACTATTTTCAAGGAAGGGATAACAATTATAAATGACTAACCTTTCTCTCTGCGCGCTGGAGCAGGGCACCAGTATCTTTCCCATACTGTTGAGCTTTCCCTTCGCAGGGTCGCACAGATTCCCGGAAGATTGAGTGCGCCGGCCAGTGAGGCCCTTTCCGTTATGTCTACTCAGGTTCGAGCCCATTATCGATTCCTCAGTCTCCTGGATTTGTTTCGTTTGGTGATCGTCCTCCCGGCAGTTCACGGCATTTCCGGGCGTGTTCTCTTTGTTCGGCCAGTTGAAGTACTTGTCGATCCGATCCTTGACATTGACCCTGCAGGATATCGGCTGCGATGGCGGGGGTGGCGCCGGCCGATTCCTTTTACCACCGGAAACGACCGGCTGTAATTGAGGCCGGCAGCCGCGGCGACGATTGCTCGATTGCGGCGACTCGCCGTTTACGGATAGCCTCTGCGCTTTCCAGCTCTCCTGACCGTTGCTGGTGGACGGCACCGTCACCACTTCCTCACCTGTAACCGTAAAACAATACTGAATACCGATCGTTAGCTATTTCGGGAAATTGACTTTTTCTCTTTTTGTCCGCCCGCGGCACATCGCGAAATTGCATTCACGACTTCGGCTAGACATTTGATTTTATTTTCAACCATCGTGGGAGTACACAGGGTGTATGTGTGTTTTGAGCGAACGACGCGCTTTGCAAAGATAATATCGCGTATCCCAACTTGCGCGCAACTTTCGCGTACGTCCGGGGATGTTTCACACGTTGTCAGAATATATTCGGTTTTTTATAAAGCGTCTATATATATCCATGATTTTATTTTACACTTTTAGTTCCTATGACTTTTAAATAAACCGATTGAGGAAATTAAGGTCGGACCAGCTTTTAGTGTGAAGTGACAAAATATTTCATGCTAAAATAAAATTTCTATTCGCGCGTTGGTGTTTCGACCGAGTGATGTTTTACAACGAAAACGTCTCTCACAGAATATCTGCATCTGAACATGTTTGCAATTCATATGGCTTTGCGTAGAATGGAGAGTTTGTCATATATATCTAGCGGTATCCGATTTGGGCACTTATAGTGTCCTATGATTTTATAGAATAATAATAATAATAATAATAACGCTAACACTGTTCCAACTAAAATATATAAAATCATTTAATTTTGTAATATACAAGATCATATTTAAATGATAAATTCATTGAAATTAAAATCCATTTTTTAAAAATATCCAAGCATGAATAGTTTTTAAATTAATAAAAGATTTTTATAAATAAAATTTCAAAGATGCAAGTAGAATTTTATTCTTCGTATTATTTGAACTAAACTTTAGCCTTACAAATTTTATTATGTAGTTATGAAAATATTTAAAATGTATTGAAAATGGATAAATTTTCTTTTCTAGGGGTGATATCACCTGTGTGAAGTTAGCATCCCATTTTTGAAATTTTGAAATTTTAAAAGTTGTTTCAGGTTGTTCTAGATTTGTTCTAAATTGTTCCAAAAGATCAAATTTAAATAATAAAAATTTTCGCGGGGAAAATAAAAAAAAACAATTTTTTGACCTGGCATCCCATTTTTCAAAAATCGAACTTTTCAAGATTGTTCCAGATTGTTCTAGTTGTTCTAGTTGTTCTAAACATTGTTCCAAAGTATTAGTTTGATTGGTCAAAAACTTTAAGAGATATTGAAAAAACAAAAATTTGGAAAAAAAACGTTTTTAGCCATTTTTTCATAAACAAAATAACTTACAAAGTTGTCGATTTGGAACATATTTATAACCGCGTAGAACAACTCAGAACAAAAGTTTTAAAACCAGAACAACAATATAAGGCCCACTTTACTCTTCATCGAAAAATTTTATTTTTTGATTTTCTTGCGTAAAAAACTTGTTCCAGGCTTCCCGCTTTAAAACTATCGTATTCTCGACTAGAACAACCGGGAACAAAATTTTTAAGACCAGAACAACAATATAAGGCCCACTTTACTCTTCATCGGAAAAATTTATTTTTCGATTTTCTTACATAAAAAATTTGTTCCAAGTTTCTCACTTTAAAACTATCGTGTTCTCGACTAGAACAACCGGGAACAAAATTTTTAAGACCAGAACAACTTTTAAAATTTCAAAATTTCAAAAATGGGGTGTTAACTTCATGCAGGTGGTGATATCTCTCTCAACGTTTTCGTAAAGGAAATGTTGCGATTCCAAATCATGGTTGGTTCGGTGAAAGCAAGGTAATTTAGATTAGAACTTTGTATATTATGGTTCTCCGATCGCATCCCGAATAATTAGTACTAATTCTATCTTTCAGTTTCCGCAGCGGTTGCAGAGCACAAGTCACATTCGCGTTCACGGCGAGCTTAGTATGTTATGTCTATAGAGCACGTTTCATAGCTGCATACTCGAGGTCCGAGTCACTAATATCCACCGTGCACGAGGCTTATTGCATAACCGTATTATTAATGCGACCGGCATGCATGCACGTGCATCGCGCGCCTCCACGAATCCAGCGAACGGAGGGAGCTGGATCGAAACGCCAAGCTCGTGGTTGTTGTGTCTACAAGCGGAAAGTTTTAATTTTTTGACGCAGAAGAATCAACAGCGGTCGCTGTGGAAAAATGAGAGTACCGCACTGCGGTACTGTACAAGACAGATTAATTCATCGGCGAATCGCGCGCGTGGATTGCGATTTGTTCTGGCGAAAGCGAAATCGCGCCTGAATTCGTCATGCGCGTACGTTGCAAATGTTATTTCATAAAGATGCAAAACTCTTGGAAAACTTTTCTGGGAGAACGACCTAACTCTGAGAAAGGAATATAAAAAAAATCACAATTTAAAACATTTCAATTACAGTCGGAGGGTTTGAACAAACTTTCGTTGTTTCTCTTGAGAAATATATTTTAAGTATCTAAATATACTAATATTTGGATGAAAAAAAAACTTTGGTTTCAATTTAAAATATAGTTGGAATGCACTTCCTGCCGTTCACAGCTCTCGCAAGCGGAAGGTTGTAATGACTTAAAGAAAGAGTCGGTCATTAACACACATGAGGAGGAAATGCCCGGGAGTCATACTTCGCATGCTTGTACTTGATTTCTCGCAGGAAAGTATTACGTTAGCAATTCTACGATAATCGGGACGATCAACCGTTAACGGTAATCGACTAGTTCATAGATCTGCAACATCCGCTGAACACAATTGTTAAAATAAACTTACAGATTACATTGGCAGCGTATAAAAGGGACAACGCGTGTTAACGCTTAAAACGCTTCCCAAATGATAAACCTAAATATTTTCTAAGAACATTTAAATTCTGATAACGTCTAGAATAGATTTTTAAAAAAGATATCCGCGTTTTTTTAGATATTTATAGATTATCGGAGAATCCAAGTTCTATATTTTCTAAATATCTTTTAAAAAATAATTTATTTTAAAAAAGAATAATGATATTCGAAAATATTTTTTCTATCTGCAAGTGATATAAATCCTCTCTAGTTTTACCACCATAAAATCCGGATCTTTTATTTTATCATCTTGTTCGTGCACCGGGTGTATTTTCTTTGGATTATTTGTAGCAGTTCCGTTCTACGTGTATATACAATCCATTTCAGATAACGTCACCGACGTCGTTGCCGTTGGGTTAACCGATGAAATCGCCGTTTTACGGTGTAACCGAGGAAAATAGAAAGAAGTCGAGAATCAGCTGTAACGAAGACGTAGCTCTCGAAGAGAAGCTCTAATCTACGCAACCATTTAAGAGAGATCGAGGGTTTACGCTTCTTGGAAAACCGTGGATGTTGCTCTTTCGGAGCTTATTTTATAAATAGAGTCTTAAGTGAAAGGTGTCTAAAGATACGAGCATTTATTTAGCTTAATATGCGGTCCTCGGCCGCATATTATCTCGCATGCGAGCCGATGTGTAAAAAAACTTCTTCTCTAACCGTGCACGCGAAATCACCGTTGCGCCGGTAATTGCATCTTACCAGTGCGTGACGCGTTTGTAATGCGCGCGTTTGCAATAACGTTCAGGAGAAAAAGATATACACGTAAAGTGGCAAAAGGAATTCTTTTCGTTTCGATGAAAAATATAAACGTAGGCTGCGAATGGCACGTTAGTATTCAAGACAAATAATCATCCAGTTTTATCCGAGAAAAAAATGCTTTTTGCAGAAACCATATTGTTGAAAACGATTTGTGTCACTTTGTTTGGAATGGCAATTTTCAACAACGAGACTTTTTTAACGAAAATACTGTGTTAAACTCGACGTCCTCTACGATATGCGATAATGCCAAATGCCATTTCGGCTTATCGAGCTATTGTGCATCAGCTGCAAAACGTTACTATTGCATCAGCTGCAAACGTTACTATCATCGCCTTAATGTAAAACGGATACGATGTTAGATATTCTTATCGACTGCTATTAGCTCAGATAAAAAAAACAAATTTACAATGTTAATTTTAAATTGGAAGATTTTTTAAAAGAAACTTGATTTCTTTGAAAAATTTATATGCATAATCCTGAAGTTCTATCGATATTAAAAGAGACCTTTATTAACAAATAAGGAATTTGCTCTGATTTTTAAACTTATATGATAAAGCACGCACACGAAAGATGGATGTCTTTTATTTTATTTTACATTGTAATCGAAGTTCATTGAAATCGAAGAGAGGCGGGTTGCGAACCGAGAAAACGGGCACCGTTAATTCACAATCAACCGGCAGCGACAACGGTATTTAATCGATAAATTGGTTCTAAATCAGCACGTCGTGCTACCTGATCAACTCTACGAGAGATCGTGTCGCCGACGTTAGCAATTATTCCGAACTCTTCCACTTATGCGGCTTCTGGTCGCGAATAAATCGGGAGGTGGGTAAATGTGGGAAATTGATAGGAATCGTGCAGGTCGACCTCGGAACGATTATTGGCGTCGTAAAGGAGCCGATCGCTGATCCGAAATTTATTGCGTCGAGACCTTTCTGCCAACAAAGTGCATTGATATATGTTTCTTGTATACGTGCTCAAGTTTGCATTACACGGGTATGTAAAGAAAAGATGGCATAATTTAGTATCCAATATTGGTAACAATATTAAAGCTATTGAAAATATTATAACATATATTACATTTACGTTTGCTTCAATATTTTTTGAACGAGCAAGTCGTTTAAGGGGGGAGATCTACCCAGAAGCGTAAAAAAAATGCCTATTTTTACGATTTTTTTGCGAAAATTATTAATGTTATTCAAACGGCGGTTTTGACCAATATTTTATACGTATATTTGTAAACATAAAATTTTCAATTAAAAATTTTAAAAAACAGCGCCGGCACAACTGTTGGCGCAAAGTCTGTTTGTAATAGTAGCGGTTTGCGGTACCCACTCTAGCTTTCATACAGTTTATCTGAAACAAAAAACCCAACAAATTCTTGAAATATATTAATAAATCTAGTTTTTGTCGTAGCCGATTTTAGAAATTCTCTATTTTGACAAAATGGCGGACATCTGAATTTAAGATGCAATTTTTCGTCAAAAAATTCGTTAGTTTTTGATTGTAAAAAAAACTATGGCTCCGAAAAAAAATCCCTACGACAAAGAATAGATTTATTAATATATTTCAAGAATTTGTTGGGTTTTTTTGTTTCAGATAAACTGTATGAAAGCTAGAGTGGGTACCGCAAACCGCTACTATTACGAACAGACTTCGCGCCAACAGTTGTGCCGGCGCTGTTTTTTAAAATTATTAATTGAAAATTTTATGTAATGTTTACAAATATTCGTATAAAATATTGGTCGAAACCCCGTTTGAGTAACATTAATAGTTTTCGCAAAAAAAATCGTAAAAATAGGCATCTTTTTTACTCTTTTGGGTAGACCTCCTCCCTTAATGTCGGAAATTAGCAAATTAATTCCTTCGATAAATTGAACTGCGAAAATAGAAGCAGATATTGAGAAATTTTTAACGAGATCTTTTTAGTTAATTTTAAATGGACTTTAATAGAGTTTATTTGTTACTTTGCTACTTAGCAGAAAATTTAATTTGATATTTAATTACCAGGACATTTATGCTGAAAGTTGGAAAGTAGTTACAAATGACTTTCTATTGAATCTTCATTACAGAAAAGTTGGCTCTCTAAATTGGACCCAAAAAAAAACTAAATAGAAACAAAAATGCAATAATTAGGTATAGGGCAACATTTTTAGGTATCTCTCCATCATTAACATATAACAATTTGTTATTATTATCTGTATCATTAAATTTTGTAAAGGGATTTTGTCATCGCTAAATTTTGTAAAGGGATTCGCAATTGTGTTAAACTGAAATACATGTTCCATAAGGTCAAGGATAATTTATATCTGTGGTATTATCGTGTTTTCGTGTTGCGTTTATATATATATTCGCGAATAAATCGAGCGAGTTTTGCTTGTAAAATATTCAGTGTCGCCATTGTCAGAGAGAGAGAGAAAGAGACAGACTAAGAGGGAGAGAGGAAGAGTGAATCCGCGCGGCACAGCGTGGACATACAAAACGCGATATAACGCGAGTCTGGAATTATAATTACTCCATAATTAGTTCCGAGAGAGCGTTACGCGCTAGCGGAACTGAAATGCTCGATTCATCGTCGTGCAATTACCGTTGCTTTCCTATCGACTGACACCGCTAGCGAAAAACAGTTCGAAACGGAAGGAGATCGCGGACGGAAATAGTCGGAATAGCGCGGAATCGCGCACTAATTCGCATTATGCCAAGCACGTGCTTGCCAATCGCAAACGCAAGCAGCAGCAGTAGCAGTAACAGCGGCTGTGCACTCGTGCGGACTGATTCGCTATGTTGGAAAATCCATTTGTATGCCAATTAACCCGCGTCTGTCGCGGATTTATTATCGTAAGGTCAAGGCGGCTGCCGTGACGTTCTAGATAATTAAACATCGTTTGCAGGTCTCGGAAAATGCCAGGTTACCACATTTATGCATGAAATACGTAAGCGTTGAACTACTGCGGTGTCGAGCCAAGAAAACGACGAAGATTGACGACAATGCGAAGAAGTTCTAAACAAGTTTCGAGATGAAATAAATAGAAGGCGTCATAATTATTAAAAATAAATAAAAATATAAAAAAATAATAAGAAAAGGAATTACATAACTTATAAAGAAAATTCGGAAAATTTTGAGTACCAAAGGCTTGATATTTAACATATATGTCATTTTATTTCAACAGAATCTATTATACTTTCGTAAAGATTTATTCCTTCGTAATGTTAAATATATTCTGACACGTTCAGAAAATTGTTTTTGCTCGTTCTGGATTGTGAAGCCGTAGCTATTAATTTAATAAAGATAGATAAAGACTTTACGTGCAGTATGATTCAAAGCTGCATTTGGAGAGACAGATAACGTTTCAAAGATGGAATACAGAGGAAGAAATCAAGTTAAATTATCATCCGTAATAGTCTGTAATAATAGTCTTCACAACGGCGTTTTATCTACTTGTGAGTTTAGAAATGTTCTCGAAGTGAGAGAAAATCACGACAGTCAAGATCCATAAATGCAAGGGATTTAATCTTTAAGTTTCAAGTTGGGGCTTAAACGTTTACTGAATTTGCATCTTGTACAGAGAATTTCTCTATTCATACACACACAAACGCACTCTACGTACATAATCTAGAAAGCTTTCGACCAACGCATCTAATTCCACAAATTCTGATATATACGTTTATATCAACATTTTGCGAATTAAAGTGAGAAATTATTAAATTTTTCTAATTTATATATATGATATATGTATGAAAATGTTTATGAAATTCGATACTTTGCGTTTGTACAAGATAGTTGCATATTTGTACAAGATAGTTGCATATTTTTGACACTTTATGCTTCGACGCAATAGCGTTGCAAATCGATGTTGTTCTAGTTAATTAAATACTGTTTGCGAACCCCCAGGGAATACCAGTACGTAATTACGATTGGAGAAGGGAGGATTATGCAAATATCAAACGATGACGCGATGATAGCACGTTCGGAGCAATTTTGTAGGTTTAATCAGCATCAGCGTGATTACGCAAAGTTAACTTTCGCGACAAAGTTATCATACGACGCTTCTTAATTATCAAACTCATCTCTCAAAGATTAAATGCGAAAGACGAGATGAGAGCACTGCTTCATCCAGGAAACATTAAGGGGTGTTATGCGCTGAATATGCATCAAACGCTCTTCTTATCACGAGACGCAAAGTGGTCGCGACACCCGATGACAAGGTCACGTAAACATATGTATAAAATTTTTATCGTACCTGACGTAAAATATTCGACAGGCGTAGGTGAAGACGCGACACGATGTTAAAAATCACTGTCGACTCGCGATGTGGGCGGCCGATGCATAAACTCATCGATCTGGTATGAGAAAGCACGAGTTCTATAACGCTGATAACAAAAGAATGCGCGTTAGTGATAATGATTGATAAGACAAAGCGTAATTCCAACTCGTGTCGATTCTTCACCTGCGTTGGCACAGGTGATAGATAAGGAAATTTTGGTAAACGAGGGAATTAATTAAACTACACCTGTTTCGGTTCGTACTTATTTTTAGCCGTCTCGAAACAAATTCATTAATGCATTGAAAGATAAGATCACGTTATTTTTATAAGTCTTCAATTAATGAATTGAGATCAACGTGAAATTTTTATAAATTCGGTCGGCATTATCTTATGTTTCTTTATAATGTACTTCTCACTTACATATCCCAATAACAAAATTTTTCAATACAAAAAAACTTTTATACAATAAAATATTATTGTTTGAAATTATTGTTCAATTGTACTTTTCTTCCAATTTTTTTCTTAACTTCCTAAAGAGTTTTCATCTTCGCATGCGCGGCAAGAGTTCTAGAAATCTAGAAATAATTCAACGCTCGTCAAGATACTTCCTGTTATTTCGGACAATACTACTCGCCCTACATATTTTTATATACAGACCTCGTTTGTCCGTCATGTAAAATTTTTTACAAGATTAGCTGTCGACGGCCTTTTTTATCTTCACGGGATCCCGTTACTGATGATAAAATTTCGCGAGAGTGTTTTGCACCGAAGCGCCACACTTTTTCCCACCGCACGGCTATAACTCGACTCGAACTTTCGGCGTTACTTAGTTTCGAGATCGGTCGATGAAGAGGAGTATAACCCTGTTGTGCAACGCGATGCTTGCTGTACCCATTGCGCTACCACTCCGCGGTATTAACCGCGGCCTGCATTCGCGCGTGACGAACAGAAACCGGGCTGCAGCTTTAGAAGTTCAGTTCGGCCGAATGACGATGTTTAAAGTTCCCCGAGGTCGGAAGTTTGGCAGTTCGAGGCTCTCTGTGCTTTATCTCAGCGCAGAGAATAGCGGACTTATCGTGTTCGTGTATTCGTATGTTCGTTGCACTTTGAGAACTTAGAAAAGGACCGATCCGTGTCACCGTTTTGTCTCGTCTGTCGCGCGACATGCAATCTATTACGTCGGCATAAACGGAATACGCCTTTCGAAAAGATCGGAGAAAAGTCGTCAATACACTCTCCCTTCAAATTCCTTCTTTCGTTCCACAATAGCAAACTGAGATATTATACGAAAAGTTTGACAACAATTTGTTTATTTGTTAAATATGTTCTAAATAGATAGCTGCGTTGTTTGACAATTTGAACAAAAATTATTACTACTTAAAATATTTATAAGTGTTCTTCTAGGGAAAGCTAATTAAATTTATAGAACTGTCTGAATAATGTATAGCGTCAAAATAGTTAAATTTAATATTTGATATTTTCATCATCGTAAAAACACATACGTGTTGCTCTAATTAACAATTTTGCCGGTTGCATTATTGATTAGCGCCCCGTGGCATAATTAGAGCAGAAATCGTATATCTGATTTAACTCAAAATTTGCAGGGAAATGTTCCGTTTACTGAAGTTCTGCGGGCCTGTAAATTTGGTTCACCGTGTAAGCTGAACCTTCCAACGTCCTTAGTCATCATGAAAATCATAGGTAACGCATCTAATAGCGGCACGCGATTGTGCATGCAATCTCATTATGCTGCCAGCAAACTAATAACATTTCAGTGGCTCTCAAGTAATCCGCTGCGAACTAATTTAAAGCAGTTAATACCGCCCAAGCCCTTTCGCAGTTCCACGAACACTGTCAACTCCAACGACCGTTTCATGCCTGTCATCTTTATGCTTAATAGCATAAAAGGTGCCAAACTATTCTGACAATATTTTAATGACTAGAAACTTTAATTTTCCTAAATCGCCAAAAATAATTAACATATAATAAATTGTAAAACGACTTGACTGGCCATAGATGGTATTCTATTTATTACTACGTATCAACCATACGGATTGTGGTCCTCTACGAGTATTAAATTTAATAATAATAAATGCTAAAGCATCTATATTAGATTCTCCCCCCTCCCCCCAACACCCGTAGTAATAAATAGAATATTTTAATAATTTCCTCAATTATATTCATTTTTTTATAATCATACATACTTTTCAAAAAATTTATTTAAATATTATATATTCTATATATGCGCGTGGGAAAAAAAATTTATTACATTCTCATGGAAAATATGCTATTATTTTTTTATGTTATAATTTATTATGTGACAACAATTGTATTAAGTTATATTTTTCGTGCTCGCTTCGCGTATAAAGCGTCCCTGAATTAACGGCTAATCTAAATTGTCAAATATGTAATCAATTCGGAAACGAAGATTATTGCAATTTAAGTATTAAGATCGCATAAAAATGTGATAATATATAATCACTTTTCACACAATATCAGATTTAACACTAGAACTATTAAAGCAGTCAGAATGACAGGTTTTTATTTTTTATTTTTTTTTTAAATTTTTGAAATTTCTAACAGTACATTTTTTAAGATTTTCCATGACTTTCATTGCAATATGTAAATGATTAAATCGATCAATTTATTTTTCCCCTTCATCTCTTTTTTTCAGAGTATATACATAGTATCCTTAAATAGTAAAAAGTGTGCAAATTAGGAATTTGCACAGTGCTTCCTCATCAATTTAAAGGTGGTCAAATTAAAAAGAGGCACAATGCATCATCAACATTTTAGTTGATTCACAAAGCTTTCTCTATGAGAAAGTTTTTTTATTTCTTCTTTTTTTTAGTTTGGCTTCCTCATAGAG
>NJRP01000136.1:367622-385944 GCA_003063835.1 Aphaenogaster floridana | reverse complement strand
CGATATCTCAAAATTTGCGGAAGTTAGAGCACCCACAAACATTATACACACAGACACACACACACATACATACATATACATACATACATACATACATACATACATACATACATACATACATACACACACACGGACATTTTGTTAAAATGTGTTTTTTCGACGTTTTAAAACAATCTAAAAAGCTTTAATAAAGAAAACTGGAAAAACATTTTTTTCACGAAAACAAAGCTTCCTTTATGAGGAAGCAAAATTAATCGTCGGTAGATCTAGTGTTAAGAACACGATAATCTGAAGTCAGCTATTTAATAAAAAGGAAAAAATCTAAGATTGTCGCTTACCAGAAAACGTAAAAAGAAACTTGATGCATAACTGCATAATCGCATTTATCGTCTCACACACGCACGCACACATTTTATTTGCGTTCCTACTGTCCATTTCTATATACCAATGTAGATTAATTTTAATCTAAACTTGCTCTTTATCTTTTTTCAATTTCTAGAACTAGAAATGGATATACGACAAATTCTACAGGTGTAAAACTTCAAGATTCCCAGAGCCACACACACACCGCGTAAATACTTCATCCTATACTAAAACGGTCGTCGGTGAGCAGCAGGTGAGTGTCCGTATTTTGTTTTGATCCCCCGCCCCTTTTTGTTTTGACTTGTACATACGACGTTCGGCTCGCAGCAGTTCGGGGAATCGCTCCGTAGTATTCGCGCGTGTTGTCGTTGCGAGTTGACATGCGTACGCATTAGCGTACGAGACGCCGAATTAGGCGGCGAGCGTTCGTGTGGCGTGTCGACGAGTGTCTGACGATCGCATTTCATCGCTTTCGATACTCGTACTTACCGGTCCACCGTTGCGCTTCCGTATTCGTAATCGACGTCGGTTGTGATCCGTGAATGTGTCGCTTCGCGTTATTCGCTCGTCCGAAATGTGTCACGCGATCGGGAATATCGAGTTGATCGAGATACAATGACGATAATCGGCCGTGTCTGTTTCGATTTTCGCGCTCGCTTCACGAGGCGTTGGCGAGGCATCGGTGTGAAGTTGCCGTCGGATACCCTGAACCCTGAACCGCGTCGCAGTCGTGCACAGTGTACGTCGTGTTCAACGGACATCCGGGGGTTCTGGGCGGAGCGACGCGTTTTTCGCCGGTTCCCAAAGTGCATACGCGTGTCGGGAGTGCCGTACGAATCGACGAGCGATCATTGTGTCGCGTTAATTAACCGCGGAGATGTAATCAGTCGCGTTTTCTCGATCGGTCGCTCGTATCCGCGCGAGCGTTCGGATCAATGGGAGTAATGGCGGCGATGTATCGGTTTAATCGGCTAGTGAGTAAATTCACCTGTATCCGCGCGAGTGATTATCCGTCTACATCGTTTCGATAATTGATTTATACGTTCTTGCGCGATAACAAGCGTTGTCGAAAAAGATCTCCCAGTGTTATATGAAAAAAGATAGAAAGCAGATATTCATAAATTCCGCAAATCTAAAATTGAGATTGTGCGCCAATTTGTGTTCGCGTGTCGGAGCCGTTTGGTTTCATTCAACTCCACTGGACTCGTTTTAGGACGACATGACAACGACGCGATTTCGCGAGTGCCAGTTGTGCGAGTGAATGTAAGTGAACGCGAATGGATATAAAAGTGCGCTCGCGCGCGCGTCTTATCTTTCGTCAATCTCGCTGCGATGCGTTTCGTCCCGTGACGTCATCGTTCGTCCTATAGTTACTGTTGTTTGTAAAGTTATTTCTGTTATTTTTAAATGTTGTTTAAAAATGATTGGCTGTTCGGTCCCAAATTGTTCAAACCACTTAAAAAATGGCTTTAAATTCTACAGGTATTTTTATACTTATTAGTAACAACAAAATGTAGACAAATTTGTCTATAACCTCACTTCCTTCTTTTTACTTATATTGACTATTTATTAATGACTTCTTAATTATAATATTAAGCTTGTATGTTCGCCCGCGCGCAACGCGAGGTGAGCATCGAATCGGATGCGAATGCAATTCGAAGTGACGAAGTTAACTGTTGCCGCGTTCAAGGTGGTATGCAAACCTCGCGTCGGGAGTGATCGCGTTTCTCCCATCGAATTCATCCGTCCGTTCTCGATGCGACGTGATGCCGTGCTCGTCACGTGTATATAATAATTCGTCGAGCAGCGCATATCCTGGTGCTCGCGTCGGCGGACATCCGGACATCCGAGCAAAAGGGATAACACGATGTAAATCCACCCGTGGACGTTGTACGTGTAACATGTGGCAGTTTCGGTAACGAAAAATTTTTGAAAATTTCTGCGCAAATTAACAGACTCTTGTATCTCTCTTATGGACATTCAATACTGGCCATTTCGACTTCAGTAGTGATCATTTAATTAGGAGGAGGAAGAAAAAGAAGAAGAACAAGAGAAAGAAGACAACACGGCGCGAGAGGCGAATGATCGCGAGCAACCTGGATTTTGGAGACCGCGAAGAACGCTACGAGGAACATCTCGACTCCGGGACACCGGCCAGAAGTTTCCAAGATTTAATCGCCGTCATGATCGTGTGCCGTCGTCGATCCACCCGCCGCGAGTTCTCCCAGAGGCGCCTCCGCGCGAGCCGGTGAGTACCTCCCATCTGCATTCATACGCGCACTGCAGCGGTACGTGCCGAGCGAGCGCGGCGAGAAAAAGCGTGTAATACGCCTAATAACGGCCCGGGATTCTCTTGCATGCGAGAGTCATTATGCAGCCGGTCAGCTACTAATGCACGAGTAGCGCAAGCCACCGTGGATTCTAAGCCGCAATAATGCACTGTCAGCGCTTGCATGCATTTCTGCACGCCCCGCATGATATATATACGCGACTGACTTTCAGTCATTACGCGCGCAACAACAAGAAAGAAGTCCCCCGCTTCTCCAGATGCGCATCTGCCATGTAAAATGCGCGCTTGAGAAAATGTAATAACGAAATTATTACACTGAAAAAAAATGCTGTTGCTTCAATTAAACGTCTACGTCACAGGCTGCCACAAATAATATTTTATTCAATTGTATTATGATTGGACCAAATATTTACATTATTAAAAGAATAATCTCGATATTTGGTCCAATCATAATACAATTGAATGAACTATTTATGTTTGTGGCAGCCCGTAACGTAGACGTTTAATTGAAGCAACAGCATTTTTTTTCAGTGTACGAAAGCCGAACAGGCTGATTAAATCATAAAATACTGCGAACGTAACGTTAAATATTTTAGATGTATTTTACACTCTCTGAATTGCAAAAGTTCGAAGTTTAGAATTCTTAAACGTCTTAGTTTTTGAAGTCCCTATTTTTCTTGGTCTTCTTCTTTATCTTATGGCATAAATAGTATGAATAAATGCAGTTCAATATTTTTTTCTTGTATAGAGATTGGGCAAACTTATATATATCCCATATTAAATTTATATGAAGTTTATAATCGATCAAAATTAGTTTAAAGTTAATTTTTAAAAATATGTGGTATACATTCAGCAGAAAAAGCAAGTAGGAAATTTTGTATGTATACAGAATATTCCAGAGAAAAATGTTCATTTCTCTTTATGTTAGATTTACAAGTTTTCTAATTTTACTATACCGCATTAGATATTTTGGTAATCACATCTTTTTATTCTAGAATTCTGAAAATTCGTAAAAACGCAAATACGTGAAAGCTATTTGTAATTAAGTAATAAAAATTAAGTAGTAATTAAGTGGTAAAAATCTCAAAAGAGCTTTACAGTAAATATCTCGATATTTCAATTAAGGAAAGAGTGATTTTAAATTGTCCGTGAAATTGTTAGAATCAAGATTTCCATTCTGGTATACTCCGCATAATAGTTTCGAGCTACTTTCATGCATATATGTTTATATATACTTACTATAGGTAGGTGTGCTTATATTAATGAAATTGTTTAGCAGTCACAAGTCGTCTAAGGCATGATTTGAAAATCAGCTGGTTATCGAGCACGTTGAGTACCAATGTCCAATATAACGCAACGTGCACACACAAACCGATTATGTAGCCTGTTAATGACACGTCGCTCACGCGATAATGTTGCGCCGCCGTAGGCTGACATACTGCCGTTAATACTTCAGCTGTCAACCTCTCGACTTTGAGTATCTAGATCTTTAAGTGCGGGCGCTCGCGTGAGCGTTTTCTCCCTAATCGTTTTTTCTCTCTCGTGAATAGAATGTCTCCTAGGTTATCTGGCGCTATGCAGGCCAACGAAATGCGGGCGTTAAGCGGTACGTATGAATGTAGCCCGTATACCGAACTATTCATTCGTGATTCGACGTGTATCACGTACTCCGCTAGCGCGATATAAGAGGAGAAAGAGCAGATATTCTATGAGATTGGAAATTTTATCGCGCCTGCATGTTTATTTTTGATACATAATATGTTTATCTTTTATAATTACTGAAACAATTCACGCGTTTCGAAGTGATAAACTCTAAATAAAATTCCGTCCTTATTCGTGATTAAATCTCGATGTCCTAAAATACATTATCTTTTTTGAGACACCCGGTTTGAAATTTCTTTTTATGAATGCGTACAAATTTCGAGCGACCATACGCTTGCCGATTTCTCGATCCATAAATCTTTAGCACACCGTGTGGTTTAATTATTAGTATTGCGTCGTGAAAATCTAGGTAGCTGTCTGTATACCGCGAGTTGATAAATATCGCGTAAAAATATCTCGAATATACCGGATTGTTATTTCATTCTTTAATTAAATAATGGTATAATAACATGGCCACTGGTCAGGGAAAACCTGGAAATCAGGGAAATGTCAGGAAATTTAAAAAATGGTCAGGAAAATCAGGGAAAAGTCAGGGAATTTTTTGATTACTCAGGGAAACGAGAATAAACAAAGCTTCCTCCATAATTAAAGAACCAAAGTTTAAAGGATAATTTTTTCTCACATGGTGGGAATTTTTAATTAATCAAAATAAAATGTTGAAAATTGAAGTACATTTACGTCGAAATATTTCGTATACGCAAGCGGAATTTTTATAAATTCGGTAAAAGAAAAATTGTGCTCCGCACAGCGCTTATACGCTACTGTTTATTCCAAAGTTCCTTGCTGTTGTTTAAGTTTTTTAGTTCCTATAAAAGATATTCTATCTACTTAATATGTATGTTTGTAGATGGATTTAAATTTTATTCAAGAAAATTTGAATAAAACTATTGATCAAATGTGAGTAATGTTCGCTGTAAACGTTTATGCAACAAAATTTAAAAAAAAATCAATTTTGTTGTTAATCTCTATGGCTTAGTTGTATAAATACAATTTTCCATCACCATTAAGCAGATTATAAAGATGTTTTTGAATATCGATTAATTCGGAGCTTTATTAATTAGTTATTCGTATTGGCACTTGACTATTAATTTGAATTTTAGTCAGAGAATTTTTTTTGCTCCTTTTAGTGGCCACCATGAATAAATACAGTTATGTGATACTAAAATTAATGTATCTAATATTACATTTATATCTTCTCTTGAAAGAAAATGAAGTTATTATATTAAAATATCATAGAATATCATAGAATATCAATAGTTATCTTAAAATATTAAGATAACTATTGATATTCTATGATTTTATGACGATTGCTAATCTTATCGCTAGAAATTGCATTATTACATTTATTTCATTATAATTTTATCACTATTTCTCTTATTAACTTTTGCCAATGTGTGCAATGTATTTTTTATCGCAACGCGGCCTCAATGATTTGATCGAAGTTTAAAGCTGGAAATTTTATAGCGCATGCATATTTATTTTTAATACATAATCTGTTTTTTTTTACTTTTTTATTTTTATAATTACTGAAACAATTCGCGTTTTTTGAAGTGGTAAACTCCAAATAAGATTCCGTCCATATTCGTGATTAAATCTCGATGTTCGAGAATATATTGTCTCTTTTGCCTACTCTTTTTAAAATTTCTTTAAATTGTCTTAATTTTATATGCTAAAAAGAAATGGATATATCTCTTTCTATTTGTTATCTCTTGTATTTATATAAAACTTTAAAGTTTCAAAGCGAATATTATTGTTAATATTATTATTTACATCGTTCATTTTACTTGATAATTGCTATAACAATATCGACTATACATAAAAACTATTTACATATGTTATATAATAACATATGTAAATCACACTATTTACATATGTTATATAATAAATGGTTCATTTAATATTTCCTGAGATTTACATATGTTATATAATAACATATGTAAATCTCAGGAAATATTAAATGAACCATTTCATAAAATGATGCTGATATTAAAAAGAAATATAGACGTCCCAGTTTTACATTTTTTTTTTAAATAGTGCAAACATTTTTTGTTAATTGCATCCAGAGATATAATTATACATTTCTACGTTCGTTAAATAATAGCTCCGATTTCATCCTGCGAGTCTGGCCGCAACGCTCGGATGCTGCGTCGTTGCATATTATCGGCTGCCTGAGGCGAAGTCCCGTCCCGGGTTGCGATCTAAGTGCCTCGGTTTTTCCTTAACGAGTCCCGATCAAAGCAAACGAGCGGGGATAATCGAATAAAGTCGGCAGGAGAAAGAAGACATCGGAGCGTGCGAGTTAACTGCGTAATGAACTTGCTACGAGAGCACACAGGATTTCCCTTCCCCAAAGACGAGTGTTTGCAGGAGATCCTTTCTGGAAAAAGGGATCGAGAGTGAGAACGTAACGAGCTGTAGGCGAAATGCATGCCGCGATTAATTAGTGCTGTTTTTTTTGCCAGAACTGCGTCTCACGTTTATGTTTGATGATGGAGAGAAAGAGAGAGCGAGAAAGACCGAGCGATCGGGGTGAACCGGGTGGCGGAAAAGAGGCGGACGGATGGACGGACGGACGGAAAGGTGAAGGGCTACGTGGCCAAGATGATGTATAGTTGGGGCTCTTAAGCATCAGAACGATAATTTCATAGTCGGTTGCGCCGCCAAGGATTTATACTCGCGGCGGACATTTCTGCGCTCGTGCGAATCACAATCGCGAGGATGAAACGGCGGCAGCCGCGCATTCGGTCCTACTCGCGCGTGCAATTTGCGCTTCGTTTCGATGCGCAATGTTGTTGATTACGGCGCAACTTTGTACTTGCATCATAACGCGCATTGTGATTACAATAATACCGTCGGTTGATGTCGTTTCCATTATGTACCGAACGAAGAAGAGCCTTTTTGATAATTAGACTATAAACAAAATCTGCGATGAAGTAAAATCGATCTGACATCATCCGAGAAAGGAGCTTTCTTGACGCATTTTAAAATAATAATAACAAGATAAATACAAATATAGATATTTTTATTTAAAATCGCAATACTTTTGAGATATCGGCAATATTTAATGTTTATATCTTTATATCTTTGATATCTAATGTTTATATCTTATCAATTATCGACCGCGAAATTTTTTTGGAGATCAGTTTTACATTGCTGGAATCATTGAAATTTTATTTAATCGAATAACATATTTGAACACATTGCGTTCGTTTAGAGTGAGCAGTTTTGTAATATAGTTGTCATAGTGATATCGTTTTATTCTCAATGCGATCGGCAGTACCTCATCTCGAACGTAGAAGGGAAAACTTTATGTGATTCGTACAAGCAGAAGAAGATGAAGTTTCGTGGTGATGTATCGCATGGCATGAAACGATCTCCACAGAGGGATGGACAGGGAAAGGGGACAAGTATGCCATTACCCAAGCATCCAAAGCTTGTTGCTCGGATATTGCTTGTTGGCCTGGTACACGTACTTGTGTGTGAGCTCGCGTGTACACGTGCGCATTACACGTTCGGTTTTCCGAATGATGATATTACGTGATATTCTTTCTTAACAGTATATATTGCATTATTTTCATCTCTATTATTTGGAATTAATAAATTAAACAATTAATGAAATTAAACAGCGTGGATACTATTATTTATTTGTGCTCGGTCATATTATAAAGATTTTATCGCGATCTTTGTTAATTTAATCATATTATCTCTTGTTCATTATTATATATGTGTCAATTCCAATATTTTTTCTTCTAAGTACTGAAAATGTTTCAAATACTGAAATGAGGGATATAATATAAATTGACAAATATGTACTTTTCTCTTCAGTCGCGGAATGCATGGTCACGAAATTTTTTTTCTACTGCACAAAGTATGTCGGTATCTACTGCGCATTGGGCAGATTGAATTACCTGTCAGCGTTTCCCGTGATTTTCAACTGCTACTCGCGTTTCATCCCGGGCAATGTTTGTCATAGGCAATAAAATGCTTCGAGCGAACGAATCAAGATAAATTGTTCTTTTTTGCAGTGGTTGCTGGTTAAAAAGTCTTTGTTTCAAACAATATTGTCAATCTTTTGTTTTGGAGTCCCGTGGACTTCATTCAAACGCTTCGGCAATCGAAGCGACGATTTTTTACCTTGTCAGTTAGAAAAAAAACGACAAATATAATTGTTAAAGGGAATATATATCATCCTGAATGTTTTGAGAATTTATCTTTTATTTTTTAATCCGTATCATTTTGTTTTGCAAAGCCAGGTGGCGAGTTTAACGAATGAAGGACGCAACGTGAAAAACGGTGTGTTTAAAGTAGCAGGTGAACTGCACGCAGAAACTAAACAGGTTTTGCTGCTTTCCGTCGATATTGGGGTGACGTATTGAGTTTAGATAACGGTGTGTGATGAAGGATATTTCTCTATCGATCTAGCGCAGATTTACGCATGTAATTCTTAGGAGATAATATACCTTACAAATCCATCCTCATCTATCAACGTTAGCGCTAACATGGATATTCATAACGCATAAATGTCCATATAAAATCAATTCTTGTGTTGCAAAATGTTATACATGCGATTTAGTACGTTTTAGTTGTATATTAGGAATACAAGAAAAAAGTAATAAAAGTATAAGCGATTTTCTCTCTTCTAAAACTAAAATAGACTTATATAGATTCGTTCCGCAAAAATTAATTAAAATTAAATACATATAAATTCATATATTTATTAATTCATAAAATTAAATACGTATAAATACATATAATTGATTTTCTATTTGGTTCTATATATGAAAAGAGACAAGAGATTATTTAAATCTCATTTAATCTTAATAACGTTTTTAGGTACAGTTTATATCAATTTTATTTGAGAAAGAGATTTTTTAATTGTAGGATGATAATAAATTTTATATATATCTCGTATTTTTAGATACAGTCTCCGGTACTAAATTTTAGTTAAGTCGTACCGAATTATGCGTCTATTGACACAGACAACGTTTGGCTATTCTATCAATCTTCGTTACGGAGGGAATTCTGATTGATGCTCGTTATGATGGTATTTCACTGCATAATAGGCACGTCGGGAGACGTTATAGTTAGCAGATGCAATATCCGATATCGCACAAGTGATAAATCTCGAATTAGATTAACGCGGAGGCCGCAATCTGTGCACGGTGCAGCTAAGTTATCACGCAAATACCGCAAGGGGGATGAGGGAGAATAGCAAGAAGGTGTCTAATTAACTCGTGCACGATGCACGCGTATCTTGCCTTATGCGCCAACGAATTATCTAGATTGTTGTTGCGAAAGTGCGGATTCGCCAACAGCTAATAAACACATTACACCGCGAATGATGCACGTGAAACGCAACTAAACGTGTTCCCACGTGCCGCGCCACGGAAATTGTTAGCGCGGAGCTTCTCTCATTACCGGCATTTATTACTTTCTATCTGATTAGCGAGCGACATGCGGAAAAGTAGGACATACAATGATACACAAATAATAGCATCATCAAGAACCAGAATTGTTCGTAAATTTGTTGCAATTTGTTTCTCGTCAAATAAGTATCATGATTGGTTATGACTACTGATTACCGTGAGTTTGTCATATAACGATCATTATCGTTCATTATCTCTCGGTTATTTGACAAATTATATTCGAAATTGTTAAGTGCATTTAATTTAACGCGTTATTTCTCAGAGCAATTTAAAAGAGCAAAAACGGCAGGGAGAAAATATTTCACAAATGGTCTCAGACGTAGTTTTTGCCGCGACAATATTTCAAATTCGCGTTTTTAATTTCGTCAAGGTTAGGGTTATGTAAAAATTATACTTTGTTGCGCCGATAATTGCATTAGCAGTGGTAAAAAAAGGCAAGAGAACGTTTGCAGTCTCGACCGACCGACCATGCGTAACTTGCACTTATCCTTGAATAATGTATCGAGGGAGGTGAATCGACAAGCTCGCGGGTGAGCATCGCGATTCAGTTCTTCGAGCTGGCCACGTATGCGCACGTGGTGGGCGAACTGGTTCCACAAATGATCCTTCTGCGAAATTCTCGATCGCAATCGTTACGTGTTAATCGCTAAGATCCCTCGATGCGTGGAGTCCGATTTACTTTTCGACCTGCATCTACTAACGATCGCGCGGCTTTATCCTCTATTTTTAGTAGCCTAACGTGTTTGACCGGTGTTCGATCATTTAATATTTTTATTCTACACTGTTACTCACGCATGTTTTCGTCGTGTCGCTCAGGATGCGGAGGCCGGATAATTATCTCGCTGCTTGTGCAGGTACTTCAGGGTGGATTTTTCGGTCTCTGTGAGAAATCCACTCCTCATCTATCGCGTTCGATATTTTATATTTCGATGTCTTGCCTGCTTCGTAGTTTTCAATTACACGATTACAGAACACGTTTATATAACATACATTGTTAGACTTTTCTCACGTTTATGTACACATATATTTAAAAAGAGTGTTCATGTTTATCAAAATATTTCCGTCCGTATATTAAGAAAAATGCAGATGATTCTGCGTAGCATTAAAAATCGGATTAAGCAAGTTGGATCACTTTCGATTGTTAATACTAATAATATGGCGTTATTTCTTTAATTGCTGTCTGTCGTGCTTTCAATTTGTGTGCACACTCGTGCTTTTCTGTGTCTCATCACATAGTGTCATCGCTACACAATACATCCCGTTCGCAGCATAGAACCAGCGTCTCTGCACGAGACGTCAGGTGGGCGCTGAAAGCATTTCAGGTAAAAGATCCGTCGGATTTGCCGGGTTTCGGTTTTTCTCAATAGTCCTTGGACAACCACTCGCAGGTCAGAGAAATCTTCACAAATAATAAACACCATCTGTTCGAGTAAGGGCACGTAGCATTCTAGAGTTTCACGAACTTTCGCTTCCCGCCTGTGAAAGTTTCGGAGATTTCGATGAGACGTGAGTGCGCGTCGAATTTTCAAGAGTTGCACTGTGCGCTCGTGGATGGAGATAACTTGTAACCCCGAAATTACAACATGAGAACACGGCGTTTATCCTCAAACCGCACGCGTGTTCCCGGTCGGAACGATCTCGTGGCGAAGTTCCTTAAACCCACACGCGAGGAATCAGCGATCCGTTCAATCAAGGTGTTGCTACGTCCGCTTCTCGAACGATACACGAAATAGCATATGCTCTCTGTTTCGCAAGAAGTACTGTGAAATTTTTACACGGCTGAAACGAGCTTCTTGGATATTCCCCATGGTAGCAACGCACAAAGTGGTCATAGGACATTTGATGCTTTCGCGACAGGAGATCGCACGTAGTATTACAGCTGATAACACAAATCTGTCGTTCGTTTGAAACGGATGGATCGAAGCTTGTCCAGCTTTTGGTCCGTCTATCCGTCGACACGCAAAATTGCTGTATTGTGTTTAATCCAGGCGATGAAACGACTCACCGAGTGATGTGCTCTTCCAGAAAAACCTTAATTCTCTCGCAACATAGAATGTGCACTAGCACGAACATATTTCTTTGGCAGGAGTTTTATTGAACAATTTTTAAATTGATATTCCGGCAATAACGCGCAAAATTGCTGTAGGATTCGATTGACGCACTAAAATGGTAAAATTCCTCGGATGATATGCGTTTCCTGAATCACGATGGTATTACTCTCGATGCACAATCGGTACAATGTTTGATTTTTATGTAACAAAGGGTAGAAATACAATATACACTTTGAAATGTGTCTTACATTGGAACGGTTCCAGGCCGGTTTAGATCGTAGCGGTTAATCGACGTACAGAGATCCTCTTTGTAACACACAATCAATACCACATTTAATCTTCTCGTAGAAACCAATAAAACGAGTGCGGTGATAGTTTGAAAAGGACCGTGTTGGATCGGCTCCAGGTCGATCCAGATCGGTATCGATCCTAACGTCGACGTTTCGACCTGGCGGCGTTTGATCGACGCACTAAAACGGCGAGATTCCGCGAGTGACACGCGTTTTGGAGCGACGGCGGCGCGAGAGACCACGAGCAGGTATTTCGGAGCGCAATTCGAAGAAGGTCTCCGGATAACTCCACGGCGAGCTGTCGGAATGTGTCGTAGGAGCTGGGCTGGCTGGTTCTCTGGTCACGGCGTGCCTGAGCGGGGCCGGAGAAACCGAGCTGGAGCTCCGCGCGATTCTGAGACCCGACTACTCACTCGGCATGAAACTGCTCTCTTCCCTCTCTTCGCCGATGCTCGGTCCGCCGCATGCTGCCTTGATGTGCATGTGTGCGTACATGTATGTACATGGGTGTACATGTATGTACACATATACGCGCCGCTCCGCCTGCACCACGCGCGTACGTCCGCTCGTTCGTCCGCTATATACCTCGGCTCGGATATAAAGTAGGTATACTCCGCGTACCGGTCGTTAGTTGTCGGCCACTTGGCGACCGTACCGAGCTCCGTAAGGTGGGGGCGTGTACCGGCACCTTCTTATCGGCTACGTATGTAGTCGAGGAACTTCGCCGTTCGAGCTCACTCGCCGACTATGGGATGCCTCGCATACCTATGGGTGCCATGGGTGACGGTGCTCTACGTGGGTACTACGTACGTGGCCCCCGGTGTAATTTATGAGCTCGCGCGGGGCAACGTCTCCGGCGAAGTTCCTCGCCACGCTGTTTCTGGTTGCGTAAGAAGCGCGGGAAGTAGCGAGCGATAAACTGATACACGCCTTATTATGTTCTGGCTAGTAGCCCCATTACGTATTCAATATAATGCGGTTTATGTTGAAAATGGTACATGTGAATTTTAATGAAACATGGTACACAAACTGATGTATCGATTTTAATAAAAGATTTGCAATTAATATAAGCTGTAAAATATACGAAGCTGTAAGTAGTGGAAATAATAACTTGTACAGGATAAAGTCGCACATAAATTATAGCGACATAACAAAGATTTGCCAGAAACAAACGGGCGTGTGTGATATGGGAACGGACGAGAACGAAACACGACAATGTTGAACATTGAAGGATGAGGACGACAATTCTTTCGTGACTCCATTACGTTTTAGCACGAAACTTCAGACACTCGCATATTGGCGTATGCATCCGAACTATAGAAGACAGAAATATGTAGTGTCGTGAGGATTTATAGGTCTGCTTAACGTCTTCCGGAAATCTTGAAACACTTTTGAATTACTTGTCACAGTGGAAAAGTTTCGAGCGTGATAAAACGAAACCTTAAATAAAAACCTTTCGTTTCAATTTCACTTTACGTTTATCGCGACATATCAAAGGCTTCGGATGTTTCCTCTTAGAGTTCGTATTGCACTGCGCAAGTACGATTATTTTGCAATACGCGCAATTTAGCAAAGTTACAGAAAGCTAGATATACATCATGCCGTAGCATAAAGTTAAGTATCGTCAAGTTTCTTGCAATCGTAAATTATATTGGCGAACAGATGGCTTAAATTATTGTTAGAGCGCTTATAACTGTAATTTTGATGGACAAGCGGTACATATAATCATATAGCAGAGGAGAACAAATCGACATTTTCCATGGTTAAGCATTAACTACTTTATTGCAACTCTTATCGAAGTGTCAGGAATCCGAGTATTCGAGAAATTTGCAGTTATCTCTTTACATATTTTTATTTGATCTATATTTACGATAGTGATATCTGTACAGCGTATGACACGTATTTGAGTAAATAATAATGTTACAAGGAACTGATTTATGAATCAACTTTCGCATCATACGTTATTAACCAGTTCACTGGTAATGACGCATATATGCGCCTAAAATTTTCGTGCCAAAACTGGTAATGACTCATATATGCGCACATTGAATAAAACTTGGTATCCTAGAGTTTTTTGGGTCGCTGAATCGGAATCTGAGTTCACTACAAATTCGACATCATTCAGTTAATGGCTTCCGAAAATGCTCTCTTTGAACGGTTTTCGAGACAGTGAGCCGAAGTACAGCTCGAAAGCGAAAAAAATACCCCGCTTGAATTTTGAAATTTCGACTCTGAATTCGTCATCAGTGACCGAAAAAACATGCACATACCGATATTGATACGTATCCACAATGGAATATCAAAGTTAATCACTTGAAGCCGCCATATTAGATCCGCCATTATGAATTTTGAAATTTCGATCCTGGATTCGTCATCAGCGACCCACAAAACCCTTAATAGATAAGCTTCCATGTAAAAAATGAAATTATTTGCTCTCACCGGTTTTGGCACAAAACGTTGATTTCGGGTCCACCAGTGTGAAGTGGTTAATACATTTAATTCATACCAGGAGAAGTTTTTATAATAATAAATTTCTTAACTGTTTAAAAAGTAATAAAATTACGCATTTTAATTAACATTTCTGAATACACTAAAATAATTTACTTTTTTATTATAGTAACAAATATTTACGAACTTCTATTCATAAATGTCGAGATACACTCAAGTACTTATGGAGGTGAATTCGAAGCAGCGATATGAGCCAGCGATTAGAGCAATTGAGGTAGAACATATTGTCACTAGTTAGACACTTTGATAAGTCTTCCGCGACTCGTGTCTATATCTGTTAATTTAGGAGGGCGATAGATTGCAGAGGCGATTGTAGTCAGTGATTGCGATATTGCGTCAATGATTACAAATTCAAAATGCACTTCAGTACTTGAGCATATATCATTAAACGTATACTACATATTCTAGTGATCATAACGCTGAAATATTGCCTCTTGCAATTATATGTTTTGATTCGATTCTGAATTATTATAAATTAATATGCGATCAGGCAAGCGTGATCATTAAAATGCAGCTCGCGAACCGATAGATACATGATAAACATTCAAGCACCGCAACTTCAGAAGTTTGTCATATTTTAATTAATACGACAAGATGCACCGAATGCATCAGCGCACCAAACTACCGAGGAAAACCGACATTAAGGCGCATACACGTCGCGATTCTAGGACAAACGGTCACAAGATTGTTCCACATCAGGCTCTGTACATTGTGCAGAAATGTTTATTCTGCTGGAGATCGAGACAGATGTGCAGGAATAGAGTGCACAGAATGACTGAAAATAACGCAGATGAGCGAAGTGCATTTCGTGATTGTGCGAGAGTCCAATCGATCTTGTCGCTTCTATTTTATTCGTACTACCTATGCGATGATCATTTTTCACATGAATAATTTTACCCTTAAGAGATTACATACCTTTGTCGCACGCAAAAATAGGTTATTTTCGGGAATTTTTTTTTCTCAGTAAATAACATAGTAATCAATGCAGGGTTTTTATTTTATACAGGGTGTTTCCTAAGTAAGTAGACAAACTTGAAGGGGATATTTCTTGGCTTATTTTAAGAAGAAAAGGTCCTATAAACATGTGTCCTAAACCGCTTCGTTTTAAAAATACAGGTTGTCAAAGTTGTGCAAAATAAAATAAAATTTTTTTACCTTTACACAAAAGCGGTTCATTGTTTAAAAAAAACACAAAAGGCAGTTTTCGTAGTTTTAGTTCGGAATTAAAAAAAATTGTTTAACTTGGAAAAAAACGTGGCGTACCATTTTTTTATTAAAAAATTTAATATGATTATCCATGCGCGCGCACCTGGTGAATCTAAAAATGTTTCATCGATACTGGAAAATAGTTCTTAGGCCGGTATTCATAGTCGATTCTTATATTTAAGACCGTCTTAAGTATTGTCTTGAGATGTCATCAACTAATCACAGAGCCGTATGAGCATCTTAAGACATTACTTGAGACGGTCTTGAAATAAGATTCGACTATGAATACCGGCCTTAATACTACATATGTGGAACGCATATCAAATTTGAATAAAATGTCTTTAAACGTTCTCCAGAATTTCGAAATTTTCATTTTATTTTGCACAACTTTGACACCCTGTAAGTATTTTTAAAACGAAGCAGTTTAGGACACATGTTTATAGGACCTTTTCTTCTTAAAATAAACCAAGAAATATCCCCTTCAAATTTGTCTACTTACTTAGGAAACACCTTGTATATTTGAGTGTATGTATATAAAAAATTATTAAATTTTATAAAAAATTGTAATTTTTATGGGAAGTTGCGTGCATCAGTGATGCGCATGGTTCCAATGTCTGCATGACACTTTGCACTGTAGGTTAGTTGGAAAAATAAAAATGTTTTCTTGTAAAGAAATATTATAGTTACAAACTGTCGGGGGAAATTTTTTAGTTTATAAAAATTCACGAAATTAAGTAACTCGAAAAAAGTTACAATTTTGCTTCAAAATTTGTTCACTTTTTTGTTATAAAAAAAATAAAATGGAAAATCGGAAAAGACCCCCGACAGTTCGTAGAGAATGTTATGAAGAATATTTTTGTTAAAATTTCATCCAAAAATATTAAAAACTCGCTGAGTTATCGTACAGACACTGGAACCATACACTGGTGCACGTAACTTTCCATAAAAATTGCTATTTTTTTATAAAACTTAATAATTTTTTATATACATACACTCAAATATATACCGAATAAAAAAACTCTGCATTGATTACTATGTTATTTACTGATTGTGAGAGAAAAATTTCCGAAAATAGCCTATTTGTTGCGCGCGACAAAGGTATGTAACCCTTTAATTTTGTAGCAAAAACTTATGACTTATAAAAGAGTGACAATGTGTTTTTCGATTAAAATAATTAACATAATTGTGCAAAGTGTTCCTGATCCTATGGAAATTTTAATAAGAGAATTGTCCATCAAATTACCGTCTGTATGATATATATCACGAAGGCAATGATAGCTTATAATTATAATTTTTTTAATCTTCTAGCATTAGTTTTGACTGCGTAAGCTTTAACTGCTTTATCTCTGGTAGTCATTTATCTCGATCCGTCGTTTCTTCGAGGTCGCACAAGACCAGACGCGCTCGTCGCGAGATAAATGATTCAAACGACGCAACGTAATTCCGCCAGGCTCCGCCAAGACGCCGTTGACTATTTCTTTTTTCCTTTTGGAATCGTACTTCGTGCGTCGGGATGCGTTAGCAGCCAGGAAAAGGAGCCTTATTTTATTTATACGCGCAGCTGGATCGGTACAAAGAGGAAAAAGAACATAGCGCGGTACACCGCATGCGGAAGGGAGAACGAGAGAAAGACTGAGAAAGGGTGGGACGAGACGGCCTGGAATGGATGGAATGGTATGTTAGGCGAAATGTACGTGCGCAAATGTCCCGCACACACTCGTGGGTGTTGACATCCAATTATTATACTTCCTCCTCGCGCACGAGGCTTCTTGATCCCCGTGATGCAGACTCGGCGTCGCGTCGCCCGCCGTTAATTCTACCCGCGATGCAATGGAATATTTTTTTGACTTTATGTTTGCTTTCGTTCTCGCTCTGTTAAATCCTTAGCACGCGCAACGTTACTTTCGATTGCTTTTCCGCGACGTGTTCTTTTTCTTTCCACGGCATCGCGCCGTTATACTTTCCTCGGGACACATTCATGGAGCGAACACTCGAAAAGCTAGCGTCTACCTTTTCTGCAAAGAGGTTTCCACACTTTCCTAGTATTGTTCTCAAATTATCTGGGTTCGTAGAAATCGCGCTTAAAATATTCTAATGTAATCGCTTTCCATTCGTGAGTTTTGTGTCCAATTAAATTAATTGTCTGAGGTACAAATCTTCTCCCAAGAAAGAATCATAAATACGTTCTGTATGTTTTTTCTTATTTACAACTCTTTTGATATTACGTATATATTATCATGGAGTAAACGGACATTGAAATACCTTAACACAACCAGTTGAAATTGCTCCGAATGATCCAATAATTGTTTATCTCCTCTCTCGGGAGAATGGAAACTCGTTGGTGGAAAAACGCGCGCATATATATATATACCGGGTGTTTCAGACCACCCGTCCCACCCGATTTTTTCGTAAACGCGACATTTTAAAGAAAAATGTTTCAGACAAAAGTTGTAGGGTTTTAAAAGATCTATTTACTGATTTTATCAGTTTGACCTTGGATGGCGTCGCCAAGGTCAGATCAAAATA
>NJRP01000136.1:284926-367245 GCA_003063835.1 Aphaenogaster floridana | reverse complement strand
AACTTTTGTCTGAAACATTTTTCTTTAAAATGTCGCGTTTACGAAAAAATCGGGTGGGACGGGTGGTCTGAAACACCCGGTATATATACACACACACAACATAGATATATACAATGGTGGTATATAACGGGTAGAGTAGTATTTGCGAAATGGTTTGTAGTTCCGAGCTCGTCGAGTTTGAGAATGGATGCACTTCGTGTCCAGTCGTGTTTCTTTTTTGTCTCGATAACCACTTTGCACTAATTCGGTCAGAACTCTCGATATGATCGAGCACCTTCTCGATGTAGTCGATACTTTCCGATTATCGAATTGTTTTCTGGGCCAATATCACTATGTTCTCTCTCTCTCTCTCTCTCTCTCTCGACAATAATCACTTTATATCAACAGTGTTCAACATTCAAATTAATTATTAGATTTTTCGAACTGGCCTTGGTTTTGGTGAAACTTAAGCTTGGATAATTTTGACCGCAAAATGTCATGCCACACTGGAGCATTTTGTATTTGTGCGCCCCACTTGGCGTAAAATTACGGAAGTTGGCAGCGACTTATTCCTTTAGGAGTTACAAACTCCTTTCGCTAAGTCGCTCGGAGTGTCCGATGCAATCGAGCATCCCCTCGACGCGGTATTTATTCTTACGTTTTTTTTTACTTCTTCCCGCGCTGTGTAACTTTTAATTTGTTCTTCGATTATAACGGAAAGTCATTTTCGTCGAATAAATTCGTAGTATATTTGGTCGAAGCTTACAATTTGCACAAAATGCTTAAAAAAAACTTCAGAAATAGTATTCGAAATGTTCTCTAAGAAATCTCTTCTGTCTAGTCATACAGAATCTATTTTATATGCGTCTCTCTAATGCGCCTGTCTTGTGTCCGGCGTAAAGATACAAGTGAACGTCTTTTATAAATCGTGAGAGGCGAAGTGCAGTCGTTAGTACGACGGCCCGTTAACAAAAATAAATTCTGACAATAAGTTTCTCTCTCTTCACATCTATCAAAATTTTAAATATTTTTAAATCTTATTAAAGGCAAAAATTGCTTTTTATGTTTTACGGATTAAATGTTAGAATTTTATTTAAAAAAAAAACGATTGGTTGAAATTGCATGATTTTTGAGACAATGCTACTATTCGCTTGTGTGAGAATTTAGTTTACTTTTAATTTAGTCGAATTAGATACGTAAAAAATACCGAGATTTTTGCAGTGCGCGATGCATTAAAAGTAATGTTTCGAACGGGTTTTCTCAGCTGTTATGCATCGTCAAGCCTGACTCTCTAAGTTAAAGTGTTTGTTACAATTGAGCATTCCCGCGACTCGACATTTATTTTACAACGTCACCCTAATACGTCCTTTTTGCTCTCTTTCTTTTTTTTCTTTCTTTCTCGACATACACAGACAAATAATAACAAGGCGCGCCCTAGGGTAAAATGTATCAGAGAATGCACTCAGCACAGCTATCAGAAGTACGTCCCGCTATTGTTTCGGCGAAAATTCGCAGTTGTGCTCGGTCCTACGAGATCGATATTTTCTTACAATTAGACATCGTGTCGCCGGTCTGAAATCTTATTAACATAGGGTTTTGACCTTTCAACGAACTTCAATACTTCTCATATTTTTATCATAACTCTTGCGAACATGAATGTATTTTTAATTTTCGGTAGAAATATATTTTTCATATTGTTAAACGTAACAAACTTGGCAAAGCAAATATTTTTGACGATTCGTAAGATTTTATTTTGAAATATAAATATAAATAAAATGAATTCAGTATGGAAATATCGTCGATGCAAGCGGGAAATGGGGGAGAGAATTTCTCTCTAAAACTAAGCTGGCATTTAATAAAGGTCATATTTGAATTGGTCGTGTCTATAATTTTGTTATTGCTAGAAATGATTTAATCTCGAGTGTGGCATAAGATCTTTCTTCGATTCATTGCTTGTAGATGAAGGGTTTCCACTTAGAATCGTTGAATTCTAAGTGGAAATCCCTCAACAACGATTTAAATTGTTTTCCAAAGCCGGCCTCGCGCGTCATCGTATTTTTATGATAAAGTTTTCATAGTATAACGATTATTTTATCGTGAATACGATTTAAATTATTATTTTTATTATTATTATTTATAGAATAATCTAAAATTGTATTTCACGATTACAGGAATTTTTAAAAAAATGATGTTTAACAATAGTGTAATTTACTGAAAATAATCTGCATAGCTTTGAGAGAATACAAGATACATATATTTATTCAAAAAAATTGTATTTATTAAAAAATTATAAATACTTTTTGAACTATTAAGAAAATTAAAAACAGTTCATAAAATATGCAGAATAATAAAATCGTAGTAGATAGAAGCTAATGAAACGCTACATATTTTTCTTATCACATACATAATTTAGCTAATGATAGTTATTTATCAAAGTATTTTTAATATCACTTTTAATATCATATGAATTATTTTAACCAGAAACTTTAATTTTCTAAATTGCCAGTAAATAATTAAAATACATATGTTAATTATTTACTGGCGATTTAGAAAATTAAAGTTTCTAGTTATTATACACCTCGACCGAAAAATGGTGTCACACGAAACAAGTACGTTCTTCTTAACATCATCGGTTATTGCGATAAATATCACATGCTTCGGTGGTCGAACTGGCTACGACGTCCGCACGGAGTATAGGAAGGTCCAGTTTCAATTCCTGGCTGAGGTAATATTTTTCGCAACAAATTCTTTAACAGTTTTCGTGATGGGAGGGGGTTGGGGGAAGGGGGAGAATCTTATAGATCCTTTAGCATTATTAATATTAAATTTGTTACTCGTAGAGGACCACAATCCGTATGGTTGATACGTAGTGATAAATAGAATACCATCTCTTGCCAGTTGGGTCGTCTTACAATTTATTACATATATGAATTATTTTAATTAATTTTATTATAACATGTGACATATAAAAAATATTTAATATAAAATGAATGTTAACACATCGTTTATATATAATACATTAAAGAATTAATAAACTGTAGTTTTAGGATGTTAAAATATAATAATATTCATAACGATAGGAAATAGATTTGCAAAAATCTGTTTAAACGCATTTCGGCACAAGTGCGAAGGACAAGAGGTAAGGTCCGAGCAGAGGACGCTGTCAATGACTTTGGCGTGCCGGAGAAAAGTAAATATAGCACAGCTACCAAACCAGTTCTCTTAAAATAACTTGCGGTCCTAAGGAGCGCATTCTCCATCGTATCGATGGCTTTTTGGTATCGGAGAATGCACGCGATTGACCGCGGAACGGTGAGCGTGCAGCTGCACTTCAACGATATGTGACATATTTCCGTTCTCTCTAATATCGTGCTACTGTGAGTTTTCACATTTCTAAAAATTTGACTCACCAACGGCAATAAATTGAAGCAATTTTAACTTGAAACTCGAAACTCACTAGGTTACGAAATATTAAAGATTAGAATGATTATGAGAACATTGCGTACACGATCAGTTTCTTATTAAAGAAATTTTGATTTTGTAATATCTATTGAACAATGTTTGTAAAATCTAGTGTTTTTAATTCATTTTTTAAATCTTGAGAACTGCTATTATTAATTACTCTTAAATGTCTTATACGCTAGCCATAATCTCGATAATTATTATTGTCTACTAATAATTCTATCTGCCCTGAGGTTAAACTATTAGCCTGAGACGTTTAAGCTGCTAGAATAATAGAAACACTGGTTCTACGGTGTGCATATTCATAGCGTATTATAGTTCGACCGTAAATTGGAGCGAATAATAGATGTGTTACAGCGGCACGTGTGTAGCTATCCGATACGAAATTATTCAACGCTTGTTAAACAGAGGCCAACATGATCGCTCGTGTGGTTGTAGGACGACCACATGGAATTCTGACACGTTTAACAAAGTGTCGGAAATTTCGTTTAACACTATTTAATGCGTATCGATTTTAAAAGACGAATTTACAACGCATTATATACATATGATACATACACGCGCAAACTAATTGAATTATTGAACAATCGATTATTATTGACCAATAGCACTCATATTTATATGCAGATTACGTCATTCATTACATCATAAAATTTACATTAATAATCATTAGAGTTGGCTTATATATATAATTGGATTTATTTCACAGTTAAATATGCTGTTATTTTATATGGAAATTTTGTATGGAATTATATTTTTATAAACGATTGGAAAAATTTTGACTTATTTATGTAATCTGTATTCCCATCTCATCTTTTTTTTAATATTTCTTAATTTAAGTCGGAAATTTAGGGAAAGTCATTAAACTTAAATTAAGGTTTCAGTCTTGGGGGTTCTCTTATAATTATAATTATATTACCTCTTTCGTTTTTTAATTGCGACAATTTCACGCCTCGAGTTAAAATGCAAAGGTTGAACCGTTTCTTGCCAACTTCGATGTAGAAACTAACAGATTCTCGGCGTTATCTCCGCAGACTAGAGATTATTCATTCTCGTCATCGTGGTGGTTTTTGATTCGTGTCGACTCAAAACGTCCGGAAGCTGAATCCGTCCGAAGACAAATGGTACCGAGTAAGTCTCGCGATACATATTCATCCCAAGCGATGCTGCTCGACTCGGCGACGCCGCTGTTCGCCTCAACTTTTATTCGCTCTTCATACTTTATTACGCGGAGAACTTATCTCGGGGATGCATATTTCGCAGCTAGTAAAGTGGTTCGGAAGTGGTCGCCGGCCTTTCGTCTTTTAAACAGCTGCCATTAATTTTAATTTTACTTTCGTAGCCGGAAATTATTTTGGAAAATTTTTTTATTCGCGAAATGTAAGTTCTCTACATTGGTAGAATACACCATTAATATTGTATACCGAAAAAAACCAACAATATTAAACCGAAAACCGCAAGAATTAAAAATAATTCGATTTTGTGATCAAATTTATTATTAGAAACGTCGTTAACAAGTATTTGACTTTATGTACAAATGAGTACGTTATTTATTTCGGTGTACCATAATGATATACTATATGTATTTAATAGTGAATTGTATTATAGGTATTTTTAAAATCGAAATAATTTATTTTTGTGATATTTTGTAACATAACTAAATATCACGTGATTTATCTATATACAAACTTTTACTTAACGAATATTAGAAATTGTGTATTTATTAAAATGAATGAAAATAAGGTTGTTCGCGAACCTAGTTATTTGCACATTTATAGCTCAGGGCGCACGATGACAGCTATGACTATCAGCACCAAGGCAAGTAATCGACCTTGCTGACGTGTTATGTATAGGGTACGAGTCATTGGGTGTGTTCTCGATACGTTGAAGGATCTTGATGCAAGAGAGAATCAATTTACCGCGACTATCTATCGCGCTTCGCCACGTAATAATGCACGTAAACGTGAATCGCCATATCGATTAGGTTACTTCGAAATCCTATCCAATATTAATCGCATCTAGATAATTAAGGAGTAAATTACGGTATAAAGTCAAAATACGATAATAGACATAATAATCTTGTTACATATTTGTTTTTACGCGGATAAAATTATTTATTTAAATTTTTGCATATTTTAAATATGTGTATATTTAACTAAATTATTTATATATAAACACGAGCTATTTTCGGTCGGGCTGGATTATTTTGCTTTAATAATATTTTTATTGCGTGAATTTATATACATTTTATAGTTCAGCCAACTACGTGTCGATTACTTTTCGGACTTATGAAATGTATATAAATTTACCCGATAAAAATATTAAATATACTTAAAATAAAAATATAATAAAAATAAAAATATTATTAAAGCAAAAAGATCCAGCCCGACCAAAAATAGTCCATGTTTATATATATTGTGTTGTTCACATATTCGGCCTATATTTACTTATTAATTGTAAATTATTTATGTTTGTCTAAAATAATATTGTAGGTCTGTTCGGAACGTTGTGTATATGAGTTCGGTAGTAGATGGAACGATAAAAAATATTGAGGCTGTCAGTATACCGAAGTGTACTGAAGTGTCTGAGAAAGTACATAAAACGTCAGAAGGTATAGAACTCTTTTCCCTCGAAATGCTCGAAACGCGAATAAACAGGATGACAAAAAAAGAGAAGATAAATAAGGCCTCGCTGTGTGACGCGCGTATTTGCAACGCGCTATAATTATTTAACTGAATGAATCTTCTCTTCATCCATTGGACAGTGTGCGCCAGTCCTCCCTGCTGCGAAATACTCCTCGTGATAAATTCTCAACGTAATTGAGCGCTGAGGGAGAACGAAAAAGTTTGGACGGATGTCAGTATTTTCCTACGGTCTCGCTGTTGAAAATGTTATAAACGAGAAAAGCATTCAACGCTTCAGTTGTCTTCCGTATTTTAATAGTTTATTTAAATCGGCATAAATAATTATTTTTTTGTACAACATTGTTAGTCTATACAATCATATTATTTTTTATTGGAATACTTCATATTCATTGATGTCTGAATGGTTTCTAGCATTTTTGCGTACTTTAAAGAACATGATTGAAAAGCTATAAGTGTATTTTATGATACATGTATTACATCGAAATATGAATATCGGAAAATATTCCTTCTAGTAGTAAATTCTCTAAGTTATCAAGTAGAGATAAAGTAAACGTACGTCAACGAAGAGAGAAACGGAATTTTCCGACCTAGTATATGTATTTTATTTTTATACACATGTGCCCTTAGGGGGTCTCTAAGAATATTTGTTTAACATTATCACCAAATCCGGTTGACTTACAATTCTTACGTTATATCGTTCTGTAGTCCATCATTTTTTATTTTGCGATGTTATTCTGCGCCAAGAAAAAATATTTAATCAGCGTTTATAGTTAGGGCCAAGATTGCCTTCAGGTTTATGTCAGGAGACGTCTATTTAATTTTACAACGGGTAGTACATTCTTAGCGTAATTGGAAAGCCGAGGGTAAACGAAAATTTCATACCAATCTATGAGAGAAAAAAGATCGTTCTACTTAAAGATTCAGAAACGAAATAACAGCTTGGCGCCTTGTGTTTGATATCGTTTGATAAACGTAATAAGAGTAAGGATTATAAATCCTTTATTTTAGATCTTTGATTTTTAGATACATTGGCGGAGCAAATATCGGAGATTCATTAAATCAGATATTAAATATGAAATATATATTTAATATTAAATGAATTATATAAAATGACACAATTGGCAAGTAATATATACAATTTATTACAACGTTTCGACCATACGGATTGTGGTCCTTTTCAAGTGTTAAAAATTACATCAGTCTGCAATTAGATAGGTACAGAATGAACGATCGGTATACAAAATTAAAAAAAAGTTTTATGATTCATTTAATGTTAATTATTCACTAGCGATTGGAGAAAAATAGATTTTGGTTATATATTTAATGTTATATTAAATGTGATAATATATCGATGACAGACAGAACTCAATGTTATGTATATTTGACCATGTTTTCTATGCGCGAAATATTTCATTGCTATATTGCAATTAGTTTAGACGAGAAACGCGCACTTATGGCCGATAGAATAGCAATTATGGCGATTCTGCTATGGCCACGAGTATAAAGTGGCACATAGTGACCCATCCAATTGTCCAAACCGACGATCCAGAAACAGATGCGTCCCGATGCCAGCTGGATAGACACAATGTACGGATACATGGATGGTTGCTCAGGAATGATGTAATTGCACCGGCAAATGAAAGTTACGCGACTTGGCTCGTGCGCGGTGCATCGCTTTCACACCGAGAAACGTACTTTTCGCATTGCTTTTATACTATTTCGAAATCATCATTGAATTCTACTGTGTCAGGAAATCAGGAGAGTGTACGAGAGGACATATTGCAACATGTATCATTGACAGACATTTCAAGAACTGGAGTCAGAAGTTATCGAATTCTGCATATAAATCGTGAAACAGTTTTGCGCAAAACGATACAGACGGAATTTTTGCAATTTAATGGAGAACTCGAATACACTCGAATTCCTGTACGCATCGGGAATGAGAAACATGACATTTCGAATTTAAATTTTTGATACGTCACGCTATACGCTGCGTGTGTATAAAGTTTTGTCGTAAATTGCGACGTGTTTTACGGTAGAAAAGATTGCGTGTGCAAATTAAGTTTAGATATTAATATCAAGTTGGTATTTCACCGTTGATCCTAATCTTAGGTAAGCGCATGCTAATAGAAAGTTCTAATTTACTTTCGACGTCTGAAATTTTATCTCGTTTAACCCGAAAAGCTATGAGCAGATGTATCGTATATTGTTTGATCAATGAAGGGGCATTGCACGTTTAATTCACGTAGCGAAACTGGACGCTTCTCGTGATCGATAACATTTGTTTTGGCGTTTCTGTAGCGTAGCAACGTAGAAACACAGTCGATATTGAAGTCATTGGACTTGGAATATTCCTAAGATATAAAGTATACATCTGTTGTATGCTGGCAGTTATACATATATGATACTAAGTTTAAATTTGTTATTATGTGTATACGCTCCACTTTCTATCTTAGATCAATAAATAATCAAACGCATGTGTAAAGAAATAGATTATTTCTCTTCGCAAACGAAACATAAAATTGTTCCTTTCCTCAAATTATTATTAACATCAGGTTTGGAATTGGATTATTTTCTATAGTTATTATCGAGGGATAAACCGCTGAGGGCATTGCGGTGTACAAGATTTGGGGCATTAGTGGGCATTACATAAAAAATTCACTAGTAATGCCCAAAAATTGTGTACTTTTAGCGTACTTTTGTGTACTTTGTGTATTTAGTAATGCCCAATTTTGGGCATTACTAGGCATTGTGTACACAATTTTGGTCAGCGGTTCACCCCTCGGTTATTATATTTCTATTTTTTAAGCTTGGATGGTTCTCATTATTATATGGACGAACAAGACTTTGACGTATGCATTACGTTTCGCGAGAAAATGAGAAAATCGCGGCGACAGTTGTATCTTCAGATGCATCGTGAAAGATATTCTTAACATCGATGGACATGATGCCACGCGCAAGTCAATTTTCCACCGATCGAACGAGATTTAAATCAAAGATAGAATTATCCCGCGGGAATCGGTACGCCCAAGTGAATTGCACAGGCGCTCCTCTCTTTGAAGGGACATAGGGGAGTTGAAATCACGTCTGGGAACGGCTTTGTCGATCGAGGCAAACATTCGAGAAGAATCACGAATCGACGGAAACGATTGCCGATACTAGTACACGCATACCGCGCTTTTTGGAAACTACCGCATTTTTCTTCTATTAAAAAAGAACTATATTGATTCGCAACGTATATCGATGCACGATTGAATACATTCTCTATTTTTTTGTTGCTCTTTGTTAGTTTTCGGAAGAAGTTGGATATTGACAAGTATCTCGATTTAATTCGTCAAGAAATTAAATGATTAATTGGAGTGCCTCGTCGCAGCTTCGATTCATTCGCTCGAGATTCTGTGCACAGATTTCCCCGTGCCACTCGACGATGTAGATAGGTGCAAAGTTACAAGCGTGCGTGGTGCATCTCTTTCTCCTTCCTGTGGGCCGTGAGAAGGGTTATAAGTAGGACTGTAAGAGTCATAAATGGGAGCGGAACCGAGCTCTCGAGGGGCCTTCATTGCATGGCCAATGCCTTCGAGGTGGAAATAGTCGTGGTTGTAGAGTGAGATGGCGAGTGTAGAGAGCGCGCCATTGATCACGCGTCCAGGTCGCATATAATCATCGACACCGGGAAGAGTCGACCGACTTATAGTCATTTAAATACAAAGCTACATTCATAAAATCGTTGTGGATAAAAAGATCATATTGCAGAAAATATCGCTTCTTTCTATTACGCAGGGAGAGAGAGACAGAGAGTGGAGGGGGGAAGCGTTAGATAAAAATTTATTTATGTACACGGAACTCGCTTTCCATCTAAAATATTCTATTTAATTCAAAGAATAAGATTTTATTTATAACCTTTGCATTCTTTAATTGTAATTCTATAAAATTTAATTTACACTTTCAATTAGAAAGTAATCGAAGTAATCGCAGTTTTTCTTCGTCTTGGACATTGAATTTAAATTTTGGAACTTCAATTCGAAAATCAAAATGATTAAAAATTAGAAGTTTCTAGAAATTTGATGAAACTGTTTCAATCACAGACTGACGTTGTATCGAGACGTAGAATTTATATGCTACGCGCGTACTGGAAATTTTCTTGCTTAAAATATTCGAAGAAAAGAGAGGCGCGGACTCTTAGCACCGAACCTAGGAAATTCGTTTTCGACGGCGGGCACGGTCAGGTGGTAGGGCGGGCGTCATGAATACAAATCCGAATACAAATACGAGAATTGTATAGCGGAACGGATATAGTAGCGACGACTTCCTGCAGCTAAAACGCGGCTCTCCCATCCGCCCACGGAAGGAAGGGCTTTCCATCGAACTCGTTAACGCGTCAACGATCAACGATGACGTCGCGTTATCTGTGTAATACGATCATAACAATGCGGCTGATCCCGTTCCTCGAAACCTTTGAGGAAGATTTTACGAATTACGTAGCACCACACGGAAAGAACGGTTTTGCTGAAATATCTAAAAATTTTACTAGATACAGATTTGAAAATATTTTTGTTAGACCATCAAAAGTAATTATGTAGGACACTCAAACATAATGAAAATGCTGCAAAAAGTTTTGATATTCTAGCAACTATTTTGGGCGTTCTACATAATTATTTTGACGACCCAAAAAAATTATTTGCAGATCTGTATCTGGCCAAATTTTTAGACATTTCAGCAAAACCATTCTTTCCGTGCATAACAGCCGCCGGTTTGTCGTCAGCAGCAAGATATCTATCGAGAAAAGCGGATTAATCAGTTCATTTTAAATGATTCTTTGCATTCGAGAGTAATTCCGCGAAATCGTGAGGCGATAACTCGACGACAATGATCCCGTATTCATTTGCGTGAGAACGATCTACAAAAGTTCGCGCTCACCGTCAGAATTTTCTCTCTCACGAGCGATTTTTTAATATATGCGCAACGTATTTCAAAAGAAAAAAGGAGTAGAAATAAGCGACTAGAAATTTCTACCGAAATTTTTACCTAGAACGTAACTAATGACCTAAACTAATTACTAAAACATTTTAGTTTGAAAATTAAAACGCTCCGAGAAATTAGGATCTCTAATTAGATTTTTGTAAGAAAAATGTCACTTTTGAATTTTATTAAGAATACATCCCCGCTATAAGTGTTACTCGAAAAATATTCGCGTTATATCGTAACGTATCTGCGAGGGGTAAACCGCTGACCAAAATTGTGTACACCAATGCCTAATAATGCCCAATTTTGGGCATTATTGGGATAAACCACTGACCAAAATTGTGTACACCAATGCTTAATAATGCCCAATTTTGGGCATTATTGGGGTAAACCGCTGATCAAAATTGTGTACAGTCGTCACCACTGAGGTTGTTACACTTTTTTTACTGAGTTTAAATGTTTATTTATTACGGGTTTTCCGCGGCATACAAATTTATGTTACACTCTGTATACACAATTTGACAACATCATGATGGTTTATCGTGCATGAGCGTGTGACAGTGATTCGCATCCTGACCTTGATTGCGCGATCATAAACTCAGTAAAAAAAAAGTGTAACAACCTCAGTGGTGACGATTGTACACTAATGCCTAATTGGGCATTATTAGATATTGGTGTACACAATTTTGGTCAGCGGTTTATCCCAATAATGCCCAAAATTGGGCATTATTAGGCATTGGTGTACACAGTTTTGGTCAGCGGTTCACCCCTAAAAGTACACAATTTTTGGGCATTACTAGTGAATTTTTTATGTAATGCCCACTAATGTGCTCTAGTAATGCCCACTAATGCCCCAAATCTGTACACCGCAATGCCCTCAGCGGTTTACCCCTCGCGTATCTGGTGGCGCTCGAATAAATTCGCCCACCTATGCGCCTACAATCTACATACGTAATCTCTTAAACGATCGCCGATTTCGCGCGGTAGCCGTGTGTCGTCGACATCGCGCGAATTCGTGCTTTCGATCTCCGTCGTTGTCGTCGTTGTCGTTCGCGACGATGATGGATGCGTGATTCGCTCGCTTACCTCGCACTGAAACGCTGACGACGCGCCTCTCGCCACGGTGATTTATCGCGAGACTGCCAGGAAGCGACGACGTTAAAAATGCACGCGAGCTCCCCTTTCGCCGTCGTGCAACGCGCGAATATACGCGCGAGACGCCGTAATTCCGTATTTCTGCATTCGTGAAGCGCCGAACGTCGCCGTCGCAACCGCGCCATTAGTAATTTACGTTTTAGCGTAAGCCTACGGTGGTTCGGGTCCTCGCACAAGGGTCCCTTTTTATCGCCCCTCGGCTCCTGTGACACTAGCCAGGTCAGCGCGGCGACACGCCAGACGCTCCGTAGGAATCTGTCTCACCGTGCGTCTCGACGACTTTGCGAATGCATCGAAAGAACGAGGCGTGAGACGAAAGAGGGATCGGAGAGACAAGGCTTGCACTGTGTACGCTCGGCTTCCAATTGGCCCGCTAATGGCATGTGAAACGTACGTCTTCGCGGTAATGCAGCAGACGGTGCGCGGTTCTCGATGCTGTTGACCTTTGCCTTTGCGGTACATTCTTCGGTTTTTACGGATTTGTCGATGAAACCTTTACGTGAAGTAATTATCGACCGTATAAAAATTATGAAGATCCCGTAAGATTTCTGTTTTACTAGAACTTTACTGACGTGATGTATTAAGGAGTTACACACACCACACTGAAAAAAATCCATGTATTTTTATATAGAAATTACTTGTTCAAAACCGGAAAATTACCTAATTGTCACTGTAATTTTTTTCTAGATTTTTTAAAGTGAAAATACATATTTATGGTAAAATATAGGTGAAATTATACTATTTTTATGCAAAAATCACTTGTAATTTCATGTGAAATCACTTGTAATCACTTGCAATTTTTCGAGGGGTAAACCACTGAGAGCATTGCGGTGTACAGATTTGGGGCATTAGTGGGCATTGTTAGGGCACATTAGTGGGCATTAGATAAAAAATTCACTACACAGAAAAAACGATAAGGTTGCCACAACCACAATAATAGTAACATTTGGTACAGCCACGTCCTGTGGTTGTCACATTCACATTGTTTTGTGTAGTGCATCTATATATGTTTGTCTCAACATTCACTATGTTTGTCTCAACATTCGTATGTTTGCTGTACCAAATGCATATAATTGCCTTTACATCAATGTGAATGTGACAATCACAGGACGTGGCTGTACCAAATGTTACTATTATTGTGGTTGTGGCAACCTTATTGTTTTTTCCGTGTAGTAATGCCCAAAAATTGTGTACTTTTAGTATACTTTTGTGTACTTTTAGTGTACTTTTGTGTATTTAGTAATGCCCAATTTGGGCATTACTAGGCATTGGTGTACACAATTTTGGTCAGCGGTTTACCCCTCGCAATTTTCCATGTGGGTAGCAATATTGCATGATATGCTGGGTCGGAAAAAAACCCAGCATAATCATGTAATTTTACACAAATGTTTTTTTCAGTGCACTTTGAAAATTTCAAATAATCGAAAAAAAATTTTTTTTGTTTAAATAATAATTTATAGTCTTAAAAATTAAGTCCTTTTTGTCGGAATGTAAAAATCGAAGTATTTACGACTGTAAAGCCAATTAAAGGGAAGCGCCACAGGTAGATTACGTAAACTTTGAACGCGTTTTTCTCGAAATGACATTTTTAAAATTGGCGTGTAGCATAACTTCTACAATTTTTATCCGATTCATTAAAAATTTGAGAGGATCTTCTCATCTAAATTATCTAAAGAAATGTGCAGGGGTTTTGCGATATATTGAAAATTGTCTTTGCTACGGATATTTTTATATTAAATTTTCAGGTAAAAAATGACACTTTTTTGTCAAATGTTCACCATTTTCACAAAAAACCCTAACATATTTCTTTAGTAAATACTGTGTAGAAAATAAATATTTTTTTGGTTTTTTGTTCTACGTTCAACTGCTTTGCAGTTATCCTGCACATCGATTTGGCATTCCTGAAAAACAAATCTACATGGATTGGCCTCAGCGACGCCATCTTGTTTCGAAAAAAAAAAAAATATTTTTCGTGTACTTAACTATATGTAGAATCAATGCCCTTTTATAGATTTTTTATTTACTTTACCATTGTCTCAAAAAAAATCTCAAAATAGCTGTTTTTTAAGGCTTCAAAGTAGTGTAACTCTTTAAGAAATTCTACTGCAAAGAAAATTTCTTTTTAAACAATATTTCTATGTAATTCTGAGATATCTTTTATAATGCGCGCGTATGTGCGAGTATGTGTATGTAATTATTTATCATGTTTTAATATATCTTTAATACGTAATTGTTTGCATAGAATCACAGAAAAGGGAAAGAAGAGTCACAACTTTTTGAAACAATTATTTTAATTATCAGATAACTTTGCTTGCATTGTCGCGTTATAGTGTGATCTTCAGATTTAATTGCTGCGTTATCTATTTTTGCAACAATTCATGAAGTTAGTTGTTTTCAAAGCGGATCTCGGACGCTTTTTTTATGTACCATTACAAACATAATGATAACTCATCGGCAATGTGCCCGTGAAAGTTCGAGTATAGAGTCGAATCCCGTTGCTGTCTCGATGGGACTGTGCATTACTTTTCACGAGATAAAAACAAGCATATATCCGTATAAAGTTTTGCTATTCTCAACCGCGTTTTATTGTGACGGAAGAAAACATTACCTTCGGTGCAAACCGCTGAAACAACGGGCGTTTGTTATTTAAAGTACGCCCATCGTTGGTTACGAGTGCACGAATAAATGGAGGTAGTCTCTGTTGCCTCACTGTAAATCCAATTCAAGAATCCGTGGCTTCATTATTAATCTCTCTCAAATTATTCCGCGACGTATAATAAAGTCTTTTGATCATATCGGCATAACGAAGTGGATCAACCAAAGGATATACGAGAAACACTCCTCGAACTTTTATCAACTTTGATATTACTCTGTTTCTGAAACGAAAACTTTTTGTATCGTTATATTTATAGCGGTAAAGTAATTGAAATATTAAGAAAAACTCATAAAATGGATTATACTTAATATTGTATTACTGTTTTTATGCGCAGTGAAAACGAACAATTTCGACAGTTTACTCAGCGAGAAATATTATTAACCGTGGTATGTGCGTATTTGCTGATGAGTAACATAATGCGTGTCAGCGAAAAATAGTTACCACTCTGTTGTAGCGCTTTTAATTATCCCGTGTAGTTTTCATCACGTGTATTCGAGATTTATTTTGTTCTCTTTATTTGCACAATTTATTGTCATTTTTTTATTTGCAATAAAACAATATTTTCACTATTTTATTAATAGTTTAATAAAATTATGCATTTTATGATCTCTGTAGCACAAACACAGAAACGGAGAAGAGGAATTTTTATTATTAAAAGCATGTCGTATAAGAGCTTTTTTTCTTTTTTACGATTAGGATTACTCAGAGACAACACATACATGCGAATGCAAGTTGTTGTGTATAAGAACACTTTTTATGTGAGCTTTCTGACTTGCTAGGGTTACCTCGAAGTTTCTCGGCTAATGACAAAATAAATTTGTTGCGAGAAACCAAGTATGCGAGGTAATCGCATAAATGCACGATGTTGAAAAGTTATACGAGGCTCAATCTCTCTTCGAAAGAGTTTGAGCAATGTGATCCATTTTATGTGTTTGTTACATAACTTTCCTAGCGTTGTTTAACCTGCATACAGAAAAGAAATATATTGAGGCATCGCCGCACGAATAAAATTCGCCAACGGATTTTCATAATTTCTTTGTTTGCTTACTGCGCTGTGAAAATTGTTTGTAAAGAGATTTATAAATTCCATGGAAGCCAGTCGAAGCTTAAAGAAAACTTATTTTTCTCTTCTCTCACTTTTTCTCTCTTTCTCTCGAAAAATGAATGCTAAAATATTTTTTTTCACGAAAAGCCGGCGTTTTGTGTCGCGAAAGTGATACGTAGAATGTTGTAAAAAGAGAACGATTCGATACAGTGTAAGAACGAATAAAATAGGTTATGACGCGCAATATGGCATTTGAACATGGATGAAAGGCACGAATCGCTTTGGAAATCTGAACCATATAAAGCAAATGCTCGAGAAAAGTACCACTTATTTACCGCTTAATTAGAGCAAACCGTCCTATTTGTATTATTATAATTTTGTACCAGCATTACTCGCGACGATAGTTTATCATTTTCCTCGCGATATCTTTATCATTTGTTCTAATCGATGAATGAAATTTTTGTAGATTTGTATCTAAAAATAACCGAAAAAAGTTTGATACAGTCGTGTTAAAGAATATTTTATAATTGGGAGAAAGAGCATTATTTTTCGTATATTTATACGTTATTTATTCGGTGCATTGAAAGCACGACACAAAAACCACAGAGATTCATTATCAAAACTTATATAAGTGAGCAACATCGCGGAAGTTCTCTCGCAGATTTTACAAATTTTCCCTTGTTCCTATCTTCTTACAGCATAGTAGGTTGTAATGGATCTTTGTTGTGTATGTAGACTTTGCAGACTGTGTACACGTCTTTGATATCGAAAAGGTTAAGCCGCATTTTGTGGTGGATTACTGGCTAAGAGCCAAAGTATACTTGAGAGCAACGCAAAGCAGCAGTCCCGATTTTCTTGATCCTTTGCTTCATTTTTATGAAGCTGAACTCTTTGACAGAGATAGCGGAATAGTGCCTTTGCCCGATTTCCCGTTGGAGCTTCAGGATCCATTTTATCTGTGATATCGCGCTTCAAATATTCCATCATTAAATTGCGGAACTGAGCCTCGACCGAAATACCAGGGAGGCAACTTAAATCCTCTTTTGATGAACGCGACAGAAAAATACATAGTAGCGCACTAACAAGCTCGACAGATTATTTATAAAATACGACGGGACTGGGAGTTGTCTAATCTCGCGGAATTTAACTGTTTAATTTTTTACGTTTCCATAGATGTTTTATAATCTTTTTAAAAAAACATTTCTACAAAGTATAAAAAAAATTGTAAATCGTCCGCATTTAATTCAGTTGAAGTAGCTTTAGGAGTATTTTCCTTCAATTTAAGAGAATTTAATAGTATTTTAACATTTAAAAGTCGTTTGATAAGCAGCCTTAAAATCTTGGAAATATTTCCCTTACGTTAACAAAATGTTCAATTTAAAAATTCAAGAAGTCAAATCTCTAGCAGTCACTTTCCCTAATTAATAATTTCTTATAAGGCTTGCTCTGTAAATTAGGAAAGTCAACTAAGAAATTATATTTTTAAGTAGAGACAGTAGAAAATAAATAACATTCTCAAAATTGCTTTCATTAAAAAAAAACACATTATCTTTAATTTTTTAGAATTTTTATTATGCAATATTTAAAAATATATTCCAATATGCTAGTTCGACTATACAGTAAATTTTAAGGAGAAAAGAAACACTACCGATTAGCTTAGATATAAAAATTATGTATATAAGCATTATTCTCTCTCTCTCTCTCTCTCTCTCTCTCTCTCTCTCTCTCTCTCTCTCTCTCTCTCTCTCTCTCTGATATATTCTCAGAGAAAATATAGTCATACATTAATGTAAATATAATTATATTTTGTTACATCAGAGCTTGCATATATGCTAAATTGCATGTCTAAAATTTAAATCAAGACACAATAACTTAAAGAATCTTTTTTTCGAGCATGCGGCATACGAAAGTCGACGCTGCGTCGCGACGCAGGATGGATTTAATCACATGCGAGACAACGGGCGACGTCGCTCATGTCGGCGCCACGACGCGGAGAGGATTGGCCTTAATAGCAAGACGCTTATGCGCTTAACACGCTTGCCGAGGTCGTGCTCGTGAATAACCCCAGTATCGACATGCGGACGGTTATGGATCAAAAGTTTACGCACGAGATTTTCCGAGAAATATCGAATCTCTCGTATCGTGCCTATTCACCCTTTTAGATGCTACATTGATCGCTATCGTTTGCTCATGGAGCTTAAGACTATCGTTATACTGAAATTTCGGGAATAGGAGTGCTTTTGAAGAATGCATTCGGAACGTGCTCCGAATTTTGCTTATTTTCAATCAAATAGAAAATGATATGCAATATATGTGTGTGAGAGACAATGTAATGATTATCTTATTATCAGATGTTATCAGATAAGAACGGGTTGGCAAATGTTTTATACTCTAGGATATTGCAGCAGCTGTTCACTTCTTTTTTTCTTCGGCAATTTGTCTTCGGAGTAGTTTAAGTTGTTGCGGATACGAAGTTCATTTTCTCCCGGTATGGATCTACGCGTGGAAAAGTGCGGGGTACGACGGTAATTTGTGCTTCCCGGGAAATATATTGGGTCCTTTTGCCGGCAGTATGCTAGCGTACGGGAAATAAAGTGAGGACGCGTACTGAAAGGCAACTTCATGCATTTAAATGCGCTCTGAGGGTTTAGAGCGCCCTGAAAATTAGTGGTTAAATTGAAGGTCGTTAGAGTTTTACTCTAGCAAAAGCGTGAAGATTAAATGGAAGCACATTACCCGCCTCTGCGAAGACTCAACTCATATTGTCGGTTGCACAGAATACTATCTTTCTTATTTATTAGATAACACTCTTCAAAAATTACATGAATAAATTTGCAAAATAATTTATGCACAAAAAAGTATCATGTAATTTATTATATAATAATATATGCAAAAGCGTTAATATGATGAACTTTTTCTATTTATATTGCTCAATTAAACAAAGAGAGAGATTTACTCATGCGTGCACACGAGAGATATATTTACCTCATAAATATTTTATTAAAACGTTCCCATTAAAATTCACTTTCCACGATAAAGAAAATCTAAATTTTCAAAAATTTAAATATATTAACCACGTAACGGAATAGATGTATTTATGTAAAATAAAATAGACATTCTCTGCGATGCGAGAGAGAAATAGTTATATAAAAATTGTTTTGTGCAAAATTTTTGTTCACTATATTTTTTCGCTTAAAGAGGAAAACTTATCCGATTAAGGTTAAAGCTTCCGGGACGTCTTGCGTTGTGTTATTTCGAGATACGAACAAAAATTATAGTGGACTGATATTAAACCCAATAAATGTGACAGTGGATTATCGCGTGGCTGATCCGTCGCTAAACTAAAATTTCATTTCGACGGCGGCGTATATGTACAATATCAAGCTGTGCACGCGTCAGTTCGCGTTTATAATTAAATTTCGCACGTGTACCATCTTCTGTTGTTGTTGTAACCGCGCGGACGCGTGCGACGTGGCGGCAGTTCTCTCATTCGGGACCGGGACGCCAAATGAACTCGTTAGACAGTGAAGATGTGTGTGTACAGATACGATATATCAGCACGTGTGCGCTGATAAATTGCACCCGCGTTTGGGAGGTGTTGTCGAAATTTCATATGCGGCAAAAACTGCTGTCGTATCGGTAGCTGAAACCGGTGGTGTCGCATTAAGGCCGTCGCAATGTACATAACGAAATGCAATTAGTGGACAAGCACGGCGCGAATTGTCGCTTTTATCGCGCTCCAACACGGCACGTTTGTTAAAACGTTCGCTTGAATTTCCGTTCACTTAGCGAATTTAGGCGGAGTAAATTGTTCGTAACAGTCGTTTATTTGCCGGCGCCGTTTAATTATCGCGATGCAGATTAGGAAATGAATGCCGATTCTCGCCGAGCCGAACACCGATTGGTTATGCAGAGCGCTATCAGCGTTCAACTTCGTATTCACGCATTGAAATATATGCAAAATAGTTAAGTACTTTATATTATATTAAATAGAAATAGACTTTTTTTATATCTGCGTACACGCACACATACACGCTATATGTAGATATATAATTTATCTACTGAATAACTTTTATATCTCTCTCTTTAGACTTTTATATCTTTATATAATATATTTTAATATTCACTGGATATTTGTTATCGCATTAGACGACATTTCTTCATACGAATAAGTTTAAAATATTTACAGACACGTGCATTAAAAGTATGTTTAGGAGATATGAAATCTTTGCGAAACCATTTATCATTCCCGGTGTATTCTCGTGTCTTGTAGATTTTCGAGGAAAATATTGTACCGTCACCATAACACGGGATAAAAAGTGCACATGCGTCTTCGCATGTGGACGCATGACGCATAAGATTATGCTTGTTTCAGAACGGGACTAGCCTTAGAATAGCTAGTAAATGCTGAGTATATGTATATACATATATACATAAATAATAGTATTTCACTGTCAGCTCGGGGGACGTGGTACCCATTTTCGAATTCGTCGCATATTTTGCGTAGTTTGGATGTTGTGGACAAGATATATATATATATAAAGATTTTTTTTCGATGACTCATGTCTGAAAAGAGAGATAGCCACGAACGCGATACTGCAAAATCATATTTTATGTGAAACGTGACCAGCTGATGCTCGAACGATACAGTTGTTTAACCACCATTAGTTTCTAAAGTTCCTCACCGAGCGTAAATTTTCTCGTGAGGGGAGAAATTTTCAAACGCATGTTACGCGTTATAAATCACTGCCAGGTATGTTGCTGAAAATGCGCATATTCGATGAATATCTGCATTGAAAGAAAATGGAATAATAGTATAATAATAATAGGAATAATACTAATTTAAAAAACCAAATAAATATCTAAATATTTTTTAAATGGCAGACAAAATTTGTTATCTGTAAAAAGCAACGTTCGTTATATATAGGAAAGGTGGTATATAGCTTACAGAAATATAAGCTGGTATAACTAGTAAAAGAGATTTTATTTCACTTTTTTAATATAGAATGTTATATATATATATATATATATATATATATATATAGAGAGAGAGAGAGAGAGAGAGAGAGAGACAGACATTACATTCGAGATATTTGATACCTACATATGCGTGCAATTCGTTTATATTCTGTGGTAGTTCCATGGATTTTTCAAGGCGACGAGTATCCTGTACTGAATAAAATACTCAACTACATCCGCGTGTGTCAGACTTTGGAAAAATTTGCACAGATTTTTAATTTTCGCAAGAGCGTAAAGAGCGGCACGTATTTAAATTCTAGTCGCGCAACGTTGATGTTAATGCCACTGCCGCGTGTTCGCAATAAAACTCTCGAACATTTGGAGATTTAACTCAATGTAAACGCAATAGTTACAATTCGATCATATTCTATGATCTAACGTGAGAGATAAATTTTTAAAACTACTGTAAAATTAACTTTATGATTATTTTTATTTTTTTTCGTAGCATATGTGCAATTTTTTTTATTGGATGATATTGATAGACATATTGAAAAATCCGTGTTAGAACTAAGAGTTTAGTTAAAGGTAAGCAAACTTGGAAGAAAGCTAGATTTGCACGAATAGCTATTAATGTCCGTGTTTAATTATTCTCTAAAGTTATGAAATTATCTTATTGTTAGTAGTCATATTTATTATTCTTCATAAAGGATTATTTAAAGATTGAAACTTAAAGGAATTCAGTTTAAAAGTATCTAAATTCTCAAATGTTATACAATCTAATGCGCGTTTAAATTCTTCTTAATTTTATTGATTGTATTGATTGCGCGCTGTGGAATAAACGATCTTCCTAGATAATCACGCTACACGCATGATATAAATCGACAGCTGTGTAAATAAAATTCAACTTGCTCCGTATAACATAATTCTGATGGTGAACAATTGATCGTGTTTGGAGAAACAATGCAAATATTGCTCTGGGGTCTGTTCGAGAAATCGCGCATGTTTTTTTCCGTTGCAGTAGCTCTCTAACGAGAGAGTCCGCGACCAATAATTGGTGAACTTCACCGGTAAAGGTAGAAAATTGTAGCGATAAAAATTACGCGTTGCAACACGCCCAGTGGATTATGCCTGTCGGGCATGTATGCATGAATGGTACACGGTGCATCATCGACAATGCGCCGACGATGGTGGAATGCAACTGCACAGATCGCTGCGGAATGCGGTTGTTTGGAGTGGCGGTATTCTGCATGGGAATACGAAGATCAAACCGCAACAAAATTTTGTGCGTTGTAAAGTTTTGTTAGTAAAATTTCTTTCTGAAGTGGAAAAAGTTTGTCGTGTACGAGCTACATCGGATTAGTGTAAAATATATCGATTTATAATGTCCTGGTTTCATATTTCTATACATATTAAAAGATATAAAGCTGTGTCACCAAAGAATTGTAAATCCTTGATAATTGTAAAATTGATACTAAATGTGTAGCTGGCTGTTGTATCTCTATGAATAACAGAGTGTGCAAACTCCGAGTGATTTATGTTTGCTATCGATATAACGTTTTCTCATCCTCGAGCTAGATCTAGATAATTTACTTGCACACAATCGCGCACGTTTGCCAGCGCCGGCGGTTGGTCATAATTTTAGGAAAGTTCGATCATACTGCGATCGGCCGACTTTTGATCCCCGATTAAATTATACTGCTTGTGAACTGGTAGAGTACTCATATATTTTATCGGCAACCTAGATGCCCTTTTATCGTCGTACTGAAGTTTTGCACTTAGCGGATCACGCGGCGAAATTTCGTTGAACTTTTTATATGAAAAGTATAGTTGCCACTTTCTCTGTTTCGTGGATGGCCGTGATGTTCTGAATATATCGAACGATATCGATGAAACGTGAATTTCTCGGGCTTATTCTATAAAATGTGCAACAATTTATGTCTCGAGAATTTGTTTAAATTGTTTTGTTCAAATATATTTATTGCGGCAAATTGTTTTTTTGTATTAATCGACGATTAATGGTCACTTGTATTAATCAATATTACATTGAAAAGCCAAATAAATAATGACGTTATTTAATACTTGTAGCGATCTCACAAAATTGCTTTTTCAGCAAGAAATGTTTTTATCAAAATAATATTCAATTTGAACCGTCAATGTTTAAAACGTTTATTATATATTTAAACAATTATATACAATAAATATAAAATGTGATATACATTAATTTTGAAAATATAATAAAACGTGACACTTTTTATCGAGATAAAATTCGTTTCGAAATTATTTTTATTAACTGGGATTAATGAATTAACATTTATAAAATATCCGTATTTATTTTGATAATGAAGAAGTTAACGCCATAACGAATCTCGCCAATATCAAAAGAGATATTAATGACATTATTCACTGAATTAAAACTCGTGCAGCAGCGCACGTGTTTAATGCGTGTATAAATATTTGTAACGACCGAGATTTGTTACACTTTATCGTTAACGCGGGAGTCATTTTTTCTTCATTACGTCGACTGGGCCAAGCCCGTTTTAAAGCCTGTAAAAGTGCGGCAAATAGAAGAACTTTCATGACGGAGCGTTAGTGGCGAGTAACGTTGTCGTGAGTCGTGAATCGTGCTTATTGCCGTACGTGATACCTCGATCGCGGTTAAAATTAAAACGAAATAAGACACATCCGCCGACTTGATTCACAGCGAGAGATAGGTCGCAAATTGCTGCACGTCCTTGGCAGGTGTACGCCCGTGAACTTTCGTCTCGGCGAAACGCCTCTCCGGGAGCTATCAGGGCATCGAATTATAAATCAATGAAAGTTGATCGGTTTAGCCGATGTATATGCGAATAATTGGCTTGTTAAAAGTAATTAACGCGTCGTCTTCGTCATCGCGAATGTCGGTCGAACTTATTGATGTATAATTTATGGGAATAATGAACGACTTTAAGTATTCCATTTCAACGAACGCGATTCATATCGAGAGGATTATTAGCTAATTAACAATTCATTTTTGTTAACGTCTGTCATTAAGCACCATTATAATGCGGTAAGCTTAGTCTGGATAATCGAAGCACAAGTTCCAATTTAAATATTCAGATATACGCAGTGCTCCGATTTCTATCTGATTATGATTTTTTGATTGGCCATCACCGGTATAATATGTTGAGATTTTATTCAATAATAGTTAAAAATAAATACGTAATTATGCTGCGAAAATTCTCATGATTATGTCCGTACTAATCATGTCGATATAAATTGCAGCTTTTATAATGTTTTTATAAGAATAAGTATTTTAATGATAATCTTTAATTTACACAGAAATAATTATACTCTTCTTTTGTTATATAATAAGCATCGCAATAAGAATGTAGCGAAAAATAAAAATATTCAACACGTAATAAGAAAGATAAAGACTAAGTATTTGGTAGAGAATTTTTAGAGAAAAATCCGTACTATTGCAAAAAATATTTTTTTTTTATTGACATTACACAGTTCATTACGACGGCTCAACGAATTACCTGTATCACATATTCTTTGTAGCATGTGAAACACAAGACCTAGTAAAGTGTCAGATTTATAGCTAAAATAAATCGTTCTATGCTTGTCGTTTCGGTTTTCTTTGGAAAGATTTACTGCGCTTGAATTTTCGCATGGCCATATTCTCTGTGGTATTATACAAACTCGATCGTATAGTCTACATTAAAAAATTTTCCGACGCATAATCCGATATTGTAAATCCGATATCATGTTTTTAACAAAATGTAGCGATCAATGAACGAATTGTGATTATAGTTATTTCATTGAGAATTTATTGCGATAATTTTGATGATTTTAAAACATAGCAAGGCTAAAAAGATAGAAAATAGTAGATTGTCGGATACCAGTGAAAAAGTACATTGTTGGTCTCTGCAAAAAATAAGATATATATTTTTCCACGACGCGCTAATAAAGTTGACATGGGATTTTAAAACGCTGAAGTAAAATTGCAGCTGCGACTAAGCTCTCATTCCGGACTGCAATTATGGTTATTTATCAGCCTGTCGTACCAATTCATCAGTAGTTACAGTAAGCGCAGACTCTTTACGAAATTACCATAAACTAGAGGATTACAATAATTTAAGCGACTTAATCAAACCTAGTAATCTCATCCGACTGCAACTCAAGTTGCAACAGTCCAAACTATAGTTGTATTTTATTATTAACGATAAAATATATGGATAACTTTATATAATTAATTTAAAAAAAAATTTTTTTTTATTTTTAATTTCATATAATCTTAAAATTTAATTTTATTTAAATAATTGTGTATTGAGAATTGGCTGCATAAATGATATAGGAAAGCAATCTCGTGCTATGATATTAGATATCGTTAAAATCGGAAGTTCTCGGGGATTGGCAATCAAATAAACGTTAAGATTCAGTGACATCTTTATCCGCACTTTTCGTCGACCGTGCACTCTTCGAGAATTCAAATAAATGCCTGTTAAGAGGCTGTAACGTCGCTTACTGTTGGTTCCTTGAGTGGAAATAAGAATTCCGATGCCAGAAATCTTACGCAGTCAGAATTTTTATCCGGTACGATAGCCCGTGACTCAACAGGATGGCATGGAAACGAAATACGTCATTCTTAGTCGTAGACGGCGGGAGGTCGCTGTTTTATCCATGTTTTTTTTTTGCGCTTTTGTTGAACTGACAAAATCCTTTTAGGCATGTTGTGAATTCTTAAGAAAGTTATACGTCATTTTGTGGAATGTATTACAAAAAAATTTGGTATTACTAACAAATTACACCATACATTTTTATTAATTTCAAATACTATTTCTTACGCTTATTTAATCTTAAAATAAATATTATAGAGAAATTAAAAATTATATTTCAATTTTTTTAGATATTTTTTTTAGGTTTTTATATGAGTAGGAAAGATTACTAGAGAGAGAAGATAGACAGTCAGTTTGGAAACTATTTTAGGTAGATGTGTATTTAGAGCTGCGGAATTAGGACAGTATATGTATAATATTTAAGTTAGAGCAGAACTACATTACTGCAACAACATCTGTGCTTTTAGCAAATAGCAAATCTCTTGTAAGCGAAGAATGAGATTCATGAGTCGTGCTGGAGCATTTTAACCGTCTCATTATTTTTTGCGGATATACATTTATTTATGCAAGTGTGTTTAATTATTCATGTCGAATTGGATATTGTAAGTTACAAATATATGAAAATATATTAAATTAAATTATATCAATTATATTAATAATTTTTGTTTTCATGCAAAGACACGTATGATTTTAATCGACTAAAAATTAAAAGGAAATGTAAAATTTGGTTATAACAGAATTTTAGTTTTCGAAATTTTATTATATATTCGTGTATTTAATATCAATAATTGTAGTTATGAAAAAATTTAATATTTAAATAAATTTTTACTAAAAAAGATCAAGAGTCACGATGACAAAATTGATCAAAATTTTTAAAATTGACGTATGTAATATTTAATAATTTACGAGGGATGTAACTTTGGCGAAATATGTAATAACTATAATAATAAGCTTACATTGTTTAAATTAATCATATACTTCGAAGCTTCGGTATATGTTCACCCAATTATGTCATTGACTTCTGGACTAACATCCTGTACTCTTGGTCATATCTGATAGACGAGAATAACAAATAGCGTAGAAAAAGATTGTGTAGAAAATAAGAAAAAGATCCGCAGGAAGAGCCGCATCGCGAATAGAGGTGTAGAAACGATTGGCCCGAAGGGTGGTGTTTGCGTGCTCGCATAGATAGCGCGGAGTATATTCAAACGCACTCTCGCACTCCTCCTTCGATCAGGAAGTAGAAGCCGAAGAAGACGACGGGTTGTGGTGGTTGGCTACATTCGTTGCTGCACGCGATCTTGCACGTAGCCGCCGCTTGCATTCTCGCCTGCAGCACATAAGGCGGAACGTATTATCCATTGTAATCGCGTTTCGCAAGTTTCCACCCTCGAATCCGACGATGGGCATCGGGAATAGGACGAGCCGTCGAGGGGAGCGGCGATTTATTTAGAGCAGATAAGAAAAGTGTCTAATTCCGCGCTACCCCGCATGGCAGATTTACCGCGGCTCTCAACATATCTTATACGTGTAAGGGCGGAGCCAGACTATGCGCGTTTTACGCGAATATTCGTGATTCGAGTCATGTCATCCTTGTTGTTTATCAAATGATAAACAAGGATGAACTATGCTCGAATCACGAATATTCGCGTAAAACGCGCATAGTTTCGCCCTAACAGTATTGAGCATGAGAGAGCGCGTATTTGTAGTAACTGTGGCTCCGAGCTGCTTTATTAAGTTCCCTGATTGGTTCGCTTTTGTCGTTGATGTTGTAATCGCGCAAATATTTTCCCAAATATTTTCTCAAATCTTTGTACATTTATAAATGTGTGAAATCGTATGACTCCATCGACGCGTCTTTATTTAGTGCATAAATAGTATTGAGTTATATTTGGAATTTTATTTATAGTTCTATTCATGATATGCAAGTAATACACTTATTAAATTTGGATGTTTGGAAATTTAAACTTATTAAAATCTTTACGAGCATTTGAGAAAACCTGCAGAGTTTTGTTAAAAAAGGGTTCAGTTAAAAAATAAGATAGGCCATAATCTGTGAAATTTAACTTATGTAGATATAATCTCATAGTTAGGCCTTATAGTTCTTATAATAGACTTTACAGTTATTTTATTTTTGAAAACTTATTATTTTTATCTTGAAAAATTTTTTAATAATTACAAAATTAGCCACGATATATTCAAACGCATTTTCTTTGAAGATCACTTTCCTGTCAATCCGAGATCGCCATCATTGATGCATCGCGTATGCATCGTCGTCGTCGCGGCTGAGAATAACATCGAGACGATAATCGAGTCGATATAGCCACGAAATGTTACTCATCGTGCTGACGTAACTGCCGATGTCAAGGCAACACTAGATGCGATCGAAGTACGGTCTATGCTAATATAATAAACGAACTGTTCGTGTAACGTTACGAGATGCTGTGCAATTGAGAATCAACGACGTTTAATTATGTAATAGAATCTCGCAGCAAAGGAGAATCAAAAATAGAATCTACAAAATAAAATCACGTCAATCGGTATTTACATCACAACTTTCCATGATTTTATTTTGCAATGGTAAACTCCCAATTTTGGCAGAGTTAAATTATATCTCATATATATCTTCTTTTCAAATCTCGAAATGAAATTACGTGTAGCATATATAAGCCAATTTATCCAAAATTTGATAACGCGTGGGGGCCTCTTTGGGCCCAAATGACATAGATTTGTTCCCTTCATAGCAGGGATTTAATCTTGTTTAAGCCGCGATCTGTCAAACGCCGGGATACATTACGGTACCATTCCGATCGAATCTGTCATAAATCTCGTTAAGCTCATCATCCTCTGCCATGTGAATGCGCACTTGGGCGCGTAATGAACGATTACGCTCACTCGAGTTTTAATCGCGGCAAATCGATGGAGTTTTTGCCGCGAGGCAAAGCGTTCGGTAATTTCAACCTGTCGAGCTAATTTTCGTTACAACGTTTAATGTAGCTCTGGCACGAACAAGCGTGTGCCACATTCCAATTTTACCACTGCTTCATTAGCTTTTCGTTAATGCATTATCCATATATTTCAACACATCACCGATTCTATTATCTCTATTATTATTATTTCCGATTCAGTTCTTTTATAATTATTAATATCATATGTATATATTATTATCTTTAATCTGTTTAAATTAACGCGTTAAAACAAACGATAGATCGCGCCAATTTCACACGATGAAGAACTGATTTCAGCAAGAAAAGAAAGATATACATTTTTCTCAGGCCATTCCACGCTATTCTCCTCAGGCCCCAAACTCATAAGCGGAAAATATTCGGTGATTGAAGCTGAGCGATTTATCATGTACGGTTTGTTAACTTTATTTATCTATCCGTGAAACTTCGTATCCGAAGTTATCGTCCAATCCGAGTCTTGATTACGTCAATCTGCGCGTTGCCATGCCCGAGTTTCTCACGCAACTCCAGCCGGGTTTCTCGCCGAAATACTCGCGAGAATCACAAGGTCAAGTCGAGAGAACTGGATTAGGGAAGAAACACGGGATCTGGGTCAGAACCCCCTTTATTCGGCCCCTTTCTTGGCTCTTCTCTCGCGGTCGAGTCTCCCCGCTATCCCCTCTCTGTTCTCATTTCTCATTCCTTCCATTCCGAACCATCTGCGATGGCTTTTCCGGACCCTCCCGCCGAAGCTCCATTACAATGCATAACGATGCATCGCCAGCTACCGAAGAATTCCAACGACGCTCGATTGAATGTATCCTCAGATCGTTTCACAGAAAAAGACTCTCGAGCAAGATACAGCGGCTTAGCTCACTAGAGAGGACTAGACACGGTCAGTTTGAATGGACACGGAAAGACGGACGAAGAACTAAACGACGTCAATGGTTGCTATACCGTCGGCACTTCAGAATCGATTCTCACTTAGAAATTCTAGAATAGTCGAGAAAACATTTTCAGTTCAAATTCTGACAATATATAGCTTCAATTTAATTTGAAAAAAATCGATAATTTCAGGATTGTTTGTGCAAAGATACTTATGTAGCTTTAGTCACATGTTTTGCTCGGCAAAATATGATTCGGATTAATGCACATAAGAATATTTTAACTTTGGCATTCTGTAAGCTCCATTAATTAATTTTTATACAGGTCTTGTCGTTCTTCTTTTTTTAAATATTGAGTGAGCTCGCCTTGAACTCATTTCGACGTAAGTTTCGATATACTGGAGCGACAGAAAGAGTGATGAGAAGAAAAAGAGAAAAAAAACGCATCAAATATTTAAGCCTCAAGAAATATTTGCGCGCAAATAGGAAACACAATTTTCTATTAATTTGCGCATACTTTTTAATATAATAATTTTGTTATCAGTCATAGCTTCTGACGCGCATGACACCCACGATATCGGATCTGCACTCGTACATATGCGTGAGTGACTTTGCACGCGCTTCACGCGTTGTCTGGTCACGCGTCTTAATTTAAAACGATCGGAACACTCGCGGAATTCGCGACGAAACTTCGAGAGAAACGATGCCACGACTTGTTATGTCGACCGACATTTTTACGTTGCTACCTTTGGTCTAACTTAATTATTATAAAAACTTTAAATTTGTATTTCTGATTAATCATTTGATTAATCGTCATTCTTGAATTCTACACGGAAAAAACGATAACATTGCCACAACCACAATAATAGTAACATTTGGTACAACCACGTCCTGTGGTTGTCACATTCACATTGATGTGAAGGCAACTATATGCATTTGGTGCAGCAAACATAGTGAATGTTGAGACAAACATAGTGAATGTTGAGACAAACATATATAGATGCACTACACAAAACAATGTGTATGTGACAACCACAGGACGTGGCAGTACCAAATGTTACTATTATTGTGGTTGTAGCAACCTTATTGTTTTTTCCGTGTAACTATTAGTCATAATTAATACTCTAATATTCGCTGATAACAATAATTACGTAATTTTATTTGTTATATTTTGCTATATTCTGCTATATTTCTAATTGTTATTTTTCGACTATATGGACAAATAATAAAAATTTTAAAGAATAGCAAAATTGCGATTCAATTCACAGCACTAATAAAAATAAAAAAATAAACAATAAACGATACAACATAAATGACAGCGTTTTATCTATATTACTCGATGACGATCTTCCGAACTTTGGTTCGGCAGCATTCGAACCGCGATGCGGTTTTTGGTAAAGTTTCGCGGTTATAGGGCGGTATCGGCGTACCACCACACTTGTATAGCTCCGGGCGAAGTTTCGAATATAACGATTATCCGCGATCGGAGAAGCCCGCGATGTGAGTCAGATGTTTACGCAGAAAGTTCTCATTTTTAGATTGGCGAATTCGAGACTTGGACATGCGTTAGACGTATTTATTTATTTAGTTCCACTGATCGCTTCATCGAGCAAATAATTGACCATGAAGTTTCAAAACGTTTTATGCTAACGAAGAGTCTAAAGTGTATTAAGCGTTATGTAATCACATGTGTTGCACGTGTAGTCAATAAAATTGGAGGCGATCTTAATGGCATATTAAGTTGAAGTTAATGTTGTAGTTACGTCGAAATTGATAATTTGAAAGATAACTTTGGGAAAGTTGCAAAAATTCAATTTCTACCTCACAAAGACCTTATCTTTTAAGCTCAAGAGAGCTTAAAACGTACTTAAAAAAAAATGTGGAGCGCTGCAACCGCAGAATGTCGGTACGACGGAAACGGTGGACGACCGAGAATAGATTCGATCGTGCGCGAATTTGCACCGCTCTGATTTCAGGCGAATTTTTTAATCCCGCTTCATCACCTGGTCAATGAAAGCGCTTTATTATTTACTTGCAGGAGTACGACATCGCTAAAAATAAATTGAACTATGCGACACGATCGGCGTGCATGCCACTCCGCTTTTAGAACTAATCCTTTACTATCTGCTATTTGGAACAACGTTGGGATTTCTTGCGCCCCAATGTTGAGATTGCGGCAGGATTAAACCTTATGTGTCCGACAACTATTAATTTTCATCAACGCGATTTCACCCGTATATCCGACGGCGCTGTTTTTATGCCGACCCTTTGGAAATACAATGACGAGGTATTTTTATTTCGTTTCAGAGCTGCCCGTAAATAAAAGACAATTACTATATTGCGTTTTTAAAACGATTCCTTTGTGCATCGTCACGGAAATTTTCTCTCTAACAAAATCTCGAAAGAAAATTTTACTCATGAAATCCTTAGGGACAAACCTTTCTGTAAAAAATAACGTTTTTGTGCCGAGATTGTTCCAGAATAGTATAAATTAACGTAATTGCAGACGTGACGTATAAAGAAGATTCCTGTTTAAAAAGAAGATTCCGGTAAGAAAATTAAATTTAACAAAAGCGAGAGAAAGTCCTCTCGGTTGCATTGAAAGAATGATATATAACTAAACTCTCTTAGAACACTCACGATTTTTCGTGCGGCAGTTCACAGCAATTCGAATGGCTTAACGGCCGGCTGATGCACTTGGCTGCACCATGGCGGTCGACGCGCTGCATTTCCGTTGGGCTCGCAATCCATCGCCTCGTTCCATCCGAATTCAGCGGTGCTTAAATCTCGGGGACTCGATTTCGGTTCATTTTCGTGAAACAAAGAGACCGTCCGTTGCGAGGTCCTTCGACCGAAAGTAAATCACGCGTTGCAACGAGACTGCAGCGTGTAGGAATCGCTGGAGGGGATGCACTGGTCGAAGGACAACGTGCTTTGCTTTCCGAGAGAGAGTTCTGTTTGTCCCAACGCGTAGAAATTCTTGACAAGGCCGACAATTCGACCGACAAGAATAACTGCGGATTCCTCTGCGATCAATCGATTTAAGAACGCATCCGTGAAATGTATTGATGCCCCGTGAATTTCGCCTCGTTTCGTTTCTGCACACTCATTTGCGTACACTTATACCTTGTCTGAAGTAGTATTGTTAGTATTTTTTAATAACATTAACGATATTTTACGATTAAGATTAACAGAGGAAGGAGATCGATAGCAGTAATGAGTCTTTGCCTTTTTAATCATTTTTCATGAAATATTAAAACAACGGTAACCACGAAATTGTCAATGTTGTCGTTGGCTAATATTTTTTGGACAATCTAACAAGTACATGTAGAGAAGAAGGCACGTGCATATACACAATTTCGCCAATTCACACACCGAGTTCTTCAAAATTCGTTATTCTAATCTAACCAAATGTCTCGACACCTTGATATTTTTTTAAAAATAAATTCACTAAAATCTTTGTACACTCCTGATTCTCTGGCGAATGGCTTCTTTCCAAGTGTCACAAATAATAGCCGCAGAGGTTGTTGCGATCGATCTTTTAGGCAATCGAACCGACGCATTAAACACAGCGTGTACAACTTCACGATTCTCGCGCGATTCTAAGGATCGGTCATTTTAAAAGAGTGTAATTAATGAATTGTTACACACGATGATGAATGAAAATTTGCAACGAGTCTATCTTGTTTTTTTTATCTCGATCGTGTCACGAGGAGCACTCGCGCCACGCGTATGTAAATTTTTTCGGAGCGGGGACGCGCGTGTACGAGGAGACGGCTCTTCGGCCAGCGTGGAACCGAGTCGGTCGTTCAGGTGCGACAGGTGCGTGATACGCGGGGGTGATGCTACGAGAGCGGACGAGCTGCGGTGCATTCGCACCTGACACGGTGCGACACGGCTCGCGGCTCGCGAGGAACTGGCGGACCGCGCGCCAACGCAAACTTACCCGACCGCCCCTTTTCAACCGACGAGACCGAACGACCGACCGAACCGCCGTTGGAGAGCAGGTACCAACACCATCCCTGTCCCCGTTTCACCCGCGCCGCCGCAGCCACCAGCTGCCATCCCCCTACCCTCGGTCGACCTCTCGGCGTGCATCCCCATTTACCCCTGGACTTATCCCAGGTCCGGATCGACGCGGTAGGGATCCTGTCGAGTCCGACACCTGTCGGACGCTTTATTTACATGCTAACAACGCTTTTCTCTTCGTCGTTATCTCACGAATGCCTTTATTTCGCGCTTCGGGAGGGCGAAAAGACGTGAAAGTTTACCGAGACTACCGAGAATTTGTTGAGAAAACACGTCGAGGAATTTTAATGTGATGGCATCCGAAAAGAAATTACAAACGTCAAACTTGTCGGCTTCGACCGCCTTAGCGGAGAAACTAGAAACTAGAAATTATTACAACTTAAAAATAGATTGTAATAATTATCAATATTATTTTTAATCGTTTTTAATATTAATATAAATTTTTTGGTTTAGTTCATTCGTGTGAAAAAATTTTTGTTAAAATAAAATAAGGATATATTAAGGTTGTTTTTAATATCGAGATAAAGTTGACGAAAGTTTGAGTACATTGAATCACATATCTTCATAATTGTATTCTAGTCTTAATGACTTTCAAATTATGATTAATAAAAAATTTCCGATTATTTTTAGAAAAATTATCATTTTCCACAACTCTCTCAGTGCTAATATTAAAGATACCACTAGATTTTGATATTATCTGAAAAGTATCATAAATATTTTGCTCTCTCGAGACTTTCATTTATGCATTTATGCATTTATGCATTTCATTAATAGAACCGCTGAAAAAATATATTATTTTTTATTTTATGATATTTTAAAGAAGATTTTTTAAGTTTTATATTTCTTATTTAGTATTATGAGAAAAGTAATAAACAGTATTTTATGTATCAGTTTTAACATTAACATAAAATTGTTTGCTTTAGCGTAGGTGGGATGATGACGTTATATGGGTTTATAGAACACGGGAGCGCAAATGCTGTGAGCATGCGTCGACCTTATAACATATAAGCAGAATATGTAGAATGTGGAAATGAGTAGAATGAAGCATTAACCAATTGCTACGTCATGTTTATTAGAAATTAGTTACACCTTTCGACCTAGTCTTGTATTTGCCCTAATTAAGAATGAATTGCTCGGTCTTGTAACTGAATAATAATCAACTTCGAAAACTTCTCTAAGAACTTTGCGATCGAAAGGAATGCTAATAAGGATATCATTAAAATTGAGTATCGCGTTACATAATTATTGTCAAAGAAGAATTGAGTAGAAGCAAATAATACATCGATCAATAAACGAAGTCCTTTATTACAGTCATTTATTATAATCGCATGACTAATCGTTTATTTATTTACGATGATGAATTCACGACTGTGTCAGAGCTTTTCGATCGTAATCACATATTTTATCTCACTCAGAGACACTCAGAGACACTCCTCCGTTTGATGTTCTCTCGTCATCGCTGCAACGCGTGACTCAATATTTATCGCCACAATAAATTATCGACAACGCGGTTGTCAATTACGAATCAGCGAGTTAATTCCTACGAGTTAGATTAAATAATTCAATTTACAAGTGATTAAATCTTAACTTCAAATCAAAGTGAAGCGCTCTTTATGATTACATGCGTCGACATTTTCGTGAGATAACGAGCGTAATCGTGCTCCGCATTAAGAGATGCGGAGTTAATTGCCCTCGTCGGGATAAGGTTACTGACATCTGAAATAATCAGCAGATGCGAATGCGAATAGAAGTAGCTAACGCGGTTAATAGCAATGCGTGTCCCACCAAGCAGACGAATTTAGTGACGATTAATATGTAGTTGATGCGCAGGACCACAGAGCAACGGGAATCTGTCTTTTGTATTTATTCAGATTATTACAATTTGTCTAGCAGTAACCGGGAAGATCTGTACCGGCAGTCTTTTTTCGTCTTCCGCGGCTTCTTTTCTCGACCCGTTCCCGCGTGCTCGTTTCTCGCGTCTACCCGTCCGCTGGCTCGATTTGCGAACAAAAGGCAGGCCAGGGTTACGAACAATAAGAGAATTCTAGCGCGTTTCCGCGCTCTAAGATTTGGCTTCACGCCTCGCGAGTTTAATCTGCGCCGCCAGCGAATTTCTCCGCATATTGCTGATGTCATATCGACGAAAGCATCTCCGGTTTGAAATTGGAAAGGAACTTATAGTAATTCAAACAGATATTCCGTAGATACAAAGTTCTCCTTAAAATTCATTCGTTTGCATTCACATAATGCTTTTCTATCTTGTTTTTTCTGAAATCGAGAAATTCTGAAAAAATTTCTTACATAATTTTCTATTGATGTTTAGAAAAGATTCTATTCGTGTTCAATAAAATTTACTTGTAAATTGCAAGATAACATGCAATCTGTTTCAATAATGTCGGATACGCGTCTGATGCAGGCGAATAAAATAACAATTGATTGGAACGATTTCTCTGTTGGACGATAAACAATTTTTGCAAGACGCGATGTCGAATTATTTGCTCATCGTTCTTGTGCGAATTTATACAAGGATAGGATCGCAAAAATGACGTGCAGAGGTACGTAATCGACAAGGAGACAATTGCATCCACGAGAGAATAGATCGACGGAAACCTTTCTGGTGGCAAATGCAATCGATTCTTCGACGAACAGAGTAATTCTGTATTCATGAACGTTATGCACTAAAGAACTCGTAAAGAATAAACAGCTTTAATTTAACAAACAGAATGAAGTATGTATATGCAGCATGTAGGTATATCGCATTCCTGATTGCTGCACGATATCTTATACTGCTACATCATCCCCCGATGCATAATATTTTAATTAATGAAGACATTATTTTAAATCTCAATCCTACTAGAAATTAGAAATTTGGTCGTAGCATGGATATTTTGTAAAGTTTTTCTACAAGTTAATTCCGCAGCATTATTTATTACATTTGTATTATTATTATTGAAACTCAGGTAAACTAATGATTTTAGATATTTCCAATTGGCATAAATAATAGTTAGTAATTACCCTACAGGTAGTATAATTAATTTATTAAAAAACCAATCTAATTGCTATATCTATATGATAATATATACTCTGTAGTATGGGATCATCTACAGTATCTTAATGCAAATCAAGTTTGTTGAAAATAGAGTTCACCACGCTCCAAGCACGGCGGTGGATCATTCGCAAATTACGTATTCATGATCGTAGGGGTTGAGATATCACGTTATGCAAACAATAGGTATTGGCTGCGTGAAATAAAATGTCGTCGATGGATGCCGTCGACGTCGTCGTAAATATCAGTTCGCTACAGTCGGATCAGTATCAGAAATTCACCTCGATACATAAAGTTTCGCTCAGATCTCCCAATGGCGGATACATTTTACTTCTACTTTATTCTTCATCGGAAGTTTCTCACTCCTGAGAAAGCGCATTCATATCTTTCTTTCTCACTTTCTCTCTTTCTCCTTCCCTCGTATGAAAAGAAAAAAACCTGATCATATCCTTATGCTGTTTGACTGGTCGCTCGGATAACTTTCCGTGATTATTTGCGAAAAGAAACGTTTCGGCCGCGACAGTGGCGTAAATTCGTTTTTCTAATCACATGGAGGTTGAGAATTTAATTTGCATTGACTGAGCGAAATAGAAGGAAGTATTGGAGAATTTTTACGATTTATTACGCATATCTGAGTTTCACACAGTTTGAAAGGGATGAAAAGGGATCCAGTTTCAAGAACGTGACTCATCGTAACAAGGGGTAGCTCCTTGATTCTCGAATTTCCTGATTCCTCCTACTGCCCTTCACGGCTCTCTCACCGCTTCATATGCGATTCTACAACATACAGTGTTCCGTCCATGCACGATGCATCGATATGTAGATCATATGTAGACAATAGCTCTTATCTGCAGATATAACGTTTCTAGTCAATGCAGATAACATTGCTCGAATGTTAGTAACAAATTAGAGTTTATATATTATTGTATATATGTAATATATATATTAGCATTACATAATTGCACTATATAGTACGATATTTATGAATCATATTCTAATTTATTAATTAGATAATTACTCTATTAATTGAAATTATATAATTTTAATTTGGTTTAATCGGAAATGTGTGTATCACGTACGATATTATGCTATATAAATTATAGTCTTTCTTATAATGTATTTTATTAATATATTTATTATCTATATATTTTATTAATATACAATTTATTATTGACATATAATTATATTATAATATAATTTATTATAAATAAATTCTCTTTTTTCCTTAAATCAGTTTGCCAAAGAATATTAACATATTAAAAGCGCTTTGTATCTCATGTAACAATCACGCAATATCTGTTACATGGATGCGGATAGAACTTCCTTTAACATAAATGATATCACTGTTAATATTACTTGTGCTTTGTGAGCACGGTGAACGATAGTATCCGGTAGATATTCGCGCGCCCATCATCATGACTATCTCTGCATTGTTTTGGTACATTGCTAATAAAAGCTTTGCAACTTTGACGGGGTGTAACATGCCTGCGTTTATGGCTTGTCGCGTGGGCCATGTCTCTTTTCGAAGGAGTATACTATGCAGTTTCCGAAGTTCCATTATCCCGTAATCTCGTATCACCTTTGAGTTTCGCGGCAGTTACACGAACACGTGAGCAGCGTTTATGGCTCACTGAATTCTGCAGATACCGATCAGGAACCAATATTCGAAAATTTTGTTTGAGGACTGAGAACCTTCAAACGTCGAAATATTACAAAAACGTAAAAATAAGATATAAACTGTGGAAAAGGAAGTACGTTATCATTTTTAATACAAACTAAAGATAAATATTTAAATTTGTCGATTTTATCAGAAAGTAAATGTTAAATGTATAATATAATTATTAACATACTCACAATAATAATAACTGTGCAATTTGTTAATACGAATCCGTTAAGTGTTTATATAATATTTTACATATATAATATTAGAAAAACGTTCCGCGATCGCAATTTTCTGATGAAATACGTAATATGATGTTGCATAGGAATATTTTGCGGTGCATGTCGGGGACATCGCTAGTGCTTGGTTTACAACTTGTGTTTCAACATTTACGCGATGTTTGCGGTCGGATTCATGTGCTTCCAATTTATCCAAAGGGATAGATGTCGCATTTCGTAATCGGGATAATGCACCGCGTCGAAATTGCATGATCTAGTTCTACAATCCTCCATATCAATCCGAAATTCCTCTGGAATCTCAGTTTTAACTTTAGCAAATATTTGTTACCGTGACACCGTCTGTGCTGAATAGAAATGGAATTGCATTTGCATATTCGTGCAGACGACTAAGAAAGACTGTCATGAAATTTCAGTGTTTTTATTGAAATGTTTCGTTTCACATTTCGGCTCGTTACGTAGTGATTCTGCATTTTATGAAAATATCTTTTCATAAAACAACATAAGTTTATAAATTTATAATTTCGCAATTATTCAAGCATTATTTTCCTCCAAGAGCTTCTTCGTAGATACTGAGCTACTTTCCTGCTGCTATTACTGGCTACTCTTCCGAGTATCTGATATTTCCACGAAACGCGTTGCCGCTTACGCAGGCGGGCGAGAATACAAAATCCAGGGCACTTTAATTACATTTACAACGGCATAAATTATAAGTCGAAAAAGCAGACGGTTTAATTTTCTCTTTCTCTCGCAATACAATTCGAGCGAATAAATTGCGTAGCTAACGTTAAATTCCAGAGTGACGAACAAACGGGTCGCGTCATTTTTTATCACTAAATAATTACTGTACGTTCGAGCGTGATCGAAAGCGTAAATAAAACGTTGTCCATGTTGCATGCACTGCCCGTGATTTTTGTTATTTGAGAGCGGTATTCATCGTCGAGTTGCATCGACGCAATTCATTACAACGATGTATATGCAGCCGTCGCTGGCGAATAAATTCGCGAAGGAAGAGCGCATGTTAAAGCATAATTCTTTCCCGGCGTTTTTAAACGGGGCTACCGCTAACAATACCGCGTGTGACGGCAGCAAGAAAATGAATCGATAACTCCCATCGTCATGCAACGTCCTCAATTTCAAAGTTGAACTTGTCTTGTACGTATTGAAAAACATTGCGATTCATGCAAGCGTGATCAAGAGACTCGTATTTTCGACTTCGAGTGTACAAAAAAGACGCTAGCAAGCTTATGCGAGATTTTATAACGTTTGCTTTTTTAATCCCTTTTTTGGAGAAGTTTTTTTCAGAAATCTCGATTTATTTCATGTAAAAGAAATGAATTACTAAAAGAAAAAATTTCTTAATATTAGTCTCTCTCTTACACTTTCGTAAGCTGCCCACATTTACGTATTTTTATAATGTTTACAGAGTACAATATGTTTTTACTAAAACCAAATACTGAGTTTTCGTTTAGTAATAATTTATAATTTAATATATTACTTGCAGCGCAATTGTGAAAATAATTTATGATTAATGGATGTTTTACGAATTCGTGCAGAATAGAGACAATAAATTATCTTATATATACTGCAGTCTTTTCTGAAATATGCTGATTGGCATAAAGAAGGATACATATAGAGATTGGCATAAAGAAGGATACATATAGAGATTTTGGAATGTATTTATCTAGTAACTGTAAATATACAAGATTCATGCGATATATGCAACGATAATTGCGAGCGTGGTGGTGCGGAAAGTAACGATACAAGCAATCGTTTGCGTTAATTGTCACGTGTGAATGCTCACAGTGTAATGGAACTACTCATTTGACATGGTTTATGATGCGATCTATTTGATAGTGTTTAGCAAGCGGATACACGCATGTTTTCCGCGTTATTCTTCTCATCGTTATTTTCTCCCATTGTAGACTCTATTATTTAGAACGGCAGATGTCTGTTTTTAAATGCCACTTTTTTTCGAATGCAGTTTAATATCCCGCGAGTTCGACTGTAATTGTTCAGAAATATTTGTCCTCAATCTGTCTTATTTCGCCACAGAGAATCGTCCATTCGGGTCGAATACGCATTAAATTTCGGCACGAGAAACCAATATCGTATAACAGCTCTACGTGGGGCATTTCAATTTTTCACAATGCATCTATACAACCCAAATCGATGTTCAACCAACAAAAATTTTGCGGCTTCCAGCGCACGATATTTTTTCCTTAATTTCCTATGGAAATAGAATAATCTCTTAAAGAGAAATACTTTTTCAACAAGATTAATAATAGGAAAAATATTATTAGATTAATAATAGAAAAAAATTTTTATTTTTCTTCGACTTTTATTTTATTTTTCAAATTTCTACATTTTCCGAAATGGTATTTATAAAAGCTAATGGTCTTTATAAAAAATCATTTCAGAAAGTATAAAAGCTTGAATCATTTTTTATAGATATAATAAATTAAATTTGAGGCTGTAGAAAATTAAAAAAACTTGCTGCTTGCAAACGCAAACAATGGGAATATTTAATTTATAAATTGGAGGAAGAGAGACTTTTGAACATTTTGTTTGTTTATTTATGGTACATCTCGAGACGGGAAAGTTTTATTGTATGTTACACACACTTGGCGTGATGAAATAATGTTTACGTTCTAGCAGTATTGCAACTAACGGAAAGGAGGTTGGAAAAGGCGACAGTTCGGCGAAACGGTGTTTGTATTTTACTTTACAAAGTTACTTTCTGGGAAGTGCGCACGCGGAAGCACGCCATCTTTTATGTATCTTTCGTTAAAAACGCAATGCAAAGCATCGAATAAGGAAGTTCGGCGATGATAATGTAATTTCACGTTTCTTAATGGAATTTTCGCATCAGGCGAAATTGAACTTTGATACAACCAAGCTTAGACAACTTCCGCCAATGAATTTCACCGAAACTTTGTCGACTCCATCATTAAAGGGTACAATCGAGGACTGAGAAACTCGTTACGTTGTTCTCATCGCATGAAGAGTCTCGATGCAATGTCACGCAGAAATTCCAACGAATTTCTAGATGAGGATGAATGTAATACGAGATTTATAATAACGAATGAAAAAGCATAAATGCTTCTTTGTAACTCCTTCTAGATAGAATGTTTACTTACTACGAATTGAAGGATTTTTATCTTTAAATCGTATGATAATGTCGCGTTTGTCAATTTAACAAGCAATAATCCAGTAAACACGTTATATTTCACCGTGGCGCTTCTGTGTAACAAACACCGTATTTATGCGGTGACACACAGGAATATTTTAGTAGCTTAATTGATCAAAGAGCGTCAGCTAACTATGGAGATGCTCATTAAGCTCTCCTTATCCCGTGGGAAGCTCTTTGACGTAGTCGCGCCGTAAGCATACGAAATGAAGTGGCGAATTGTTCTAATTTCGTTTACACTCGCATTAACTGCACAATTATATCGCGGAGAATAACGGAGGTGTTTAAAATTGAACTCGAATTTGGCCGTTCTCTCGAGTATCGACGTGCATAAAATTTTTTTGTTATATATCGTGTGTTAAATTTATTATATATCATGCGCTATATATCGGAACATAAAGAGGACACGATTTATTACGTACGATATTGCCGGCCAATTGTCTATTTGCCACCGTCAAACGTGACGTTTCGCATCTAGCAACAAGTTCGTTCAGGCACTTGCTTCACCACACGTAGCTCCAAATCGTTTTGAACCAAGGCCAACGACGCACGAAATATACCTTTTGTGTCGCGTCGTATAAAACAACAGCGTATTTCCGCACTCGTATTAAATGGAATTTTACTACTCTCAATAGTTCGATAACGAGAAAATAATGTCATTGGCAGATGTGGCGAAAATGTTAAAGTTGTATAATGTATTTTGTTGGAATTATTTCATGCGTTCCGGAGAGTCAATTGGCGGGAAACCTGTGGGTGATGACATTTATTGAGCATTTATATGTATAAGCTTATTATTATTCATTTATTTTACATTCTCACGTTCTTCATAAAGCTTTCGTGCACTTTCAAATAATTTCGCACTTCATCATGTATCGATTTTATATTCAAGCCTTTTATTCCAACATAGAATATTTAAATACTACTTAAACGACAATGTGCTTGCAAAAGTTTTATTATTTTATTTCCTGGATTTATCATTTACTTGCCAAAAAATAGATACACATTATTATTTATTTATAATATGTTTGGTATATATATAACGGCAACGAATGCGGCTGAACTACAAATGCCAAGTATACTTGAATCGTCTTGGCCTAGAATATATAATGAGATGCAAATGAATGATCCCCCGATGCGAGATGATGATTGCCGGAGACCGTGAAAATGTAATCTAACAGACGCGAATGGATTGCCGAAATACGAGGTGAAAGTAAAAAGATTTGCAGAATATATTGCAACTGCGATTGCATTTTCGCGACAGGGCGACGGCGCGGCACTAATCCTTTTTGGCTGAAAGCCCGTCACAAAAACCGAGTGCAGACCGGTATCTTTCGGTACACGTGCAAATCTGCATACCATCCTGCCGCCGAAAATTATATGGTCGCTCGTTCTCTTTCTTTTTCATTCTTTCTTGCAATTAACTCCTCGCGGACCCTTTGACTATTATTATTCTCGATTCGCATACAGCGGATACAAATCGCGAGTTGCCGAAAACGTCGGCCGTTTTTATTTTGCGCGAGTCATTGATGTGGGTAATTTCCGATGTTTGCGAACTCCCGAGAGCCATTGAGAGTGCGAGTTAAATGCCTGCATAATGAGAGCAATTTTCGAGATGCGGTTATTGGGACAGCTATGCCGATGGAAATGTGCTGCGGGCCATTTGTTGACCAAAAATTATTATAGTAATATCCCAGTAATATCGTGGTATTATTGTAGTACCAAATTACAATTGTATACAGTTATGCAGTATTAAATTATTAGTGTTATTTATGATAATTCTAAATGACTACGATATAGGTTGAAAAAAACTTTAGCGATAAAAATTGACCGATTAGCGTATATACAGGATGTTTCACAGAACTTCAACGGATCGTCAAAACGGTTTGAGATACACGGAGAAAATTTTATATTAAAAATTACTATGTATGGCAGTATAGCCGTGGACTATTGCTGGAATTATAAAAATTTTTATTATGTAAAACAATGAAAAATACTTATAGTAAAAATTTTTATAATTCCAGCAATAGTCCACGGCTACTGCCATACATAGTAATTTTTAAATATAAAATTTTTTCCGTGTATGAAAAAGTTAACAGATCAAATTAAATAATATTAAATGCCCCAACTTTCGAAGTTCCCATTATGCATTTATGTGCATGTATGCAGGTGTAAAATGCATTTGCATCCGTTTTTTAAATGAATCACTATATTTTTAAATGCACTAATCGACGCAGTTTTTACATGAAAGTATTAGGGTATTTTTGTGAAAAAATTATTAGTTTCAGAGATTTTTTCACTTAAATATTTGTACCTTTATTACATTATGGGAACTTCGAGAGTTGAGGCATTTAATACTATTTAATTTGACCTTTTAACTTTTTTTATATCTCAAGCCGTTTCAATGATACAATCCGTCGAATTTCTGTACATTTTAAATGACGGTAGAATATATGTTTTAGTATATTTTAATACACAAAAAATGTTCAGACTGATAAATTACTAGTGCAGATTGCGATCGTGTTATCGTGTGCGCACGATCAGAAACAGCGCGTTCGATCGCCACCGTCTCGGATCTTCACGAGCATTTCCAGAAACGGGCGTACGTGACGTCCGGCGTAGCGCGTTTGTTCTACCGCCTGTAAATTTCTCGCTCAGGAATTCTCACTTCTTGCGGCGCTTCTTGCGAGGGTTACGTACGGGAAGCGCCGCGTACCAACTTCCGCTCTGCGCGTCTGTGCGCGGACCGCCCTATGACGTCATGCGGCCGGAAGGAAGAACGGGAATTCTATCTTGAATTAGCGATCACCGGACGTTCCGCGTTTCTGTTTTTTTTTATTTATGTATGCAAATGCCTGGAGATTGCTGCGATTATTTAATCAACACGTCGGAATTTCTGTCCGTAACAATTTTCCCGAGAGAGGAAAGGGTTATTCAATTAGTCACATGCAATTTATATCAACTGCATTCCAGAATATTATTGGCTTATTAACATATCGGATTTGTTAGATTATTCAGCAGTATAAATGTATAAAATTGTCATTAATTTATATCATACGATAATTCTGTTCTCTTTAAATATGTTAAATAATATTATCATTTGGTAGTCAAATGCAGTAGAGTTATGTCATGCTATTTTAAGATTTCTGACTCTAATCGTATATTTTTTTATCGATAAAATGAAATGAAATCAATAAAAAATATTGGAAAAACGCAAATATGCAATTTTTATACAATTTTATTGGTAAGATACTCTCTTTTTATATTGGTAAGATTTTCGATGTTATCACGGTAGTATAATTGATGTTCTGAGGAGATTATCAAACGACTGAAGTGGGCGGAGGTTTGCGATGAAGGAATAATTGTATGAGAACTTCGCGTAACAATATTCCAATAAAAGATAATAAATTGCTTCGCTTGTAGACGAGCGTAAATTGAAATATTTATCTCGTGGGAGAACGCGGCTGGCGAAGTGGCTGCACCGTATTTAGATTGAAATTCAAAACGGCCTGTAGGTCAAAAGATCACATCCACGTCTTATTTTTTTCGTTGTAATAACAGGGTAACCTCGCGAAAGGGCGAACGGGTCAGAGTGTGCGAGAGATTTCTTCGTGATTTTCACAAACCCTAAGGGAAGAGAGCTCGCCAAGCCTTTAAGCCGAAAGTCTCGAAGTTTACGTAAGGCTTCTGAGAATTGACAATGCTCGAGAGGAGTTTCCGGGGACTTTCGGAGGTCTGCCCAGTATTTTTCTTTCGAGGTGAGATTTCTATCCGACAGCCCGGAGGTCGTACTTTATAATTCATAAAAGTTAAAGGTTAACAGTTGGTAAATCTCATCGGACGTGTGACAGAGCTGTGACATTTGAATTATCAAAAATTTAGAACTCCTTTTTCCGATGATCGACATTATTGAGATACGCTGTCCTGACAGATATTTCCAGCACTTTTTTGCTATAGTAGTTCAGCTGAACATTTTCCACCGTAATAGATAGTGCGAATTTACGAACAATTATATAATATTATGATGTGAAGAATCTTGTTCTTTTAACATTTTTTGCAATTTTAAGCACTATCTTGCTATCCAAGTAAATTTAATTATCCTACGAGAGCCTATGCGATAGAAATGAAGATCTCTTCAAAGTTTGAAGGGTCGACAGAACGGATATTGAAAGACCAGAGGCGAACGGTTGGAAATCGTAAGAAAATGCATTGAAAGCGAAAACAGAGTTTTCCACCGCGAGGAATCACTTCGTGAAAAGAGGGGAAATTAAACTGCCACAAGTCTGAGAGACGTTTATATGTCTTATCAAATCAAATAGAAACAAAAGAAAAATATAAATCTTTAATTATTATGAAATGTGTTCGTGCGCAAGATGTTTATTTCATACGCATATTATGCATTCTTATTTATTACACGAAATAATACCGTACACATTTTTTATTTCTTTGCACGAAGGATATGTTTATACTAAAAGTTGCCGTTGAGCGATAATAATAATGTTCAATTTAGCCTGATAAGTTGCGAAAACTTTCGTGATGCTTGAATATTAAGTATTTTTGCAACACGACGAAATACGAGAGGCGTTGCATATAAATACGAGTAGATACAATAAAGACGAGAAGAACTTTTCACATCAGCAAAAGGCACAAAGGCGATATCGGACGTACCACTCTGCGGAAAGGTAGTTATGTATATTGTAGGCAACGTAAATTGAAGTTCTTAAGCATCGCTAGTAATTACTGTTTTGTCCGAGTTTTGGTATTTTCCGAGTTGTCTTTATCTGAGGCTTTTCTTTACGAGTTCTACATCTATTCACGTTTATATTTTTAAATAGAAATATACATTACGAAATTCCTTACATCTGAATATATATTATTGAAAATATTACTTAAAAAATATATAATATTGAAAAAAAATATATATATTGAAAATATATTACTTAAAAAACATGTGTTATTTAAAAAATTGTGCAAATTATTAATATTAATATTTGTGAAAATTATTAATATAGATCATGCATCAATTGATATATATAATTTGTTACATTGATATGATTACTCGACTGGACTTGTTAGTTTTCGATTAGCACAATTGAACGTAATCAATAACTATAATTGCGACAATCGATATAAATTATTTTGAGATCTTAATTATAATTAACAATTATACATCAGAATTTCATACGTATCTTACCTTGTGGGCTTTTGTCTTTCCTTCTGCGGCGATGCCTCTTCTTTTGCATTTCCTCGACATAATTCGAGGACGAAGAGTCATCATGGTTCGGAAACTCGTGGCTTCCATCCGCCGGCTTCCTCATCTCTACTTGCCTCCTCTTCAACAGTTCGTAAACTCTCTTGAAGTAATCCTTAGTGATGTCCTCGTTTGATTTATTCGCTAGCGAAATCTTGCCGTTCAGATAGCCGAAATTGCTATCGGAACCGTCGATGCCGTTTATCTTCGAATCAGAGTTGTTCGCGCGTTCTTCTAGATTCTCGCTTCCGTCGACGATTTTGAAGGTGTCACTCTTCTTCACGTTTGAGCGTGCGTATAACTCCCGGTAATCCTTGAAGGCACTCTTTGAAGGAATCGAGTTGTACCCGATATCAGGAGAATTGACGTTTAACGCAGACACGCTGCCAATGTCGTTACTGCGATTGTTCACTTGAATTTTGGCGATGATCGGCGATTGGCACCCGTTCGCGTTCGCGTTCTTCTGCCCAATGAGCAAGTAATTTTCCTGTAAGCTGGTGCCGGGTCTACTGCCGTTTGTCGACGAAGTCTCATCTTCGGGAACTTTCGAGACAGCTCCTTTTCTCGTCAACAGCTCTTCGTTCTCCGAACGAGTTTTCTCGCTTCGATCGTAAAATGGGTTCACGCAATTTCTTAAGTTTTGGCAGACCTTGCAGTTGCGCGAGGAACATAGATCGCGTTGCAGGTCCTTCCATCTCGGTCTGCTCATGAAGTCCTCCTCAGGCACTTCTCTTTCCGATTCCCGACGAAGTCTTTCGCTTCTTTTCCGCTCTTTGTATTCCCGCCAGGACTTTTCCACATTCTCCTGGCTCTTTATATGTCTCAGGGGATTTGCGAGGTCCTTGGCGCTGTCCGCGTTGGCCACCGCCGTTGCCATTTGTCCAAGCAAAATGTCGCTCTTGGTTTTTCGGTATACCTTCTTTCTGTCCAGACTCGACGACTCTCTCCTTAGCTGCGATTTCGATCGATTATCCGGTTCCGAAGCTTGGACTAAGGCTTCACTCTTCGATCGTCGATAGTTACGTAACTGTCTTTGAAGCCGAGAGTCCTCCGAAGATCCTCTATAGTTCACTGGCTTCTCCTTCTCCGATTGTCTGGATTTTAGTTTCTCTCTCTCGAACACTTCGGGATCGAATCGCAAAATACTTGTCTCACTGCGCACCTTTCGCGTCCTATAGTTCTTCTGATTGTCTTCGTGACTGTAGTCCGAATATCTTTTCCTGATTCCGATGTTTCCAATGGTTTCCGGAACTCCGGCGCGAACGGCCAATCTCGAACACGTCTGTTCCATATTCATTCGCCGCTGTATCTTTTCGCGTAGGAACGCTCTGATTCTCGCCAGCTCCTCCTCATTCATGTCATCCTTTATCTTGCGAACGACTCTATCCACCTCGTTTGCTTTGGAACTCTCCTTCGTCGAGTTTTCTGTTGGGAGTAAGGCGCTTCGAGTTCGCAGATACGACTTCACCTTTTTGTTTTCTTCATTCGAATTCTTGTCTTCCGAATTGACCGTATTGTTCCTCTTCAAAGTACGATTTCCGAGACTCTTTTCGTTCGGTCCAATAGTGTCCTTCGTTTCGCTTTCGCTGCATTCTTCCTCATGAACTAAGCTCAGCAAAGTTTCGCTCTGACTCCTCAGATACGCTTTGACTTTCCTGCATCTATCCTTCGCGACCTCGTCCGGAGTTCTTCCGATCGTACTACGTGTACGCAGATCGTTCATGATTTGTTGTCGGAGATAATCCCCAGCGGAGTACCTCTTGAATTCCGCCGCTGCTTCTTCGACGTTTCTTTCCAGCTTCGCCTTCATCGTCGGATCTTCCACGGCGGAAGAGTGTCTCTTCTTGCCGCGTCCCTCTTTAATATTAACGTCGCTTCGAGATTTTCGCGGCGCGAAGTTGCATGTACCGAACCTGCTGCTAAAGCCGTCGATATTGCGATTACCCTGAAACTTCGTCGCGACGATCGAGGCGATGGACGATGTCGACGGGGAGGACGTTTGCTCCTTGCTCTTCGAGCTGGCCCTAGACTCGTCAACGGGAAATTGTTCGTGGGTCCTCAGACCTTCCTTGAAGGAACCTCTCGCCCGCTGCGCCGTTCGGCCGGTGGTCTCCACTAGCAACCGGCCATCCTTGTCTAACAGCTGGATGACGGGCAGCGCGTCGGTGGACGTCGTCAGTTCCCACTCCCAGTGCAGCGGTTTCTGCAGCTTCAGCCGGATAATCGGCTCTGCCGGCTCGCCAAGGCCCGTGGAATCTGGACCGACCGGACTGGAAGTCGTCGCGCTGACGATCGGATGGGCGTTCTTCATGGTCCCGGTTCTTCTTCTCTCTGGTTCGCTCGTTCTCGCTCGAATAATCTGCCGGAAAAACCGCTCGCTCGCTCGCCCGCTGATCGTCCCGATTAATTTCTCGTCCCGAACGGGTTCGCCGTCTCTGGACTTCTTAACGGGTCCTGCCTTGCTTCGATGAATTTTATGGAGCCTGAGAAAGACCATCGACCGTTGTCTCGTTTCGCTGAAACGCGCATTCGTTCACGTCGTCGTTCGTCTGATGAATTTTTATTCTCAGAATGAAGCACAATTTATATAATAATAATAATAATTTTATTGAAGTGCAAATGACATGAAATATCGTAGTAATCGTGTAACGAAAATTATTCTATATTCTGAGGAGTAATCTTGTGTATATCACAATTAATAATATTAAGAAATAATAAATAAAATTCTGTAGTGTCACTCTGTGATCGCGAAAAGGATATTGCAGGTCCACTTCACACGTTCGACTGTTTCGTGTTCAAACAACTTCCGATTTCTGTGCCGCGTATCGTTTAGAATCGCTGTCGTTCAGTCACCGTTCGTTTAGCGATAAGCTCCGAGTTATAACTGCAGTCCCGTTTTCCGTACGACCGCGAATAGCAGCCACGTACAGTATAGTACGCGCTCTCGCGCCGTGGCATTCGAATTGCCGCATTCGCTGCGCGATCACATGATCGACGACGATCGCGAGACGGCGGGTTGCCGGTTTCGCGGGCGCGTAGTCCAAGTTCGCGCGCGTTACATGGCGTTATGTAACGCGACCTCGCGGACTTGGCAGCTTGTCAAATTCACGACGACGGAGACTCAACTTTCTTTCTTCGTAGTTGCCGAGATGATGGCGGAGAAGGAAGGAGAGAGAGAGAGAGAGAGATACACACACTCAGTTTCGCGTCACGTCTCACGTTGCGAGCTGATTCGCGGAAGATCCATCTGCCGCGCGTTCCAGCATACCGCTCGTAATTTGCAAGAGCAGACGAGCCGTTGCGTACGTGAAGCGACACCACACGTGCGAGCGTACGTTGGTGCGTTTATGTGCATTTGTATCGCAGCGGATGTTGAATATGCTTGGCGACGCGCGCACGTATAAGTGAGATGCGTAATTCTCGATGAAATCTCACAATCGGCAAAATTCTCTTGTAGAAAATACGGATAATTTTATTTTAACTTCTTTCCCGAGTAATAAAACGTACAAAGGATGGAACACACTGATGTGGAGTGTTTTGCAGCGATCAAATGTCAGTTAATTGACAGGCACGCCGCGAATTGCCGTAGAAATCGGAGATCCAATTTTTCGACGCTCCGGAAACACATGTATGCACTTTTGAGGAACATCGAGCATAAAGGATTCGAGAGCGGAAAGTACTTTTAATCGAGCGCGTTTAATTGCACGCGAGTACCTTTTTCTAGCTCGCTCGCCGGGCTCGTATGTTCGTTGGAAATTGCGCGATCGATCGCGGGGCACAGACTCCACGGTCGTCGCTTCTGCCCGTTCGGCGATGGGCGAACTTTTCGATCGGTCGACCGGTATATCGATTGATCGTCGCGTGGACTCGAGCGGCAGGCAGCCGTGGACCTCACTGAGAAATCGACACAGTGTGAGAAGCGAATCCGGGGCTGTGCGGCGCGGCACTACTGTAAACGCGCCCGGTGGCGTCATACCGGTCCGAAAATAAATCCCGCGGGATCCATCGGGTAGGGTGCAGGAATTCCGGCACGTGGGACGTGTCATGAATATCAGCGGAGACTCGCCTGTGTTGTTCTCATTGCTTGTGCACAGGTGCGTGCACGAGCGTTCAGGGTGCGTGGGCGAATCAGACGAACCGATTCGGTTCGTTTCGTTTCGAGACTGGTGAACGCATAGATTTAATTCAGCATACAAAGGGATTAATACTATAGACGGAAATATAATGAGGATACCCTAAAACGGTATTATTCAAAAGGGTTGTAAAGCTTTCTCGTGCGCGGATTTAGGCATTGTAACTTCGAGATAATTTTATAAATTTAATATCTTATATATGTACTCTATTATTTTTTATTTTTTATTATTCTGTGAAGGTAAAGTAAGTGTCTTTATATTATTAAGTAATATCCAGGATATGTATCATTAAAAGATTTTATTTTTGCTAATCGAAAAAAAGTTAAATAATTTCTGAGCTTGATTTTATGAATCAGTGAGTTAACACTGTAAATATGTGCTGTTGGAAAGTAGTAGGTGTAAAATTAATTTTAGATTCACAAATTTAGAAACACCATATTTACTCGAAGCTTATATATTCTGTTCTTAATAACATTACAATGAATAATACGAATCTTAGATGTCTCGGGGTACTTGTCGTTTCTTTTATTTATAAAGTCTAATCATTCAAATAATAAATTTTGTTTTGCATCAAAGTATTGAGCAATAATTGACATGTGATGAGTTATTGTAAATGAGTTTCGCGGTGCCAATAAAAAACCTTATTGTTTACATAACTTTGAATTAACTTCGACTGGAGTTGAAAACGAATTACACTTGTAGGAATTCATAAATAGAAGAAATGGCTATTATTTCGAGACACCCTATATACACATTTGCTGCCAAACGCAGGTCGATCAAGATGGTGATGTCGGCCAACAGCTGCGATCGATGCATCTCAAGGATGGATCAATGCCCCGAAAGAAATTTGTTTACGATCGATCATGGACAGGGTCGACGAACATACATACATAGGTGCATACACGTTTCACACGCTATATTGCTATGTCAATTTGGTTCACTCTTAATGTCTTTTTTTTTACACGCATCAAAGCCAGTGACTGCGGCTATCATAAAATTGGATGTCGCGGCAAAAATCGCTCTGAAAGAAAGTGCTCCGTGCTCTCGCAAGTTAAAAATGTATAAACTTTTTTAAAATTTACATTGTGTAGTGTGATGCAATTCCGGTAAGCAAGTTTCGCTCTAGTCGAAGTTTTGGATTAGCATAATATTTCCAGATCCGCATAATGCTCCTTAGGAACGCGTACTTTCCGCGATTCCGCGAGCTGCATTTCATATTTTACGTACGACGACGAAGAATATTTAACTGAGCGTGCATATCCCTCCAGGTATGTGTAACCGAATGCCTTCGTGAAGTGAATCGCTTGTGAGTTGAGGAATATTTCAGCGATGGAGAAACGCGTCGCGTCGCACGATGTCAGGCGTCATGAATAAAAAATTGGCCGGTATCCTTTTACGATCGAGCGTGCCCGACGCCGATTCGCGATGCGGCGACCGCGTCAAACTGGTTCATGCGTTGCTTGGTTGCTCGTAACAGGCTCTTTATTTTTACCCAACGTGGCCCCGATATCGCAGAGTTCTCGTAACATCTCGCGTCGCGCTAAATTCGGATAAGGAAACGCGCCATATACGCTCTTTCGGAATCTATGTGTCCGTTGATCGACACGCCAATCCAAATTCGGTTCGTAATTACGTGTCATGAGACGGATGTCCTTATCTTGGTTCGAGTATGGTATAGAAATCGATGACTGGCATTAATAGAGATGGAGTAGAAATCGCGCACTGTCTCTCTATATTTGCGCTGAGATAAAGTTCATCGCGTGTCATTAACCGATTAGCCGCGAGCCGCCGTTGAGCGGCACACTTATATAACTCGCGAGAGATGAGTCAAGAGATGTATAATTGCCAGAAATCGTCACCTTAGCCATCTCCAGAGATTATTTTTACCCAGCACATTGCATTGAGGCATACATTTCTAAGCAAAATGCAGATTTTAACGAGGAAGAACATACTTTGTGTTATTTCTAATTACGATGCTTGTAATATAAACACATATTTTATTAGACACGAATAGATTGTTTCAAAATATGTGCAATTTTAATAATAAACACATGAAATAAATATGGTATCCTGAAAAAATAACATGATTTGTAAAATAAATTCTTGTTGATGTTACAAGCGACAATGAGTTTGTGGTAGGATTGGCGAATGGAAGAAAAATTTTTATACAGCATAAAAAATAATAATTTATTTTAGCATTCAGCAGAAATATAAACGTACAGTACTGGAAGTTACATCTATCCGAACGAATGTAAACGAGAGTTGCGTAGAGAATTCGATAACAAATTACGTCACCAAGTATAGCCAAGCGTGAAAATTGGCATATGTGGTTTTGTCATTTATATATAAATCTCTCCTAATATTATAAAATACTATTGATGTCCTTTGTACCTAAAAATGCATCCAGGGAAAAAAGGATGAAATTGTTCTAAATTATTTCCTTGCATGATCGCTTTTATTCTTTCCTATATGTTACGTCTAACAAGTTTCCTAGCTCTTTTTCCAGGATATTCTCTGTACGTGACATCTTAATTGTCACGATTCGACACTAATAAAATTTATTGTAAATACTGGATTTACTTATCAGAAATAATTTAAAGCGCAGCTTTAGGGTGCTGTTAATATAAAGTAATCATAAAAAACGACTTCGGTGGTTATATTAAAATTAATTGATATTGTATATCACCGTCTGATGTATACGAAAGCGACGTTAAAAAGGAACCGCTGTTCTAAAATTTATTGCTTTCGCCAGACAGAAAATGCATTTTTTCAGAATGCACCTACGCGAAATCTGCACTTGAATAAATCTATCTATATGTCAATTAACGTTATATAAAATGTGTACGTATAATCAACGGGGAAATTGCTCACATAGCATTTTACAGAATCGTCACTGCATAATAATACTTACATTTATTGTGTACATGTAGTTATATATGATAATAATACGCGTAGCAAGTATATATATGTATATGCGTACAATAATACTAAATCGTACAACAAGCATTTTCAATATGGCTAACTGAGATACGTCGCTTTTAATTCGCACAATGCAGATGCACTCGCCCGTATAATAAATCATAATACTTATAATAAGTCAACAGAACTACTATTACGTAATTATAGGCGCGTTACGTCTCGTTTATCGCGAAATTGCACGTTTTTTTTTCAAAGGAAATTGCTATATCACGTATTACCGCATCATCGTAAAAAGTACTTTCGTGACGCTCTGAATCCTTATTGCGTAAGCTGGTCAGATAAGAACTTGATAAAGGAGGATTATACGCAACCGCAATAAGCATTTTATGCAACAATATTATTATATCAATTAATTTAAAACAGACTCAAAAGAGGATCAATTTTATTGCAGTGAAACAATATTTGTTATTGCGCGTTTCTATGTTTCAAATTAGTTATTTCTTAGTCCGTTTTCTCTGGTGATAATCTTATTTAAACGACTTGAAAAGAGATACAATACGGTTCGCTACGTTGAACTGATGTCAACGAAAGATACTTTTTGCGGCGCTTTGTATTTGCAAGTATATTAAATCTAGTCATGCTCGGACTTAAGTTAATCCTGAATCCTAGCCTGGACCAGTCTGTACTAAACGAACATACCGAGACACACACGCGCAATATAAATGGCGCAACAAGTGTATTTTGCTGCTATTCTATTCACGTAAATTAGAGCAATAGGATACGCGCGATTTTCCCGATACACCGCGTCGTCGAAAACTCACAGGAAAGATCTCGACAATAACAGAGCTACAAGCAGTCCGCTCAGAAATGTGTATCTAAAATATTCGCAGCGCTCAAAACTAACGATGCACGGAGCTCCCAAGGGAAGAATAGATCTACGCGAGGCGAATTTTTACAGCTTCTGTATAATCGCACACGTACTCCTTCTGCGCACAGTGTTTTCTTTATTTTTTTATCTAAAATAGTATGCTCACAGGTTTACCTTGAATACACATCATCTAAGACCGAAGTCCATTTTCATATCATTCGGTTAAAAAATTCTCGCAAATATGTAATGACACGCGAATGTTGCATGTCAAATAGGGCGTTTAAAGATTGTTTTATTGATGGCCGTTCTTATAGCATTTGCCTTTGTTACAGCATTCAATTAATTTAAATACTGTTGCAAAAATAATAAGAATCTTATACACGTGTAGAAATTTTGCCAATTACGATATAGTATAAATAATTCCATATCAGTCTACAAAGTGAAATAAAAAAAAAAGAAATCTGTGCAATGCCGAGGAAATAAGAGTATTTTACTAGTCACAAACCGAACATTTATCTGGCGGAAAAGAAAGTATCGCGTCTTCCCATAAATCGACGAAATTCGTTCACGGTCGGGAGTATCCAGACCGCGTTGTAGTTAAAGCACTCAAGCTAGAGTAGCGAACGGTCTGTTTGCCGGGCGATTCACCGCGATCCTCGAATCCTTTCGGAACACACGGAAAATTTGGTCATTGCAAATCCACTCGCCGCTTTTATCGGGATGCGCGCGGTCAGCTTATTGAAACCGGATTTACGCGCGTGGCGTATCTCGCTTATCAAACACGTGACGTTCAGCTAAATGAATAGTTTCAATAGATAAATTGATGCTGTAATTTCTCTTCAAAGTTTAAAATTGTTATATAATAAATTTATGATGTAAATGTAAAGTTGATTCTCTTCATGTATAGAGAATAAAGGTGCCATGTTGATATTTTGCGTATAAAATTCAATTTTGTATTCATGATACGATCTGAATTCATACGTACACAAGGCTTATAACACGCGATATGCATGTTATAAGTTAACAAGCGGAAAATTACTCTTTAGCAGGCGTTGCGTAGCGTTATAAAATCTATTCTTCTGTTGGTAGCGAAACTCAAAATGCTTACGCAGGGATTCGACACGCGATACAATTTTTTTTTGAGACTCGGAGTAACGACGACTCGTAAAGGCTACGTGTGTTCTCTATATAGTACAGTAAAATACGAGCTGTGGGGTTTCTGGTTTTAGAACGAAGTGATTAATACCTGAATTCTGCGCGTGATCGGCTACTGCATGTATCTGAAAAGGAAAAAACAACAAATATTATTTAAAAACAAATATTATTTAAAAATAAATGTTAATGATAAAAAGGCTCTCGGATATAAAATCAAGATAATATTTTTAAAAAGCCAATATGAGCCAACGCCGTTGTTGGGGCGAAATAACATATTTATTAAAATACAATTACAAATATACAAGTAACTTTATATATACGTCACTTGTATATTTGTAATTGTATTTTAATAAATAAGTTATTTTGCCCCAACAACGGCGTTGGCTCACATTGGCTTTTTTTTAAAAAATATTATTTAATTTATTTATCAAATACGCGTATTTTTTCATAATACGCGTTTATTCTTGAATTTAAGAGCATCTTATTTTATAACAAAACTTAAAAGTTTATTAAAATTACGGAAGTAAATTATGAAAATATTGTATATGAAATGTCCAAGGTTTTCTAGTTGGAAAGATTTTTATGGAATGTAATATGTGATTTTTAAATATGATTTTCTAATTAGAAAAAGATTTCTGGAAAGTAATATGTGACCAAGAAATACACAAAAAGATGCTCATAGACGATAAATGTTATAATTATTGTTATTATTAGACGAGATTTATGAAATAATACAATAGAATTTTGCTTCACTGACCTGAGCAACGGCCTCTCGTCGTCGGAAGGAATCTTTTCCGGCGTTTGGCGGTTTCTCCGATTTTACGATTTTACGAACAAGCTTCTGATAATCATCGCAATCCCGTGACGGCGGTACTCCGGGGGCTCTCTTCTTTTTCAACATGTTTGTATCGCGGTCCACAACGGTCTCCGCGGATTCGTTCTCGCCGAAAGTTTCTGAGTGAATCACGGTAAAGCCGCCCAGGAACTGCACTGACTTTTTTGTGCCGGTCTTAGGAAACGGCGCACGTGTCTCCTTGTCAGACATGTGTGAGGCGTTCTTTTCATACTCCTCCGTCATCTTCGATCCTATTTTCGTCGTCTTATAGACTGGATTGTTGAGAGGGTCTTCCGGGACCCTCGGGGCGAATATCGAAGGTTGGATTTTGTTGAATGACGTTCTGGTAAGGTCGCAATCGTTTGATTTAACGCTCCTGCCTCCACCTTTCGTTTCCTTTCCCTTCGTTATTACTTCCGGCCGCTGCAAGTTCCTCGCGGCAACGGGCACCGCTTGGCTCTTCGTGAACTTATGCCTAGCTACTTTCTCCCTATCGATAATTTTAGAATGTCTCTTGACGGTCGTCGTGTCGCCCCGAAACTCGTAATACTTAACGAAACTCCTAACTTTACCCGGGGTTATCGTTACAACGTCGCGAAACGATTGGTCGTTACTTATGTTAGCTACGGGTGTTACGGCCCTGTTATTGTCATTATTATTATAAGGGTTTACGGAAGTAGTTTTCCTAACTATGGCACACTTATCGCCGCTACTCATCGTATCCTCTACTAATGCTAATGCCGACCGATTTGCGATCCTCCTTCGATCATCGTCGGCCTCATCGTTCGCGATTACTTCGTCAGTCTTTTCTTTGCCGCGAGTGTGAATCTCCCTCGAAGCTATTTCGCGCTTTTTGCCGTTTTCCAAGCTGCTCTTGCGCGACGCATCCGCAATCACCTTGAACTCTCTACTATCGAAAATCTTGTTCATCGTCGCAGGTGCTCCGATGGGAATTCTCTTTTGGAATTCGTTCGCTTGCTGCCGCTCGCACTCAACGTTATTTTTCTTAAGTATTGTTTTAGGGACGCGAATATCTCGTGATTTTTTAGGCTCTCGATTGACGTTGACTGTACTTTTTGTGCCTTCGGACGTTTTTTCGATTCTCGTTTTTACATGGATCTCTTCTGATTTGATGTCTGAAGAATTCCTGCCGATCTCCATCTTGGAGTTATCTTTTGCAATTTTATTTTTGATGTCGCGGAACGATTCGTTGAGCTTTTTAATCTCAATATTTTTATTCTCTGTGACTTTTTCATTAATTGCTGGCTCAGTATCATTTTTGAGGTCTTGAGGTTTTTTCTCGATCTCCATTTTCGTGAGATTTTCTTCTTTTACGATTTCCTCAACGATTATTGTATCATTATCCACGTCGATAGTCTTGGTGCTTATAGGAATATTGCGAATCTCGTTTCGAGATTTTTCAAACGATTTAGATGGGCTCTCTTTTTCTTTAGAAATTACTCCATTATCGATCGCAATCCGGCGAGAAATATTTTCGTCATCGCCTATCTTTGTTGCTGATTTCTTATTCTCGGGGCTCATTATTTTTAACTTTATGTTATTAAAATTGCAGAGGAGCTCATTTAGCATGTCATTCTTCACGTCACTGGCACTTTTGTTCTCTGATGGCGTTGATTTTACGCTTGAAATCTTAACGATCTTTTCTTTCATTTCCTTGGAGTCCTTTAAAACTTTTTGATTCTTTGTATCTATTTTTGTCATATTATAGAAATCACACGAACGCTCACTTTCTGTCGTGATATCTGTATCTAATTTCCGAATTTTATTTGGTGATTTATTCGCATCGTTTAATTCTTTATCCATGCTTGTAGATGTTATGGCAGAAATTATCGTGCAATTCATCGAGATGTCTGTTAAATCGTCAGATAGCATAGTTTCCAAAAAAGAATTTCGCCTAACTTTCACGGGGACATTCTTCGCGAAAATGTCTTCCGATGGCGAAACTATCTCGTGGTTATTCTTGGAATCCACGAAAAAATTGCTTCTTTCCTTAGTCTCTTCAGGTAGGCGAGTTTGTTCGATTTTAACCGATTTGTTTACGAGGTCGTCAGTGGAAATGTTCTTGCTCGATCCGTCGTCATCACGTTTGTTCAAAAAATTTTGGGGTGACTCATTGAAGAAGACTTTTTCGTTCTTGGCAACACATTCCTTTTTGATGTCATCGTTAGTTTTTTTTAGAAACATTTTCTCTTCCCGGTGTGTTCTTCTTTGAGTTATTTTCGCCGCTTCTTCAATTCTGCAAGCCGTTTCTAAACTGTTTTTATCTGTAAAGCGATGAACGCTCTCCGTGACTTCTGAAGAAGTATTACTTTGATCCACTTGTTTTGCATCGTATTCCTCGCTTGTGATAGTTTTCTCCGTTACTGACGTTATTATATTTTCCTTTCCGGTTTTGAGAATCTCATCGCTAGCCTGTGCGTTCCACGATATCAAATCAGAGTCTTTCTCGTGAATTTTCTCGCAATCAACGTCGTTATTTCTATCATCACAATGCGTTCGTGGAATCGCTTTTAATTTTGTGTCAACTATGTTTGCGCCCGCCGGTATAAAAGGATCGTCTTCCCCCGTGACGGAATTTCCTTTCTCGACACTCGACGTGTATGATTTATCTCGCGTATTGTCACAGCGATCTTTTACGTTCGCGAATTCCTCTTGAATTTCAGTCAGTTTCACGGAAGAAGCGGCGCTTTGTTCGTTGGTTTGTTCATCGTCGAGAATGGATTCGCAGCTCGGTGAATTGTCACACGGCCCACCAATTTTTACATTAGAGTCGCGTTTGGACGGGGAAGAACTTGGCGATTCGATTGCGAATCGTACCTTCGTGCCTACGTGACACTTCGAATTATCATTATTATCGAAAACGTCATAACCAGACGATCTCTTATCATTTATTCGATTGGTTTCGTTTGTGCTACCTTTGAATCGACAATCGTCAAACTTCTGAAGGAAGTCACTGTCGTCGAAAGGATCCCTCCATCTGCTTAGACACTTCTCGAACGGAAGGTTTGTTGTTGTCACGCGAAAACAGATGTCACTATCGTCGTCCAACATATACGCTTTCGACGATTCTTCCTTGTGTAAGTTTTGTGAATCCCCGGGATCCATAGAAGATGCATTAGCGTAATCGATTTTGTTCCATGTGTCGGACACTACGTTCTCGAAATCCTGCAGAGTGAAAAAGAGCGGTGGATATTTGTCGAATGCTTTTCGTTTGGACAACGCGACATCGAGGGAAGACACAAACGGCGGTTTTGACACGATGGACTGTGGAATCGGGTCAGTGTTTGCGCTGTTGCTCGTTGTCGAGTTGCCTCTCGTGAATGTCGAATCGCCGCGAGGCTTCGCTCCGATCATCCTCGACGCAGTGTCGATGACGCGACTCTCGCGGTGGTGTTGCTCGCTTTCGGCCCTTGAACAGCTCGCCGCGGTGTCGCATTGCGGCTGGCGGGTTTCAATGTATCCAGAATTGTTTCGTCGACATTTTTCCGGCAGAGGCGACGGCGGCGGACGTTTTTGCTGAGATATCGCGACATCGTTCGTGGTTTCCGTTGCACCGCTGCTCGCCGGTTCGATCGGTGCAATTTTGATTATCTTACGTTTCGTTCGCCGCGGCGGCACAGGTGGTTCAGTCGAATTTCCGTTATCTGCCATGGGAAAAGATTTGGGACCTTAGAGAAAGATTCTTTAATTTCGATAGAAAGTGGAGAAACCAGAGATTTCAATTGATTCGAAAACGATACATTATTTGTGATATTACTGTAACATTTGCTACGATTCTTACAATTGTACATAATACGAATGATAATATAAATATAGTTGCTTAGCGAACGAAATCCAGAACGTAACCGCGACGTTAGACTGTCCGAGACGTACTAAAGATGATTCCTTAGAAGTGACACCCAGACTTCCCTTTCTTGTTACACGGTCAATACCAATGCTTATATCATTGCCAAGCTTAATTTCATGCTAGATGTAATTTCATTAAAAACAGAGACGCAGAAACATTGCGTAATATTATCAGAAAAATTCTAATGTATTTTATTGTAATATATTGTACACACAAAGAGATTGGTGTGTATGAAAGCATATGCTATATATCTTATTTAAACTTCAGTTCGTTTAAAATTTAGACAGATTTAGTTAACAAGTATGCTACTTTATTTTGTAAAATTATTTTAGATTTGTTGAATAGTTGAGAAAAAAATTCATTTTTTTCCCTGAAGTCTTTTCTAATATTTTTAATTTAAGAGTTGCGAACTTTGGTAGGTCCTAGTCCTACAAGGGCTTCGTTAAACGGATCACAACAATTCGATTACATCCGAGGCGAGTGCTATTGTATGTTCGGCATGGTCGTGTATATGGCTTGGTAGAGATAATAGTCTTTTCGCAAATAGAATTTTCTACGAGATTCCGTCATATACAGTCAATAACGGAAAGCGTAATAAGTCGTCGAGAGATTTTACATTGACAAAATTTTATATACATAAGTATGAGATATATATATAAATACGCGAGTTATACCGTTACTTACCTAAATGAAAACTTGGCGACTTGTTCTACTGACGTCGAAATCTTCTATAGATAGCAGGATGCTGGCAGATTTTAGCGCGTTATTGTCAACGAGATCAGTCATGTACATGCTGTTGGCGTTATTATGATTGCCCATAGCACTGGATGCGGCGCTGCTATATGCGCTTGAAGTATTCTGCACCGATGCTACGTCCGTGGTTTTCTGAATGATCCACTTGTTCATCATGCTAGATGTTTCCGCCTCCGACGACACATCGAATTTAAAGTCACTGCGAACGAGATAGAAAACGAAAGAGTTAAAACTAAGTTAACTCTGCAAATGCAGCGAAATCTTCATTTGTAAAAATTGATTAAGCTGCCAAATTAATTAATTATATTAATTATTGAATTAAGAGGAGCGGGCAACGTAAAATGCTGCATCTTTAAGCCTGATTTATCCAAAACTATTGTATAAGTAAACTTGTTTTTGCAAGACCTTGTCTGTTATTTTAGTAAGTTGTTAAACCAATCGTATCAACTGAAGTACTCACTGTAAGTAATTGTTTTCTACAGAGCCCTGGCCCTGATCATTTCTCGATTCCAAGCTTTTTCGAATAGCGGGCTGCGAAAGAACCAACTCGACCGTTTCGGACGAGCTCTGCAGCATCTTCAGAGCGTCCTCGTAGCGAAGGTTCAGCAGATTTTGTCCGTTTATTGCTACGATCCGGTCACCTGTCGAGGAAAATTTAACTAAAGATATTTTTGTATATCTAATTTTGTATATTATACATTGTATATTATTGTTGTATATTGTAACTATTTATGTTACTTTCTAATTCGAATCTATTTATTTGTTTATCTCATTATATTATCGTTTATTTTTCGATTTATCTATTCGTATAGTTAATTACAATTTTAACTATAATCTAGAATGAGATAATTGCTTTCATTCTGAAGCAACGTAAACATTTTACTTACGAACCTTTGTTTACGTTTCCGGCCATATCGGCTGATCCGCCAACGGAGACTGCCTGAACATAAACGCCACCGTCGTTACCCTCCATAACTTGCAACCCTATGCTACCACCGTGGCCGCGTTCCAACTTGATCGTGTGCAAAATTCGTTCCTCGGCGAACGACAGCTCTTCTAAACGAGCCATTAAGGAAGCGGACATTGATTCGTCCTCCGGAATCCGGAATGTTTCGTCGTTGGTTCGTATATCGGCATCTGTCGAGGCAAAAAGCAAACGGATTTTAAATAAAACTTCTATCTCAATGATATTTATAATAAATTTACATGACATATAAAATTTTTATACAATAAAAATAGCAAAAAATTGTTCACGCACACAGCAGGATCAGCTCATCAAATATTTAATTCGTTTAAAAATAAAGATTTGATTAAAGGGTATTTCAAAGTTTTCAAGAATTCGTAAGAATACTTTTGTATCAAAACGTGTTTTACTTGGATACATGTTTTACTTTGGACTTATAAAGCTTGCTATATCTGCAATGTTGCTGGGAGCAATATTTTTAATCACATAAGCATAATTAATTAAAATTATTTTTATTTATATAAAAGGGGATTCTTATATGTAAAATATATTTTTATATTATTACTTACTCAGCACGTACGCTTCCGGCATAGGTGATTCGGTAGATCGCGCCGATAGCGATTGAATAGATGATTCGGTGTCGGACTTTAGAGACAGTGATTCTGTGTCGTCGGTAAGCGCGGTATCTTTCTGGACCAAGCTGCTGTAAATCGCTCGCGTACCCATTTTCACACCCAGTCGACGCGGCAGGCTAGGTGTACGAAAACCACCTGACTGTTGCCTCGGCGCGCCGTAATTCGGTAAACTGGATGCTTTCATCTAGAATGATAACATTGCCTTGTTAAACAGAGAAATACGCGATAAATAATCAAAAGTAAAATTTAACAGCAAATTCGAACGTTAGCAATAATGAGAGAATAGTAAACAATTGAAGTACACTGAGAAAAAAAAGCTGTTGCTTCAATTAAAGTGGTATCACGGGATGCCAAAAACATAAGTATTTTCATTCAATTGTATATTATTATTAGATCCAATGTCTGCATTTTTAAACCAATAATTCAATCATTGTTTTAATAATCCAAATTGGGTCTGTTAATAATACAATTGAATGAACTACTTATGTTTTTGGCACCCCGTGATACCACTTTAATTGAAGCAACAGCTTTTTTTTCTCAGTGTATAAAATGTAACGTTGACGTACTACCTTTTGCAATGTTTTTTTGACGTCCGCTACATTCCAAACTTCATCCGGAACAGGAAATTCATTCTTTCCCGACAAACGAACCTTATTAATAGCGGCATATAGTTCTTCAGGATTGTTTGGTTTATCCAGCTGGTTGATGTTGTTCGATATAACTTTTGGGAGCGAATATGTGCATTCAGTTTCAGCCTCACTGTCTAAACCGGGGCAGCCGTAGAGTTTATCGTGCTCCGATTTCGTTTCTTTGGGTTCCAACAAAATCTTGTGTGGCGTCGTTAAGCCTCTCTCTGATTCTTCCTCTGTATCTCGCGATTGGCCCTCTGGTTCCAATCGCACGTTTACTTGCGCATAAAGAGCATCATCTTCGGATGAATAAAAACCGGGTTCGCGACCAGCATCCTTCGTTGTCGTCACTACAATGGTATCTTTCTGAGGATTTTCATTTTCCTTATTTTGGTATTCCTCAAGTTGCATCGGATAATTTATTCTCTGCTGCACTTTAACTGCGCTTGCAATGGTTATCTTAGTTTTACCATCGCCGATCTTGGATTTTAATGGTGAAGGTTTTGCTTCCGTCAGGGGTACTCCAAAATCTGAAAAATGATAGATTGATTTTTTTCTGGATATTTTTATATAAATGTTTTAAAAAAATAACATCTTATAAATTTGTAGAATTTATTCAATTTTATATTCAATTTTGTATTTTAGAAATAATAAAATATCTAACAAAAATAAAGAATGCGATGAATTGAGAAATTGATAGCAGTAATTAAAATGTTAAGTTTAAAAAAAGTTTTGTGTTTAATGATTTTTGTTAGATTATCAATATAATTATTGCTGGAAATTTCAGTTCAATTTTCTGCGATATTCATATTTTAAATTTACATAGAAGAGGAAGATCAAAATCCGTGCGGCAAAGTGTCATAATTTAGCTAGTTTCCTGTCGCGTAACTTTCGCAGAAAGTTCAAGTTTTAAACATTTCAACAAGCTTAATCGGTAGGAAAGTGCGCGTGTACCTTTAGCGAGGCCCTGAAGCGATGTGAGTTCCGAACGAAGTCTGAGGAAGAACTGATGATGTAGGGAGGTGAGCTTGAAGGCGAAGTAACTTCTAGAAAATAGAAAGGTACTTTATGCAACGGTTGTTATTACAAGCGGTACTTGGTGCACAGTGAGACACACATTTTCGAGTGCTCGCTGGCACTCGGCATTGTTTAAAGCCGTTCGCTCGATCGATCTTCGAAATCGCGGCGAGCAAACTTACTTTCGATGATCCATCCGCAGTTTGAATTTGCATCGTTTCCCATTCAGCTTGCTGTACACCACCAGGCAGCTTTTGCTGTAACTCAATGTCTGCACATCCCGCCACTGAAAGTGGGCCAGTTCCGTTCTCTCCCTCGGCTCGCCCCCTCGCTCCAGCAGCTTCAGGCCTTGAGAATGTATCGCCAGCCACACGTTGCTCTCCGTTTTTTTCTTGCTGCCTTTACTGTTCTTATTGTTATTACTGTTAATGCTATTAACATTATTATTGTTATTTTTACTGTTATTGTTATTGCACGTTTCATCGCGGCATAAACCCACGTTGTTTACGTGCTCGTCCGAGTAAGGTATCATCGGCACACTCTCGCGAGAGCTTAATCGCGAGTTCTTGATCCTGCCATAAGCAGGAGAGATCTCCCGGGAGGGTTTTTCCTGGCGATAAGCATTTCCCACACCGTCGAGCGCCGACACGACGTCGCGGTTGTCGGACACGGCGCTCTTCCCCTTTCTCTGCCGCATCATTAGTTTCTCCAGCTCCTTCGAGTCTACCGTGGCGATGTAGTAGTGCGAACCGTAATCCGGCAGGGACTGCGCGTGAGTTATGAACATCTCCTCGGCTTTGTTCGAGTCCAAGCCACGGCGGTCGCGGTGAGCGCGGTGTAGCTGCGCCCGAAGTGTATCGGCGTCGACGCAGGGCTGCGATTGATGCCGGTCCGCGCTCAATATCAAGGACTCCGGCACGTAGTGCTCGAGGAGGAAATAATCCCCACAGCCGTGCTCCTGTGAGATATACAATAACTCTGATGAAGCAGAGAAGTCGTGCACAGATTATGTCAGAATTATTGTCAACTCTGCCACAACGGATCAAAATAACATCTCTAACAATTTACTGAAGTTGCTGAGAGCTGACTCAACTATTGACCTATAGTATTGCTTGAATAGTTGAATTTTTAGCATAGAAGTTATGTAAACAATATATATTGTTATATAATATTGTTATATATATTATATACATCTTACCGTAAATATGTTAATTAAGAAATTATGCATAATTACCGGTAAATATGCATAATTCCCAATTCTCAACAAGCGGGAATTATGCACATTTTCCGTTAATTATATATAATTCCCGAATTAATCAAATTTCTCGTAACCTATATACAGGGTGAGTCATTTTAATTAACGCACGCAATTATTTCGGAAACAAAGCATTTTAGAGAAAAATGTTTCAGACAAAAGTTTTATGATTTCGAGGGGGCCATAAGATGGTGTTATTAGTTTGACCTTGTATAGTTGCTTGAAGGTCACGTGAAGGTCACCTTCAATTTTTTAAATGGAACCGCCTACTTTTTATTGCATATTCTTGTAGCTTATCTCGAGGGCTTTCCAAAACATTATAATAAAGTTTTTTTTCATTAAGTACAAAATATCTTGTAAAACATTTATTTTTTTACACCAATTGATTGGTCTTATTATTCTATGCATGAAAGTATTAAGGTAAGATTCCCGAAAACTGAATGTTTTACAAGATATTTTGTATTTAATATTAAAATACTTGTAAAATTGCAAGTATTTTGACATAAAAACTTAAATACTTTCATAAGAATAATAAGATCAATCAATTAGTGTAAAAAAATGAATGTTTTCATTCATGAATATAACTTTCAAGCCTCATAACTCGGAAAGTACTTAATGAAAAATAACTTTATTATAGTGTTTTGGAAAAGCCCTCGAGATAAGCTACAAGAATATGCAATAAAAAGTAGGCGGTTCCATTTAAAAAATTGAAGGTGACCTTCACGTGACCTTCAAGCAACTATACAAGGTCAAACTAATAACACCATCTTATGGCCCCCTCGAAATCATAAAACTTTTGTCTGAAACATTTTTCTCTAAAATGCTTTGTTTCCGAAATAATTGCGTGCGTTAATTAAAATGACTCACCCTGTATATAATACTTTTTCTATATCTTAACATCTAATTTTAAAAGTATAAATAATACAAATAGAAAAAATGACGGTAATTTTGGAATACCGTAATATTTATTTCTATTAACTCATTTCACTTAAATTTTAGAATTCGTTACTTCGACATTGAAATCTATGAATTTAACAATCGCTGGATATGAAAATTCCTAAGTCTTATCGCTGTGAAATAGAAGTTAATTGCGTTTCACAATAGATGGACGTAAATTCTTCACAGAATTGCAAATATTCTCTATCTACGGTGTCACAACTTCTCACTTCACCCTATTATCTAGAGCTTAACGATCAGTTTCAAACATTTTATTGTTCCGTATCGTGACGGTAATTTCATTACAAGCAGCGCGCATCGTATGAATCACTCGTTAACTCACGTTGACGTTGTAGTTCCCAAATTCAGCTTGAAGTGCAAGGCCCGTCAAATTGATTAATTCGGAATATGGGCAGACCAGCTGCTGCTCCAATATACATCGCCTTATTTGCAGATATAGCAGATGCTTCGATATCCAACTCCTGGAAAAGATACGGATTAGTTGTAGCCGAAAAGAACGATTGTTGTTCTCTGGTTCGAACAAACCTGGTGCCACGAAGAGATGGCAGGAAGAATCGAAGTCGCAGATACAGCATGAAGCTAGTCGGTAGACCTAGCAAACTTTTGCTTTTGCCGCTGCTTAACCATCCCGGTGGTGCGACCTTATTTAATTTCGTGTCGGATGGTAACATCGCGAAATCCCCGGCCAGTAGCACGGCCAATCCCAGAGTGAAGTTTTCATCGAGGCTTTCCGCTTGAACAATAGCCTGAAAGGATTTGCATATACAATATGAAAAGTGATATACATTATAAACCCGTTTGAGATTAATTAAAGAGTCCATATATATAGTTTAACTGATAGTAGTTTTAATACTTTAGCAGATAGAATAGATAAACGGTTATACGAACAAATATTAATTAGATTAAAGACGTAAATATAATATAATTATTTGCTATATCAATATCTAGTGTAAACCAAAAGCATAAATTTGATTTTTGTCTTTGCACATTTCTGTCTTTTCTATTGGCGTTTCTTATGCAATATATATAAGAAACGTGAGAGAGAAAGCTGAAATAGTGTTTATAAGCTATGATTCATCGCGAGATTGTTACGCGAGACAAGCAATTAAATACAGAGACTACGGGTGTGCATTTGATTGCTCTAAAAGGTTATTATAGCGCGACACGATACGTATTTCTGTCACAGAGGTAATTTTCTATTGGCGCGAATCTGCAGGAGTAATCCAATTTGGAAGTTCTCGGTGAGCTCTCGAGTCTCAGGCGCTCTGTAAATCGACCGTTTATTAAAAATTGCACGACAAAATATCCTGGTCACGTTCAAAAGCTTGAATTAAGTGACAGATACAGGAAGAGCTACGAACTTGAGGCAGAGACCTGTCTTTTTAAACTAGTGAATTTAAATGCCACCAAATTCCCTTGCTCCACTTTTGTATTTCAGCGCTTTCGTAAAAAAGAAGTCTAATAAACATTGCTATAAACTATAAGAATGTTAAAGACACTGACTGTTAGTAGCGCAGTGATCTAATTGTTTTTAATTATCATGATGGCTTCGGCTCGCATAATTTTATTTTAAAACTCTAATATTCTTATAAATAATTCTAAATAATATTGCCGACCGATTCTTTCATCGGTAATTTTGTTGGTAGCATTACGAGAAAAGTGTCTATCTCTGTAATGTTGGATTTGAACAAATGTTGAAGAATAGATTTTTATGGAAGAAGCAATTGCACAATACGTTCGTCGTCGAGATCACATAACTCGTGGTTTATGGATCTGTCGTATATAATGATTAGGCTTGGCGGCTCGCCAGAACTTCTCGCAAGTTCACGCCGGAATTTGTGGTCTCGTAAACAACCGGCCACGTCTTGGCTTTTGCGGCCTAAGTGTGGCTTCGAGAGGCCACCGTCGCGCGAACATTACGATCGAACCAGTTCCGCTCGAGAACTAGCCGATAAAGTATATTTTTTAAAGGTTTTTTGCCAGGATACCGGCAGAGTATATTCCTCTGTATGCGCAACAAATGAAAAATAATTTTTTCACGAAGCTCTCGCGTGACGCCGTATATATTTCACTTGATACAATTTATTAGCGTCCTGAGAAATGACTTTACAAAGAAAAATCTTGCGAGGTAGAAAAGTTACACGCGCGGTAAAGCATAGAATAATACATTTGAAGAGTATCACCGAAAATTGATTTCCAAATTATTTTAATTAATTGCAATAATTGATGTTTGCGTTTATTACGTTGTTTTAAATGGATGATGTTTGTTTCATCATTATCATTTCTTCATTATCATCGGATTAACATGTTACATGTACATATTTGACAACGTGAAAGCGATGACCATTAGTCACATGATTGATTTGTAGATAAATTAATGCCACTTGCAAATGACTGTCAATAATGATCATGTTATAACAGCATCACACAAATGAAGATTAATAACACGTTTTTAATATTTTGATATTACGCTTGAACTTTAAACTTTGGAGAATGACTCATCTATATCAGTGGTTCTCAATCTTTTATGCTTCACGTACCCCCTGGAAATGTGTAACTGGCGTACCCCTTGTGTAGATAGATAAATCTATACTTATATAGTATAACAATTAATCAGCAGTGTTGCCAACTTAGCGACTTTGTTACTAATTCTAGCGACTTTTGAGCTCTCACGGCGTACCCCCAAAAATTTTACCGTGTACTCCACGTTGAGAACCCCTGATCTAGATAGTCTTTTTATTAATTTAATTAATAATTAAATTAAATTTATTTTATTAATTTAATTAATAATTAATAAATAACATTTTTCTTTCGAGAATAAACTACATGAAATATCCGATTCTTAACTTTTTTCATTCATCTTTTGTTTGAAACATACATTATTCTATCAAAATTAGCTCTTCTATTCGCGTTGCTTGCATTCCCTAGTATTTTCTGCACCTGAAGCGAGATAGGCATACGCGCGGGCGTTGAAGAAAACAAGAATGAGAAGTACGAATGCAGGAAGTGGAAGCAACGCGAACAAACCTAATGTTTATAAAAAAAATTAATGAATTTAGTGCATTTTGATTCTTTGCCATTGAGCTTACCTGAAATAAATCCCCGGCGGTGACCTTTTGAGGATCGCAAGTTACTTCCACGCGTTGTCCTGTTAGCATTATTACGACAATCCGGCCAGAGTTGCCCGCCTACGCAGATGAACGAGAGTTATTAGTTTACCATCATATCATTTCATTTCTCATATTTTTTATTTCTCTTTATGTTGATACAAATATTTATTTAAATCCAGTTCCCTTGCATAAAAAAAATATCAAATCCTTTTGTAAAATATTTTTACGGGGTTATTTATTTTACGAATTGTGTGGGTGATATATCTCTATTTAGTTTAATACTGATATTTGCGTATTTTATGGAAATTATAAATTACAAATATATTTTATACAATAATATATAGGAGACTAGATTATAAAATATTTATTTTAGTCGAATAAAATTAATATTAATTTAGAGTCCAAAAAGATATATTATTAATTGTTAATTTTTTAAATCCAAGAGACACGAAAGTTCTGAAATTATATTAAAACAATCCATGTCGTCCACGCAAAGCCACGTACACAGCCAAGTTGAGGGGCGATATCATGCTCCGGTATGGTCTAGTGGCTAGGATACCTGGCTTTCACCCAGGAGGCTCGGGTTCGATTCCCGGTACCGGAATATCTTTTTACCCAGTCTTATTTTCACATAGCTACAAGTACGTTCTTAAGATCATCCCTACACGTAATCCGGTATGGTCTAGTGGCTAGGATACCTGGCTTTCACCCAGGAGGCTCGGGTTCGATTCCCGGTACCGGAATTTTTTTTTTTTATCCAAATTGGGCAAAAAATAAGAAAAGTAGATTAAAATTATATTGCAAGAGTGCTTACAAAATTTATAAAACGATTAATGCAACAATTTTTGTTAATATAATTTTTTTATATTTTATCTGCAGGAGTAAAAAGTGATAAGGGTATTAAATTAAAATAAAAGTAATATGTTGAAGCGTTTTATATCTTGAAAATTGAACATATATTTTAAAATAAATATATATTTTTATATTTTATATTGAATATTTTGGATAATAATATTTTATTGCATGGATGCGTTAATATTACTTTTATTTCTGTAAAATAAGTCTATATTTTGCGATATAACAGCCTTATTATGTATATTTATTATTTTAAAGTTAGTATCGAATGTAGCATTATTGTTAGCAGCTGGATATATGAACTTTTGCCTCCTCAGTTTCAATCCGGTATGGTCTAGTGGCTAGGATACCTGGCTTTCACCCAGGAGGCTCGGGTTCGATTCCCGGTACCGGAATCTTTTTTTTTCGCATTTTATACATCTTTAAAATTTTTATGCATACATTGTGCAATATTAGTAACTATTATTTTAATTTTATGTTAACAATATATTTAAATTTCAGTTTTTTTTATTTTATAACTGTGAATATATATTTTGTGTATGCTTATTTTTAAAAATTTAATATTTTAGGCTACATAAATTGACTTCTGTCTCTAAATAATTAAAATATTAAATAACAGTACAATGTAATTAAGAAGATATAATAATTTTAATAGCATCTGCTATTTTAATTACATTTATTAATAATATCTAATATATTGGATATGAGATTTATGTGACATAATATGCAATGATATATTTTCTAAAAATATCATCACTTCTATATGTTGTCATTGTTGTTTGGAAAATGACCATCGTCATCCGGTATGGTCTAGTGGCTAGGATACCTGGCTCTCACCCAGGAGGCTCGGGTTCGATTCCCGGTACCGGAATATATTTTGCATTTATATCTTTGCGAATGTTTTGATATCTTTTTTATAGTTTTCATTTTCATAAATTTTAAAGGAATTTATATAACAATTCATAACTAAAATCTGGACGAGAGTGATACTTTGTAGCAGCAGAGACACCCAACCTCCGGTATGGTCTAGTGGCTAGGATACCTGGCTCTCACCCAGGAGGCTCGGGTTCGATTCCCGGTACCGGAAAATTTTTTTTTTTGCAGAATTTTATGAAGATACGTTTTAATAATGAAGTCGTCTATTTAATTTTCTGTTCATTTTAGAATTCATAATTTTTTTATCTCTTAATCGTTTCTTGTAAAATTAATGCACGAAAAATGAATAGAGATCGAACATAAAATATTTTAAACATAGATATATTTCATTTTTCACTAGAAATATATATGATCTGTATATAAAATATAGTTTGTGCGTGTAACTTTAATAATTTAGAGAATTCATGACAAATAGGAAGTTAGAAATGAATGAGAAACCCATGTTAAACAAGTTAAAGTTCAAAATCATTTATGTCCTGCCTCTAGTTATTTACTTCCATTTTCATACCTTGACTTGTCCCACGCATAATGTCTTCGGGGGCTGATTGGCACGAACCACAAATTCAGGACCAACACATTGTGCCTTATTGAAACACCTCGTGCGCCCACCCACTGTTCTATACAAGCGCGACGGTGCCCTTTGAACTGCTTTTCCCCGCCGAGCTCTTGGCCCATTCCTCACCATAATTCTGAAAATATTTTCATACGATCTTTCTAGATGTAACAGACAAAATATTACAAAAGCGTATTTTAGCACAAAAAACGCGGTAATCTGTGGTACAAGTCAAATATAATCCATTAACGACGAGCTGACGTTGAGGAGACCGGTTTTGTTTTTTCCTCGTTTTTTTCTGTGACCGCGTGATTAATATGGATCGAGTCAAGCGGAGCTTTTCATTCGGCATAACTGATGCGATGCACCTAATTATGCAACGAACCGAAGCGCCTATGGCAAAATTTCGCAGACATCATGTGGAACGCGATCTTGCTATATGCAGCGATGTTAACGAACTCTCTTGCACTGAGTTTAATTAAACTTTAACTGGGGTAGACTCCAGATGCTTTTTTAGGGCAGTCATCGGTAAGTGCCTCCTTGTCTCTCTTTTCCTATCCTTCTCTTCTCTCCATCTTCTATCGTTCGCACCGAGAACTCGTCGCGGGAAAAGTGTGTTGAGATAAAAGGTCGCGTGTTTTTCCGAGGCTGAATAAATTTTTACGATGAATCAGGGATGTAATGTCCATAGGGGAGAATAGCAAAGATTTATGAAAACAATATAAAAGAATATTTATCTGGATTTTCTAGAAACGAGGTAATTAGATTAAAAAGATATCATTTTTGACATTTCATGAATAATTTATTATTAATGTCACGTTAATTGATTAAAGATTATATAATATGTCATGCGGGATTGAATGCCAATATTGAAAATCAGTGAATATATTTTATGTCGAAAATTGTTTTGTCGCAATCAGACTCTGGCAAAGGCAATTTTAATTTAACCACGTTGACACTGATTTATTATAATTTCTAAATACAACAAAGTTATATTAATTTCCCGTCTAACTACGTACGCGCTTATGTTTTATTTCCGCTCGGTTAAATGTCATCATAAAATCTAGGGCTTTATAACTCTCACGAAGGTCAAAGGTCGCCGCCGCGCGCCGTATTTCGACCTTTCCACAACTGGCATGGACGCAGATTAGTCGATCGACATGCATTCGACTGCGACTGGTTGCATCATCCAGCAGGTTTCACGTACTCCGGGCGTATTTTCTAAGCTATTCTCGAAACCACGATGCGTCGGGGGAAAATTGTCTCTGACGCGTCTCTCTGCTAGAGTGAACTCGGCTCGTAAGCGCTTATTAGAACGAACATACGACTGAGAGGCAAAACTTAATAATGCGGGTTGCTCGCGGAGATCGCGAAACTGTTTCATCTCCCCCTTGTGTTCTCATTTGCCTTCAAACGCCCGTCCTCGTCGCAGGATCGATGAAATCCTGACTGAGAAAATGTGAATTTCAAAGGGATAAATTTCTGGATTATCCGAGATTATTGTTATACAATTTGCTCGTCCTCGCACAACAGGTGTATAATGTTGTATTGGTGTCGGGAGTTCTGAGACCTTGCGAGACCTTTTCTTTTACTTTCCTATTTGGAGAGATACTAAATAAAACGGCGTTTAATTAAAGAATGGAAGTACTAACAGAAACTCTTTTCTTCTTTTCTCTAAACGAAATTGGTTATTGATTAAAATTTTATCAGGATAGCTCAGATGGTTTGTAACGATCCGAAATAACAAATTACATCGGGAATGAATACTTTTCTCTAATAATGAGTAACGCGCAATTTGTTACTCAATTCTCCGACGAACAACCTACTTTCTTCTTTCTTTCATTGCGATAGAAAGCTGATGTATGATAGATTATGATAATCTGACGTAGATAATTGATTATAATATAGAAAACCAAAAAAAACTACCTGGGAGGCTTTGCCGGCGGCTCCGTGTGGCTGTTACATTCCGAATCGGAGAGAGCGGTTTTTCTCAGAGTGGTGATAATTCGAGGTGGCTTCGGGGGTCCCTGGATTCCCCTCAGCTTTATGGAAGTTGCTGAATTTTGTTGTCGCATCGTTTGTTCTTCTTTTCGCGCAAGGCCGACGTATCGCGGCTCAGCCGTTGCGACACTCGGCTGTGACAATCGCTTGAAATCCTCGTCAGTTTGCGTTCTGCTCGGCAGCTGCGGGTTCGAGTGTTGCCTTTGCAGGAGCACCCTTCCCGGAGGCGTTCGTCCGTATATATCCTCGTGAAGACGCTCATTCGCTTGCGAAGTTACGTCGGGCTGAGAGTGACCGGTATTCGAAGGATGCCTATTCCAGATAAGTTTTTAACGTCTCGGAATGCGAAAAATTAGTTCTAATTTGCGTTCATTGCACACAAATTAGAACAAATAATTTACATATTTATTTTTAGTAAAATTATTCAAGACTAGAAGTAATTTTACATGAAACATTTATTCGAACGTTTGGGTCGGATCGCTTTAAATTAGTGAGAACTTCCTCGCTTAAATGTAACATCTCTCTCAAAGTTTTTTTGGTTTGTAATAAAAAACCATTAATGTGGAATGTACAAGACTGGTCTCATTGTAATTCACGCTTACGATAAAAATAAAAAGAAATTAAATTTATTTCATCTCAAAATTCATGCTTAACGTTGTAAGCCAAGAAATTATAACAAGTATGAAAACATAGAGTGTATAAATTATGAGAAGTTAATTATAAATAAAATCAATTGATTTTTTATTGGCGCGAGTAAGTACGAATGATATCCCGCGCGTACCTGTTTATCGATGACGATCCACCGTAAATATCGTCACCGCGACAGATCGCGGGGACTTTCGCCGACAGCCCATTGACTCGCACATCCTGGGAGCTCAGGAACGGCTTAACCGGCAAGGCATATATCGGGTCGTTGTAAACATTCCCGTCAGGATTACCGTCGGCCATCGCGTTCGTCGTCGTCGGCAGATTCCCGCTACTCCTGGTATGTTGAAGCCGCGTGTAAACCGGCTGCGAATACGTCCTCGAGTGATGATGAATCCGACGTGTCGCTGCTGGACCTATCGATCGGCTGCCACTTTGGATATCCAGCTGCGATTGAAAGTGCGTCCTGTAGGCGCTGAGGGCGATCTCCTGATGCTGTTGTTGTTGTTGTTGTTGTTGTTGTTGTTGTTGTTGCTGCTGCTGCTGTTGCTGCTGCTGCGAATCGCACAAGCTCGTCAGGTTGGGATGCGACTGGGAATTGCGCGATTGCGTCCTGAAATGCACTCCTTTTATGTGTTGATAATTGTAATGATGATTATCTTGCTGATGACCCTTTGACGATTGCTGTGCATGATCTTGTTGCTGATGAAGCGAGCGAAATTGATTGGCCGGACGTTGAACGCGATCGTGTTGTTTTTGCTGCCGTTGCTGGATAGTTAATTGATTCGACAAATGTTGCCCAACACGAGCCTGATGTTGAAAAGATGGTGGTTGACCGTTCACCGTTTGGACGTAGTCCTGCTGCTGTCGTTGCGGATGTTGGTGATGACCGTAGATCTTCTGCTGATTCAATTGTTCGACCATGTTTCGTGTAGGACACAGGATGTTCAGCTGATAGTGGGCTGCTCGTTTCCGCGCGGCGTATTGCGGTGACCTCACAACCTCTCGATACATTTCCATCACTATGTGCGTGAAGGGTCTTGCTTGCAGACGCGTCCGGCAATATTCGGATATTACCTGCAAAGAGAATGATATGATAGTATTGTCAAGTTGTATATTAATAGCATGAGTAGAGCTTTTATTGATATCTTTTTTTTATTTTATTGATAGGGACAGGAAAGGATCCGCGATAGAGGCAGAAACTGCACGAGTTGTAGTCCTATCTATGATTAACATTGTAAAATATAAAGACATCTTTTAATTAGAGAATTCATGAAAAATACAGAATTCAAAATATATAATATTGGGTTGGCAAATAAGTTCGTTCGGTTTTTTTAAAGTGAAATGAAACACAATTTTTTTCCCAGCTGGCGTAAATGGTTTTTTACACTTGTATGGGATATATTCAGTGCCGTAGCAATCTCCCGCACCGATTGGGATGGATTTTTATCGATGATGGTCTTAACATCACTTGAATCAATCTCGGAACGGGGCGCATCATTGACGTCATCATGACTTCAAAATAATGTCAAAGACGTCATTTTAGCATTATTTTGACATCATGACTTTCTGTTCTACTTGGGTATCTTTTTATGAGCCTCCGCAGCTCGTTTGCCTTTTTCGAAATAATAGAGCAAAATATGACGATAATGCACGTTATTTACTTCCATTTTCACAACTACGCAGTACGCACAATACTGATGTTAGCCACACTAAAATTTACAGACAGGTTATGTGAAACATATCCTTTCAAATGCTCATTCGAGTAGCGCGATAGCGCCGAGAAAAAAAAGAGTGAACTTGCACTGAAGCAAAAACCGAACGAACTTATTTGCCAATCCAATACAATCTCGTTTATATCAATAATTAGAATGTGTTCAATAGCGTTATCCTGTGACGTAAAGGTAGAATTACTTAATTAGCATGGTATACCTATTTATATATATTATATGTCAGATAAACGTTAAATCTGAAAGTTCGCAATAATCATCGCAGACATAATATGATCGCGCAGATGGGTTTATCGTGCTATCCAGCGCCCTGATTATCTAGTTTCGAAACTTTCGCATCGCGCAGTAGACGAACTATTAGCTTAAGAGGACAATAGTTGTTGTCGGAATTCTATAGATCCAGCTAAGCTAAGATCCTTAGTGGAAAGTGCTAACACCTATTAACGCCTTATTGTGTTTCCTATGATGATGAATACGAAACTTTACGCACAGACAATGATTTTAAGAAAAGATTGTGAAAATATTATTCCTTTTTCGTGAAGATTTCATAATGAAATAATTGTTGTCGAAAACGTTAATATCTATTTATACGGTTAATTAGAATGTCGCCTTTAGATTTATTCACGCTTTTAGCTTTATTGCTTGCAATCAACTGGGTCGTAATCAGCTTTAATTACATGATATACGCGTTCATAGCTTTTCGTTGCCCAAATGTTTCTTCTTCCAGTTTTTAAGATAGAAAAAGGAAATTTTAAGCTGATAAGGAAATTAGTTCTACATATTACTTAATGAATAAGAAGTCAAATGTAGTGTTGAATAATGACTTGGTGATAAAACTTTCAATTAAGAATGGAATTTCGACAGGTATATTAATCAGTCAGAAAATTTAATGCGATAATGTTCTGAAGCTAAATGTAATAAATAGGATCGAGACGGCCTTTCAGTCAGCTACAGTAGAAATTTTTCGACATACGAAGGCAATGGACAGATCTGAGGTTGATATGCCGTTTCATTACACTGGGATATCAAGAAATAAGCGATGTGCGAGAAGAGTAATAGACCTGTAGCCTATTATTCTTAACAAATAACGGCAAATGGTGCTCCGGTGGCTATCAGTTCGTGCCACGATCGGCATCCACCGGCTGCGAAGTCAGTGAGGCACTCGTCTTAACCTCGGCGTGTTCAGCCACAGGCTTGCTTTATCCGTGCGGATAGATATGGCCAGGCAAAGTAGGTACTCGAGCGGATAATTTATTGGCCGCCGAGGATTCCTCGTAGAAACTGCGGTTCCGCATTACGCCGCATGCCGCTCTGTACCCTCGCCCTTCCGCCTTCCCGCCGGTCGATTTCATCAATTTCGGGGGTTATCAGGGTTGCAGCTGCAGAATTATCGCGGCCCGAGATGGACGACTTATTATCAGGCCGTCGCCTCGTTCTTTGCGCGCGATAACGGCCGCAGCGGCCGTTTTTGAGATTGCCGCCCGTTAATCATCGAGCTCGGTGAAATTATCGTAGGTATATGTGGGCACCACCCTCGTATGCAATTTCGTGTCCGGAACTGCCATTCGTCGTGTCGCGCTTCGAGGCGCGCTAAACCCTTGGAAGATCCACGGAATTGTACGCGAACCGGTTTGCGAATTTATTTCTTGTAATGTGCCGTCGCCTAATGACGTCCCGTGCCTGCATAAAGTAATCTCTTGAGAGTGAGATTTGGACTTGCGACTTGGCTCGTGCAGATTTATCGGTGGCTTCATCGCGCTTGCAATGAGCCCCCCGTTTTAATCTTTGTTTTAACCTTCTAACTCTTGCAATCGATATACTGTTATTCATTCGAGTTATAAAATTAGAGCGCATGTTGTACGTAAATTTTTCGACTGATTTCTGGTGCTGAAAGTCGAGCGATATTATGAGTTTTCTCGCACGAAGGTTCTCTTATTTACAAATTGAAGATGAGAAACTTCATCTCTTTTCCTCGTCCCAAGTTTCCCAAGAAAGTAAGGAAAAGAAGTTGATTTTCTTCTTTATCTTAAGTTTATACGCGTTCCAAGACTAGAATTGAAAAATTTCGAAAGAGTCGCGTCGCGACGCGTGCTCCGCGTTCGTGCGGAAATATACGACGCGCTGCGTCCTCATGTTGCAACGTGCAACCGCATCCTCTATCATGCTATCTGTTCGCTCTAATATTTACACATGGGAGAAGTCTGCATTACACGTAAATCCCGTCTGTTTGCTGTCTGATCAAAATAATTTAATCAATGCGCGGGGGCGTCACGCAACTCTATCGCCCACGATTAAATTTCATCTTGCCATTTGCATTTGTATAATGTCGTCGAAAATGCGATGAACAGGTAGAAATCGCCCGTGCGCATTAACTCTCCTCGTTAAATCCTCTCAACGTGGGGTTAATAACGAAACTGCGAAATCGAAAATCGCATTTGGAAAATACGCTTTAATTCTAATATGTGAGTAGGAAAAACAGGATTTTCAATTAATATTAATCTTATTTTGTTTATTACGGGTACACTATGTGGACAATTAGCAGAAATTAATTCGATGCAATATATAACGATTGTATTTACATTCTATATACAAAATTTATTTACTCATACAAAATTTATTTACTCAAATTATAATGAGTATATATAACAGCACGCGTTTAACATACTGGAATAAAGTTAATATTGTAAAGAGATAAATATATCTTTTGGTAGAAATGCATGGAGCATGCGATTGTATATTATTAAATGACACATTTTTTACAACAATGTGAAGTATTTTCCATCACATATATCATTTTCATTATCTTTTTTACGTGGCATCCTTCGAACGTGTTATACCACAACTCATCGAGCTATTATATGTGGTTGGCGGTTGTCAGAGCGTATATTCATTCAATTGGTTTTCAGTTCGTAATGCTTTTATATATATATATGTATGTATGTATGTATAAAATATCTTATTATATATTTTTATATATACACATATATATAATAAAATATTTTATATATACTGTTCCACGTTTTTTTGCTGGTAATAAATTCTTTTGCGAATTAAGAATTTCTTCTTTGAAAGAGAGAGAAGGGAACGCAATTTCATTAGACGCGATTTACACAACTTTTTAATTATGGACATTAAATATCTTGATAAAGAAGACTTAAATTAATATCTCATTAAAACACAAGTTTTAAATAGTATTAAACTTGCAACAGTTGTAACTGGGCTACTGTTATAAATATTGGATCCACGTTTATTATTTGTCTCAATGTTATCTCGATGCAACTCAGCTACGGACTTTTTTTTGCTTTGTATAGTTAATTAAATTTCATAATGTAGTATTCGATCAGATACTAAATATTGTTTCTGACTCATTCATTCTTCGAGTTTCCCTTAAAGGTACGTGTATTCATCATTGCAACATGACATCTCACGTCGCTATTCCTTGTCACGCAAATCATCGGCGCCTGCTTGCATCTCGAGTGTCGTCTCGACGTACAAATGCTGTACGCGCAGCGTGCTCGCTCTGTCCGTGATAGGTGATTCAATTAAAGCGAGCTTTCATGCAAGCCGACGGCGGACACCCAAGGGCCGCGCGGTATCGTGGTGGCTATGATTAAGTCTACGTGGTCTATCGATTAATCCCGTATGAACATTACCAAAGTTAGACGTAAACCATGCGTAGCTAACAGCGAAATAATCACGAAAAAGAAAATCCGTAATATTGCTTATCCAATTTGATTTTTCCATCGAATTGAATTTTTAAGCGAACAATTCTCGGGGAGACAATAAAAAGTAAATATGTAATCGCGTGATATTATAGCTTGCTGTTTAAATGCAAATACATGTAGTACTCAACATACTTTTGATATTTCTAACGATGATAACATTTGTTATATTGTCTGCTTTCTGGGAATCATAATTTAGATGATTGTTGTATAAAAAGGAAATCATGAATAAAATGCATAAGCATGGTGTTTCTACATAAAATACCTAGCTCTTGCGATTATGATCTACATCATGACATGGATGCATGTCTATGCAGATACATGGACTCTAGCGTGGAGACTAGATGCACACGTATACACGTTTGCTGCAACATCTAGTCGCAGTTACAAACTAAGGGCCGAGTTATTACTGTGACACGTTGCGTCTCGAAATTTCATCGTCACGGTAGTGTCGCGTACTATTAGCGACAAATTGCTTTATTATTCTCACCGTAGAGACAACCTTTCTTGACGCGCGCTACGCATTCCTCGTGTATTTGTACCCAATTCCGGTCCGACGCAGCTGCTCGCACGGATATGTTCGCGACGTTGAATTACTCACCATTCGTAAGCGTGATGTGGAAATTAATTTTGCTATGCGCTGCTGTATATTGGGATTAGGTATTGTTAAACCGCGGGTTAACAATACCTAATCCCAATGTACAGCAGCGCATAGTAAAATTGAATTGTCAAGATCCAAGTCGCAGCGATACACATTATATAATGTACCTATGATCTGTGATCATATGGTTGTCTATGCAGTTCTTCGGTGTATACACTCATTTAATTTAGACATCTAATTTAATACAGAATAGAGCAATACAGAATCTTACCGTGAGATCTATTTGAAGTGTGTTATTTTGTTATTATGTTATTTGAAGCGTATTTTCCGCAACTATTAATGCAAAAATTTCAACGCCCAATTTTATCGTGGAATAAAATATATTCCAAAAAATAACTACATAGAAAACATATGAAAATAAATCGAAAAATATAATGTAAACAAGAAAGATTAAAATGTATATTATTGGATATCATCTGCATCGCTGTGATGATGAACGTTACGCTTATCTGACGGCAGACATATCGAACAACTACCAGCAGAACGATGAAACTAGAGAATCGAAAACTGTTTTGCGAAAGATACGTGTGGGAAATGACGCGCTGTTACGGCGCGCAGAGTGAAATATCGAACACTGAAGAGTCACTCTAAGCGATACTCGGTGATTTATTTCGGACCATTGATAGTGCGCACACAACGAACTTCGGAATTTTGAGCTATCTAACCATACCCCGCGGCAAAATCGGTAGTCTCGGCCTTTTATTAGCAGATTGTACAATGCTCCGCACAATGCTCGCCAGTTATGTAACGCGGAGTTTGCTTACGCGTGAGTGCGCGTAAGTGTTCGTACTGATGATGAATGAATAATGCGCAATAATCCTTTGAAGAGTACGAGAACCAAAGTTCTTAAATATATTTTTACATAATTACATATTTTAAATATTATATTGATAAATCTTGAGAAAATTGATGGAAATTGACGGAAACGCAACGGCGTAAAGGGACCCTCAAGATGAAAATCTGGGTAGAAGAATTTCATTAAAACTTAAGAACTTACGTCGAGCAAATTCATCAAGGAGGCACGTCTGCGAGGATCAGGCTCTGTCATGGCGGCCAACACTGATTGTAAAGCGGAAGAGGGCGAAACGGAAACAGTCCCCGTTAACGCCGTTGCTCTGGGAGTCGTGTCCAATAATGCCCTGCCTAAAGAATACATCCACATCTGGAATCAAAATGAAATAAATTTTTATTAAGCATATTAAGCATAAAGTGCGATTAATAGTAGAAGTATGTCAATTAAAAAAAGGCAGTAATAGCATTAAATGTATAATACATCATTCTTTCACTGAGAATTATTAAGATTTTTTGAATATTTTATATGTATTGTGGTTTGTAAATTCTCTTTTAACAACAAGTAGAGTAATTTAAAATACTCTGTACGTATGCCCCGGGAACCCGGGGCATAACGGGAACGTTAAG
>NJRP01000136.1:220376-284011 GCA_003063835.1 Aphaenogaster floridana | reverse complement strand
CGCCGTAACTTTATATAAACATTATACCATCGTAAACCCATTGGGAGTTTTATTTCTATGCTTTTTCAACGGTTACGAACATTCTTCGCGTAAATTACGTATGAACGCGACTCTTCACGATACGGATGCTTAACGAGCGATACGAATGCAGCAGAACACATCAAGATCTGTCTCTTATACACATCTCGCAATGGAAAATGAGCAAATTTTATGCCAGCCAATCACGGAAAGCTGAGTTGGCGCATCTCTCTACTAGAGGATCTCTAATTATACCCCGTGGTCCCATTATGCCCCGCCTTCCCCTATATAAGATATTTAATAATGTTAAATAGTTAAAAATTTGAAATTTGCCATGAAATTTTAAAATGAACTTTCGTACTTCACACGATGGTTTATATCATTGAATTTAAAAACAAAAGATTATTTAAATGTCAAATGGGGAAAAATATTAGTATGTCCGTCAAGTTTACGATAAATTTTGAAATGTTTCTTATTCTGAGTGATATCTATAGCGTTAGACTGATAAATAACAGAATGATACCATCTGGAGGAGAGGTACGGCACTCTCAGGAATAACTCTCGTATCAGCTAAACTGTATGTCGAAGAATCAATCTCGAAAGCCGAGTTCGCTTCTATTTAAAGCGGATGTAATAATCGGATTTTTTTTATTTCCGCGGAAGAACATGTATACACTTATCGCATACACATATATACGATATACATATACACGTACACGCATCTAAACACGTCTAGGAAAATATAGATTCGAGCAAGTATTAGTTGCTCGAATCTATTATCGATATTTTTATTTACTGTAAAAACAATGTTGCCCGATACTTTCGTCGATAGTACTAGAAAATATTGACTATGTAAAACTTCATCCCTTCGATACTTGAAAAATAAGCATCGATGTTATTTGATACTTCCACGTTTGATGCTTGAAAAGAATAAATTCTACATCGTCAGGGAATAATTTCTTATCACGTGACATCCTTCTGTCAGTTTTAATTACTTTTGCCGATGCATTTTATTTCATCTAGCAGTGTACGATTATTTCTCGACATATATAATTAAACGTATAATTAAAAAAGCGAGATCTTTGTGAATTCTTGTGTCACATTGACTTTGTGGCTTTCTCATTTATTTACGCGGAAGGGAAGCAACGGTGCTGCACATACAGTTATAGTACCTGTACTACTCTCACCGTGTTACAGAGATCATTCTAACAAGTCGCTTGTGCACTGTGTCACGCGGTGAAAAATGTAAGAGCGACAATCGCCGGAAAAGCGAGTGCTTTTTCGCGCTGACTTTATGTCGCCCAGGTAATCGTCGTTGTATACCGTGATGCTGCAGCCACCACTGGCGAGAGTTTTGCGTTCTCCGGAAGTGAAGTCGTGACATGACGTCAAGGTACATAGGATTTGTTATCAGTGGTGAATTTAGGACATTTCAGATCAAAAGCGTAATTTAAGTGAAAAATTAAAATTTTTAGACGCTAATTCTTTGACAAATTTTGATTGAAATATTTTTTGCAGACATCCCGTGCACGCTAGAGCTTACGTAGAAGATAAAAAGTTACACAAAACGTAAAAATATGCGTACGTTTAATTTTGTATAATGTAATATAGTTATCTTTTTTTAATTATGATTCTAAATTTTTTATTAACATCTTATATTGTTACGGGCAGTGTAGATTATAAAATATCTAGATTTACAATTCATGCATGACCTAAAGTCGTATAGAATCAGAACAGATTATAAGAAAGTTACACAAATTATTATCGTTCTTTTTCTTTTTATTATATTACAGACACAGAGACACTTGTAAGAAAACTGACATTTCCTTTTGTGCTTTCTGACTACGATGTCGTCTCTTATAGTCGTAAAAGTCTTTCATTATTGTCTTCATATTCAAAGAGCAATATAATATCTAACGAAGTAATAATTATTTTTGACTCAGACACACAGTAAAGTTTATCATACTTTTTGTATGCGTGCAGTGAAATTTCCCATTTTTCTTCCTTTGTTAAAGTCCTGTTGCTACGAATTGGAATTTATTTCTCGATACGTTTTAGAGCATCGTTAATGGAGACGCACCAGTAACTTTATTTGATTGAAATTGAATATTATATCTTGATGTTGGTTTACGTGGCAGGTACAGACAGAAAAAACAGATTGAAATATTAGATCCTAACGAGTTTTATTGAAAGAACTTTCGCGTTTTGCATTTAATCGATACCGTGCTTTCGAGATAATTAATATTGGCTTGTTTGTAATTTCGCGAGGGAAGCGAAATATTCTTTGTTGAAACTTAGAATATTTTCTTATAATTTTTAAATCATATGGATTTTATTTTCAAAGTAATAAAATGTAAAAAACGAAAATTAACGATATTTGGATTTTTTCAATATTAAATTGCTCCTCTCCAGTTTCGGTTTTGTTCACTTTATAACTTAACCGTCATATTGTTATATAAACCGTCATATTGTTTCTTTTTTAACATCGATAAACACATATTGATGTGTTTATAAAGCGGAAGTTATCTAAATTTTTCACGATTTTTCGCAACTGGTATTTTTAACCATGAAATATATTGAATTGTAAAAGTAGCATGTTCCCTATCTTTTGTTCTTTCCTCACCACGGTTTTATTTACTTTTTCGCCGTAACTTTATATAAACATTATACCATCGTAAACCCATTGGGAGTTTTATTTCTATGCTTTTTCAACGGTTACGAACATTCTTCGCGTAAATTACGTATGAACGCGACTCTTCACGATACGGATGCTTAACGAGCGATACGAATGCAGCAGAACACATCAAGATTGTGCGCTCTCTGTGAGGTCTTATCTCTTCGTTAGGGGCGGGGGTGAGATAAAGTGAGGCTTCGGAATTGGTGATATAAAAGAACGATACGCTAAAGTTTATTTATCGTGCGCGTCGTTTGTTCTCCCTTTAATCTGCAGGAGATAAATACCGGTCCGTGTTGAAACAACGGGGCTCCGTCCGGCCATCAATGAGAAGAAAGGATAGCGCTAAAGGGGAGCGAAAGGGATCGCGACCGGGGAAGGAGGGTGGTAGAGAGAGCGAGAAAATCCGACGGACGTGCCGGAAAAAATGCGAGAGGGACCATAGAAACGGCGCTAGAATTTTGCTAAAGGTACACAAAAAACTAGCTTCAGCCTCTGTTGCATCCCTCTTCGTTCTTCGAGTTCTTCGAACGGTCGGCCTCGCGCGACGGTAGCCCCGTTAAAAATTCACCCGGCGCTGAAACGCGGAAGTCGAGCAAATAAAAAGTCGTCGAGCCGTCAAAGGACGACCATGGCGGCTTAATCCTTTTCGCGCTGAAAGGATTTTAATAGGACGCGTTAATAATTCTCCGCGCGCAATGCTCTTTTAATTATACCATTGATCTCGCCCTTCCGTAAATACCATCATTTATGCACGCATATTACGTGTATAATTGGATTGATAGGAGAAACGTTCCTGATAAACGTGTTTTGTCACGTTTCTTGATCCTCGTATCTATTTCGCGACGCGCAATTATTCGATTCTGTATCGAATGTTTACCTTTGTCAGTATAATATCGCATTACGTGATTGACCATTCGGAAGCTCGTTCAAACATTTCGTAAATCCGGATAATAATACGCGTCGTTGATCGGTAGGTAGAACGATCGGAAAGAGAGAGAGAATTCGCAAAAGCAAAGAAAATTAATCTTGAGATACATCGTTCAAAGTTTCAATGTGCTATAATTTGCAATTGATATTACGTAATAGAAAAACAAGTGCGTAACAAACATTGGAACGCCCACTCTAAAGTCTCTCGAGTGACGGACGTCGGTCAGACCGCAATTCGTTATTGAATTAATGGCGCGTCATTAAGTACTGTGCTGAATGTGACGTACTTTTTCCGAATCCGTGTCCGAATATACGCGGCCGGGTCGATACTCTGGCGGCAGGTACGCCCGAGCAGTTTCCGGCGGTGCGAGCTGCAGCAAAACCCTACCACGTGGTGTCAGTTCCAGCGTATGCGGAGTCACCACTGGTCCTGCTCTCGAACCACCCACCACGCCTCCATCTAGAACAAATATTAATGGAAAATGTAAGGTTGTCGTCAAAACCACAAATTTATTTCTACTCCGTATAACGTGGTAAAAACTTGGCAAAAATATCCCCCTGAAGTCAGAAGGGATAAAAGTATTTCGCCAAAATTATTGTAATTTATTATATCTGCTTTGGCAATTGTAAATAATTTGCAAAAAAGCAAATGCAAATTAAAGTAATTAATAATGTAGTATTATTTACTAAATACTCTGAAAGGCATGGATTACATCTAGATATAAAATTGTACGTATATTCGTTTTCATCCAAAAGCTGCTTTTAAAAATATGATAACTTAATTCTGTATAGGGAAAATCTCTATATGACATGGCATAAAAAATGAAGTTTATCAGACATCTCTGTGGAACGGCAGCTTTTTGTGCAAAAATTCTTTTGATTTATTTAATCGTATGAAATATCCATAATTACAGGAACATTTTTCTTCTTTAAAGTCGACGCCAGTCTGGCATGCTTTGACTCACCGACATGGCTGTAACGTGTTGTATAATTGCGATTTGTTGTATAATTGGGATTTGTCGCTGGAAGCTGCAATCGGTCATACACGCGTCGAACTACTTATGGAGAGGGATTAGGATTATAATTAATTCTTTGACTAGTTATAGCCTGCGGAGCGGCTGACAGGCTTAAGGCAGACGGAAGTTGGTCGCAGGTGCGCGCGTGGGGACCCCTACTCGACAAGGGGATTTCTCGGAAATTGCTCAGTTTATTTACCGGAATCGTACACCCTCGCCAATTCGAATCATTTATTATCGTTTTTAACGCGTTGCGCACTTCTTTTCAATGTTCGCTGTCTCTTCGAGCTGTTTTTTTGAAATCCTATTCTAAGTAATTGTGCCAAGCGCTTGAAACATAATTAAAAGGAAATCATGTCGAGGAAAGATTAAGGAGACTGCAAATGAATTCGACCTCTTCTTCTCCTGCAAATCACATCTTCTGCAAACTCGTAATCGTGTTTTCATTGACCGTCTCGATCTGCGCCTCCAACTGTGCTTTAATATCGGCCTAGATCGCCGTTTGTCGATTTCTCTAACTGTGCGAAGTGCTGGAGATCGAATTTCATCGCAATTTCTGTATTAAACAGATGTAGTAGAAGAAATATTACTCTACACAGCTATTTCGTAAGAACATCAGCATCGTTTCATTTTGGTGTCTTAATAACGCCACGTTTTTTCCATGCAAACGTCACTTTTGTTTAACGGCAAACAGTCTGAAATGTTAGACCATCCATTATACTGCTCCCGTTATAAATCCCGTATAATTCGCCATTGGGGTGCTAATTCCGCGCGTGTCACGGACATTAACAGCCTAATGGTGGGCTAAAGCGCCTTGACACGGAGAATATTCTCCCGCGAGTACTCCCTGGTAATTTAGGTAAGCGCCCCGACCGACAAATTCTTCCCCTTCCGCCATGTCCCCGTAAAGGCTCCAAGGAAATTAGTGAATACTGCCAGAATCGACACGCTAAACATTTAATACTGAGCATGCTCGATTAATCTGAAATAATATGTATATGCAGACGCTTGAATCATTCTATTTTAACTATAGGAACAAGGGTTTATATCAGGGTTTATATATTCGCATAAAATATTTCAAATCGATGCAAGTTGCTACGTGACAATGTACGTTTTCGTATCATCGTCCGTTTTGTGAAGTTTCGTTCGACGATACGAGACGCAATTTCTAACTCTGTCAGTAGTCAATCTCCGCGAACGATCGAATAGGTTTCCGTGTAAATTAGAAAGCAGAGACGCATCGGACGGGACGCTCCCAGCGATAAACTATTTCCGTTCTCCGAAGATTTAAGCTCTAAGGAAATTAGGTGGGTCTGAACGGATCGACGTGTTCCCTGATAAATCTTGACTAATCCCTAGATAGAGAGAGACGACTTGCGCAATCACATCGGCTGATCATTAGCAGAACATTTCCACGTCACTTCAATCCGCATATACCTAGGGATTTAAAATTGAATTACGTGAAAAAGAACATTACGTGAAAAAGAACATTATGTGCTTTTCAAGTAAAATCGAACGCAAACGGAATCTGATTGGTGCCACTGCGTTGTTATGAGTTTAGTTTGGTTGTATTTGAAAATATCAATTTGCATACCGAACATGTTAATTATCGATGCCATTTGCATTTCGTTGACGGGAAGAAATACACTGGATAAACTGTACAGCGTTATCGGGCGTTTGCGTCATCTATCACTGTCTGTTTTTGTTATTGCCAATGTTATTTCGCCCTATGTTGCACTAGTAGTCAATCTCTGTAAACGATCAGACTCGCTTGGGCGGCGCAATCCGATTGTCGGTGAAGGCGCGATTTCCTGCTCTATGGGACACAAGAATCTCCGAAACTAATGTCACGGCAATTTACTTGTAGGTATGCAGCATAAGCAACAAAACACAAACTCGCTATTTGGTAGAACATACTATTTGGCGAGAGTCGACGGACGAAATTCTCTCGACATAAAAAACGTTTACGAGATTTAATATAAAACTATGTAAAAATTTTACAAGAAGGAAAACAAATGTAAAATAAATATATGCTATTGATCTACTTCTAAAAGCATAGCTTTTTTATTCTTTGTTATTTTATTTTAAAGTTACATTCTTTTATATAACAACTTTTATACACATTTTTTGCATATGTTAAACATTTATAATATTCATAGCTTCAACGAATTAATAGCAAACGCCATTAGAATATATTAGTAAGCAATAGTATATTGAATACATCATAGTTTTACGTTTCTCCTTGTTTATCGAAATATATCGAAAACGCAAGTGTCTTTCAAGTGCAATTAACGCATGATATTAATTACTGTCGGAAATTATTGTAATTGCTTTACTAATATGAGGTGAACTTTCGTTAGTGCATACAACCGTAAATGTGTTTACGAGGTTTTCATGCATGATTGATGATCGTGCGTATACTTCAAACATTAGATCGCTCTTTCTACATCCCATCATATCTCTCGCGTTTCCTCCACGTCGCGAAAGGTCAAAGCAGATCCCACGTTATATCGCATTGTGTCTGTCTTTCATCGATCTTCGTTCAGGCAATAATGCGTTATGGGTAATGGACCGGCTATTCTGAATCTTTTTCAGAAATGGAAATGTCTATAGACATGTATATCTTTTTTCTTCAAGATTTCCTCAAGATTTTAAGATAGTTGATTTAACTATCCACATGAGTAAATTCAGCATTTCTAATAGTTCGTATTAAGTAAAAAGAAAAGAAATATGTAAAATAAGTAACATCTCCCCATTAACATATTTAGTTCTGGCTTAGAGCCTCATTTCGTCCCAAAGTATACAACACATTTTTTTTGGTAAAAATCTTTAAATACAGTCCGAATCTAATTTGACAATGAGACGTAATTAATGAGATTAAACTTAATTATATATCATGAATAACGTATTTTACATCATTCCTTTATGCTTGAAATAATTCTTCCCTCGTGGATCACAATGTAATGTTCAGCGGAAGAAAGAGACATTCGCATTGTCGAATTAGATAGATACTTCGTCGTGATTCCGGAAAGTAGGTTTCCCAAGAACTGATGACATTCATTACCTCGGGCTCCTGCCGACACCCTACATCGGGGGCGCCCGAAGATTGTTTTAGAGATTCATGAAGCACCGCAATGTTCACCTATTTCCCAACCGCGTTGGCGGATTCCAGAACGGTGTCCCGTTCGCGTGGGCGTAATGTAGGCGTGCGTACGTGTGTGGACAGCGCAGAGAAGGGTGAGGATGTATCCTTGCCTGTACATATGGATATACGTATACATATACGTGCGTGCTTCGACATTGATGGATAGTCTCCTAGAGCCCTCCGTTTCTGTCTGTCCTATAAACACTGACCGTTTGAAATCTACCCTCTACAACCCTTCTGTGTCTCCCCTCCCCACTCCCGCTCTATTTAGTCCCTCCTGTATCTGTTGAGTAATTCGGTGGGTGACTGTTCTGGCGGGGAAAAATCGCGTTGCGAAATGAGGAGATGCGCCGCCTAGCTGAGGAAGATTTTTTAGGTGTCGTGCAAATCAACAGCCGACGGAAGTAACCCGAGTAAAATATTGTCGACGAGTAATTGAATTTTACGGACTATCTGTAAAATAATATTATGTGTTCTAAGGAACTTATTAACGGCTCTTTAAAACGTATTTAATTTCAGCAGGATCAATTTCTACAGAGAAACATCTCGGTGAGCAGAGGAAGCTTCGAGCTTTAGATACATCTCTCGCAAAAAAAAAGAAAAAAATGTAAAAGCTGCGGAAAATGTCGACTCGATTCGCTTTTGCGGTCCACGATTTACGGTATGAGTTCCCTGCGGATCAGAGCCGGCGTTATTGGCGCGAGCATTTTAAAAAGGAGTCTGATACTGACGCGTCTCTTTCCACTTGAGAGAACGGAAGAGAAATATGTTCCACCTGGTTCTTACTTGCAGCGTGGCTTGTCGCGAGAGCTAGATATTAGCATAATCTGATATTAGCATAATCAAAAATTTGTACGCTCTAAAGTTAAAATTTATAGTCTTAAAGTTGCATTTCGTATTTTAATATCAAACTCCGATAAGTCTATCACACGTAATGTTTAATTTTTTTTAACTGATACGTCGGACACATTTAAAATAGCGTAAAGCAAGCCTAACATTTTTTTAATAAAGGATATACATAATGGAGATATCTTTAATTTATCTATCATGTATACTTTCTTTATACAAAATTATAATATTGCTTTCAAAGCAAAATGTGAGTCTTTATGACATATTTTCATGACCGCTACTGGATCATAGCTCTAACGTTATTAAAATTTAGGTCGACCACGGGATATCGAGAAATCACCGTGCAAAACGTACGCGTCGCGCGCGAGATTCAACATGCAAGGCTAACGCGCGACGATAATACTAAAGCGTCGGTTTTCACGTGGCTGGAATTTCATTTTATAAGAGAGAACGTGGAAATAACTGAAATTCCACGACTTTGCGCTATTCGCATAACTTTTCGCTACAGTAGGCGCGACGATTTACACGAAAATGCACATCTCATTGTAACAAACGTATTGATTGCGGCCTATATACGCGTCGGACAGCAAGGCAGACAAGTGACGCTATTTGTCACAAAAATTGGTCCTTTTTTCAGTACTCGGTTGTTAGGCGAGGAGAATGCAAAACCGTTACGTTCGACTTTTGCTTTTTGTTATAGATTTGAGAGCTTTGTTACGAATGTTTTTCAGTTGCAACTACCCGTTGCATCGGTTGGCCGAACAAAGTTTTGCAGGACTTAACTCCGATTGCATTAGCTATGTTACCAGTTCTACATTGAAACAAATGCACATCGATTTGCGAGCGTCTGTACCTTTAATGGCAATCCTCTGTTTCGCGGGTGAAATAGGTAGAGCCTTGAATCGAAAAAAAACGATAGAAGGCACAGTAACATAATGTACTGAATACATTTCTTAGAGATCCAATGTACTTTTCGGCAATGAAAAGTTTACATTATTTGACGTAACAATGTTTGTTTTTTTTAACGTTTGTGAAATCGCTAATAAATGTCAATAAATGCTGCTAATAAGATTAGTGTAATTTCACAAAAAGCGTCATATGAACTATATCTAATAAAATTTATATTTAAGAAAATATATTTTTTCTAGTTTAAAAAAAATTAAGTCTCTTTTAAATTAAGTTTTACTACTAAATTTTTTGGGGATAAGAGACAATGATATCAAGTACAGAAGCATGGAAGTGACTTGGTTCTTTATTTTGATTGTGATTCATCTCGCGATCGTTAATACTGAGGTTAAAAACTTCGGTTTTTCCTAGAGGAAGATGAAGGGTTGTTTACTCAAGAATGTCGGAAAAGTAAAGATCTTCCAATGTGCGGAAAATAACGTCGGGGAACGAAAGATGTCCGGAAGGCGAATTAGTGTTGGCAGTTACTGAACGGGAATTATATTATTTAGTTGGCGTCCAAGTCGAGCGTTACCGCAAATCGATTCGACCACCAACGTGGCAATGTAATTATCGTCTGGATGCGAAGCGTCAGGGAAAATGGAGCAGGAGAGAATTGAAGCACGGCGCCGTCGACACCGCCGAAAGGTACGACGCGGAAAATTCGGGGGGTAAATATTTAGCTGCGAGGCCCTCGAGCCTGCCGGGCGGCGATAAATGACGCTACAAAGATGGCAGACCATTAGACGTTACGTCTCATTTTAAGAGCGTACCGGGGTCGCTCGTCTTCGCAACCCCTAGCGACCCTCAAAGTCGACTTCTTCGAGAGAACCCGAGGAACCGGCCCGGGAGACGCACCGCTGTAAAATATGCCGCGTACATTTACATACATCTCCCATTTTTCCCGACGCTACCAGAGCCCTCCCGTCCCATCTGCCGATCTGAGCATATGCGGTACCTTATGAATGAATTGAGAACAAACGACTGCAAACCCGTTGAAATTTCCCAAACGTCACAGGTCTCTCTAGTCAAAGGACTTGTTAGACAGAGATGCGCGCGAAACGAAGATTTTTTTTAGTTACGTTTTCTTTCTTTCTTTTATTGCAAATTGTAACCTAGTTTTAATTACAACAAACTCAAGAATAGAAAATAGATTACATTCTACGATTATTGTGTAATAATCATAGAATCTTTTCTCATTTTCGGCGTTTATCGATTTGACAAATTATGATAATTTGAGAAAGCGGCATGCATAATTGACAAAGATTATGTAACATTTGTACTGATGTCGAAAACTAAAGCTTGTTGTGTCGAAGTATGTTTCACAAATTTCCTTACATCCCGGACGTAACTGGTAACTATCTTGAATGGTTTATCAAAATGTGGAATATTATCCGCCGGCGTGAATATTCGCTATGTACTGGCAAACTACGAAAGAGGAGTTAGAAAGGTCGTTAACGCGAAAGATGGTTCGAAGTGTACCGCCGCAGTCCCGGCTTCGGCTGCAGCGGCGGCGAGACGTAATTAATGATCGAGATGGAAGTCGCTAACCATCGAAGGGCGGCGGAGAGAACGTGGAAGACGAGCAGGCATTTCCCACGCGCGCAAGATGAGTTTGGAGGAGGGAATCACGGAATCTCGCGCTCGCGCGGATGATCGAGTTATGAACGTAGCGACTCGATGATGCTGTTATCGTGATATAATGTACCATCTCTCCTCATAAAGTCATTATCCTAAATTGTATGTTGCAGTGGTGGAGAATATACGGCGGAATATGTTAACGGCGTTGTTAAGAGAGTTCCGCCGACATGTAACACGAACTGATTACAAGCAAACAGACACAGTGGAACATAATGAAAGTAGTAATAATGCAAGACGGTCTTTTATCTGTGCGAGAGTCTTGTTTATGCGTGGCAAGGAAATTCATGGCGACGATTTTACGACAGAAGACATCACAATAATAACATCAAAATTACCTTCTATAAAGAATTCTTCTAGAAATAAATAATAAGTCTAGTCATTATGAAGGAGTTTCTCAAACATTTTTGCAGTAAGCCAATGCTATTGTCTTACTGCAAGTGAATAAAATTCGTTTCTTCTCCTCTTTTCTTTCGCTCTTATATATGTATATTTTTCTCTCTTTTTATCCCTATCTTTCTGGTGTCTTCTCACTTTTTATTAAACAAAATTCTTCTTTTTTGTTTTCTTTAACTTTGAAAAACCTTAAGTATGAGATACACAACATAAAATAAATTTTTAAACGTACATATATAAAAGAGTGAGCTGATATATAAATTTAAATATTTGGCAAATCTGCTGTATAACTGCAACCTCTTCGTTTCCTTTGAAATTTTCATATTTTGAGTCGTAAAAAAGATTCTGAGAAGAAAAATCGTTGCTTATGTTTTATTTGTTTATACTTAATTCTAAAAATATCACCATGTTGAGGTAAATAAAATAATAATAATTTATAAAAACAATTCCGGTCGATTCGCTCGAACATCGAAAATAAAAATCTTTATGAAGGTGGCTGGAAACGACTATTTGAGTCACAATTGCTACGTGCCATTCAAATACAATTTCTTTTTCGTTTAATCTTCAGCTCACGTACTTTACACTTCTCATTGGCATCATATAGCCATTATTGACTTGACTACGGTGCATCGAGCTTAACTTTTATCATTATTTCACTTTAAGAAGAAAAATTCTAGAATAATATAGATTGAGAAGGAGAAAAGGAAAAGAGATTAAGATTAAGAAAATTTTGATTAAAAATAATATAAAATTAAAATAAGTGTAAAATAAATCTGACGCAGTTAATAGAGAGAAATTTTTTTAGTTTATTAGGATCTAGTTTAGATAATGTTATTAAATATTTATTTAATTTTATTAAACTATTATATAATATATTTGCTGCTAACGTTACAATAAATAAATGCTGCCGTGCTTTGTTTAATCATGAATAGATCTCGACTGCCTTGAATATTAGGGACTGACTAAGTGGTTTCTGAAACATGAAGACAAAGGTACCAAGAGACCATAAAGGATACGAATACACAGAGGTTGGCAATCTGATATGTTTCATTTAATACAATCCAAGTTGGATGAGAATTATTTACAACTATTAGAATTGTAAGTGATGAAACAATTTTTAATTAATTTTCACGATAGGAAATATTGAATTTTGATTGGGTTTTAATACAATAGACCGATAATTTCTCGGTTATATATAAAGATGTTTAAAATTATAAATAGACCTGTTTTGTGTCATTCAGAATACAGATCTATTTACAATTCATCAAAAAATATATTATTAAAGTTAAACGCGGTGGTCGTCTATACAATCGCTTATTAACGAGTATAGAACTCCATTTTACCTCCGAATATTATTTCTCAAAACAATCATAATATTTCTCTTGGAGTTACTGTCTGCTTTTAATTTGCAAAAGACCGTTTAAGAGGTTCTACAGGCAGGCGAGCGTAGGCGTCAAGAGTTAGAGGGCCCGTCCCTTTGTGGATAGATAATGAGAGACAAAGATAAATGAGATAGAACGGAGGGAACTTCATATGTCGGGATTACCGTGATCCTTGCCCTTCATCTCTCGTTAAGTTATACGCGGATGTTCTCGATATTGCTTGATATCGTCATTTTGAGTGACTTATTCAACTTGTCATAGCGATTCAAATTTATCGATTTCCGTTCGTTCGGCTCGTCGGATAAGATGAAAAATCAATACTGCAACCCCTTTCAAACTATATATGTATTTTTTATTTTAGGTAGTAGATACAGAAGATATGTAAATTAACGGAAGATCTGTATGACTTCTACAGATATCTATAGATCGATATTGAGAACTGAGTCAACTTCATATGTCACGATTACTACGAATCCATATTTTTGTTCCATGTTAATCTACCGGCTCTTTTTACGTTGCAATCTTTTGATTCCGTAAGCACTTGGTGAATTTATCTCTGCGAATGTTCGCAAATATGTCCAGCATGTGTATGTTTCTCCTTTGCTTTTACGAATGCAGTTCTCCACATTTTGCGATCGATATTAAAATCGATCCATCTAGAATTTTAATAAAAATTTTAACTAGTGAAAAATGGTACATTGTGTACATAATTAGAGATTCTAATAAAAAAATAAGAAATGTACCAAACCTTTTTTTCACATTTGTTTAAATCTTTTTTTTGTGGATAATTTTTCTGTAATTAAACTTTGATCATATTTTTCTAAATTTTTTCTTCAATTTATTATTTTATCTATATTGGCCGTTTCGAAGTTATAAGTACATCTCCATAAATTTTCTACGGCTTAATTTTTTTTTATATTACTGTGGACAAGACAATAATTCTTACTCTGAAAGAATGAGCTTACGCAGCGTTCACAATCGACTAATTAAAAATCGATTAGTTACCATTGAAATTTTGACTTGCAGTAAATTTTAAATTCAAACAAGGTCGTGTATGTAAAGACAATGTGGAAAGGTTGAAGGCCAAAAAGGTTTAAAATTTGAATATTAATTTGACATTAAATCTTTTATTTATTTATTAAAGGACAGATCTTTGTCTAATTATTTTGCTCGTTTTTTGGCCTTCAACCTTTCCACATTGCAGTAAATTATTGCGACGAGTAAAGAGAGTAAGGAAGCGGTTTTCGAGGTGTATGAGATTTAAACGTGTGCCTTTGATAGACGGTTGAAAACATTTAGAGCAACGACCGCTTTTCGCCGAGTTCTGTATTAACGTGGATGAAGATATTTCAAAGACACGCGGTGAACGCATGGATTCACCGGTGAACCTGTTTGTGCGTCGACGAATGGCGACTTTTCGCTGAAGGCGAAATTGTGTCGCCGACATTATTAAAGCTCTTGTACACTTTTCGCGATATGCAGCCAAAGGAGTTTCGCCGGTATTCCGAATTTCTCTTCTGCAAGGTGTATCGTGAGTGGATAGAGCGTCGCTTTAAAGGGTTGCAACCGTAAGGATGGCTCTTGCCGTCGGCCAGTTGAAGGCAAACGCTGCAAGGGCGATTACACTACGAGAACGATCCTCGACAGTAGTGAAACCACATCTTGCATTTAAAACTTTCACAGCTGTGCGGATTTACGCTATAATTCCGAGCTTCCAGCCGCTCTGATGCAAGCTTATTTCGAGGATGTGTGGTTGAATCATCTCGCGTGGATGATTCTTGAAGTGCATACGGAAAATTATATGTTTCTGCATAGAATTGGGAGATGCAATAATATTGTTATCATAGTCTCTTACTTTGAAACGTTTCAGCAATATTAATAAAATTTATAATATTTATCAGAGTGCTAACGATTTTTTTGAAAGGATCACTATAGCACTATATCCTAATATTAATATTAGTATTAACTACATTAGTATTAACTACATTAATGAAAATATTTTAATATTAATATTAGTATTAACATTATCAATGAAAATATTTTTTCTTCTCTCTCTCTCTCTCTCTCTCTCTCTCTCTCATATGATGTTTTAGATATTTTATCAAACTACATCTGATAAACTCAGTGCTTGCAAGATTTTAAGAGGAATTTGCGAAATTTTGGAGAAACTGCGCTCAAGGTGTTCAAAGTCAACGAAGAATATGAAGTTTTCAGTTTTCAGAGCAAATGTAAAGACGAATTCTCGGCATTTCGGAATACGAGGGTCCTGCGGTGCCGACGTTGCACCGCTTATTATACGGCGCTCGTGAGTCATGCTATGCGGCATCGCAATCGCGTGCAGGATACCTCACGGCAATCTCAGGGGGAGAACTGGAGGGTCCGAATTGCCGACATTGTAAACACGCCTGTTAAGCCGCGCGTATGTGAGTCAAGAATGAGAGCCTGGCGCAACGTTGAGCGCGGCTTGACGCGTTTAATCTCGCGCGATGTCGAGAGAAGGGGATGCTGATGGATATTTCGATACCGAAGATATATCGTTACTTCGCTTTACTATCCATACTTCACTGCCTCTATTAGTTAAGTCCGATGTCCGGTACTATCGAGCAAAAAGTGCAAACTAGTACTGATCTTCTCATAATTTACTCTATCACAAATCTTTATCCCTTCCTATTATCATCGATATTAAGATAATGCTACAACGTTTCTCGATATTTTTGCAATCAAGTGAGAGTATCAATTGCTGTTAAATTTAAATAATTCTTGTCAAAAGGAGATGTACTAAGCCACGATGTATTTTCGAGATGTTTCAAACGTCTTTTGCGATTTGACATTAGATATCGAAGGCTTTGACAGACATTCTCCTTGAGACTTTTCTTTCAGAGACTTTCAGAGATTTCTTTCCTCAGACAGAGGCTTACTTCTTAAGATCGTGCGAATTTTCGAGAGCTAGCCGAAAGAGAGCTGTTTCTTGAGATTTTGCTTCTTCAAAATATCTTACGACGGATTACGATGCCTAAAAATAGATTCGAGATCGATGTTCTCACTTTCCTGTAGAAGCAATCGTTGAAAAGAGACAAGAGCTTTGTTATAGATATATTTCGTCATTAAAAATAAAACCGTAAAGTTCAGTATCTGTACAAGAAAGTTGTTTGATCCACAAGGGTAACCTTACGGATAAATCAATTGCCGTAACAGTGGCTTTGCCCGCTGATGCGATTAATGCTGCGACAGCGTCGTCGATTACTCGATTAGTAGCGTCTCTTTGACGACGATCCCTCTCTCGACACAGTTTGTGATTATTGAATATTTAACGTTGACGCCTGTTCGACGTTTGACTTGCTCAGAGAGCGTTGTAATCGTCGCGATACATGCGGTTTAACAGCCCACCGACCTCTCGGCCTTTGTCCTTTGTCCAGATTTGATGTTATCGATCACCCTGGAATGCATCGTCCGTAATGTTCTATTTCGGATTCCGTTTATAGTTTCCCAGCGCCGTGCCGTATTTAAACGTGAGGCGAACAAATCACGGATCTTCCTCCTTGCATTATTCTATCCGTATTTAAACGTTGATGCAAACAAATCGCGGATCTTCTTCTCGCACTATTCCATCCACATGTGCGCTTTTATAAATATATTATTTCATATCATGAGAAATGTTTGTCTCGGGTCGCGCTGTGTCGAGCTATCTTCATTTCGCTCGCAGCAACGTAATTTTCGCAGTGATGTACATCTCGAAAGTGTGTTAATCTCGCGCGATGATAAATTTACCCATCGCCACGGGGAACGTGAATGAATCGACAGAGAGCGGCGCATACGGCGCCAGATGCATTGCGAATTTTTCCAATGCGGAAAAAAAGTCGGCGCGAGATACTAATGAATTTAGTTAACGAGCGCATTGCGGTAATTCCTCCGATCGCATTATTATAATATAGGCGATTTCCAGCGTGGGTTTCTCGCTGAGCTTAATAAAAATCCCAGCTGCGTGACAAAAGAGCCAGAAATGGAATTGGATGGAATTTACGTGTTTCATGATTTATTCGCATACGCAAACATACAGGCATACACGAAATCCAGATGTGCTTTCGAGCTACTCGCGCGATAATTCAATAAATTCGCACGCGTATTATTAATTACGTAATTAGATATATAATTACTCGTAATGATGAAGTGTACAATAGATGCGCGTAATTAATGTTTGCTGTCGGGATGTCGAATTGCGTTTCTATTTTATTAGAAAAATGTACACTGAGAAAAAAGCTGTTGCTTCAATTAAAGTGGTATCACCGGGTTCCAAAAACATAAGTAGTTTATTCAATTGTATTATTATTAGACCCAATGTCTGCATTTTTAAACCAATAATTCAATCATTGTTTTAATAATCCAAATATTGGGTCTATTAATAATACAATTGAATGAACTACTTATGTTTTTGGCACCCCGTGATACCATTTTAATTGAAGCAACAGCTTTTTTTTCTCAGTGTATATATCTCTACTTTGTATTTTGTTATTATTGTAACAAATGACAATAATTTATGACAAATTACATAATGCAAATTGCGCGATAAGAATAACGGGAGGTGAACCAATGGTTTAATTGGATAAATGAACTCTTGTTGTTTTCCTTTATCTGAGGGAAAAAAGGCCTTGCCTAAGTCCTCGATGTATCATCAATCACGTAACTCGATCGCCGAGGATTTTTGGCGCCAGAGGGTAGATGAGGCGGACGGATACGATTTTTATAGCACAGCCTGTCATACAGAGGGCATTTTTTCCGACAGCCGTCGATGCGTGAAATAAACCGGATATAGTAGAAGATACCGTAAGAGAACTGCCTTGTCAGACACTGTCTCTCGTTTCGATCCTTGGGGCGTCTTAAACACGAAGAAGTAATGAGGCAGGAGAGGGTTAACGTAATCGAGCGTGTTGTCTGTAATATCGTTGGTGACGTTGACGGAAGTGTTCAAGAAGGCGTCTTAGCGAAAAACGTTTTTGCGCGTAACATTTCTTAGTTTCCGCGAGAGATACAAATTATCTTTCGGTAGAATATTTTATCTCTATCACGAGATAAAAGGAGAAATGCAAATGGCAATATTTTTGTCGGAGTGAGTTTATAGCAATATTGACTCTTATCAATTACGCTGATAACGAGTGTTGCAAAATAAAATGTTGTACTTCTCCGAAATTCTGGAATTCCTGTAAATTTGTAATAATTTTAATAATAGCAATATCGACATTAAAGTTCTATTCGTTCTTTAAATTGATGAGAATGATGTAGAATTCCACATTAACAAGCATTGATAATTATCGATAAGTGTTTTATTTGCAACAAAATTTTATCAAATGCAAAATTCTACAAATTTAATTAGGGGATTTTTTTTAATCGGTAGAGAATCATTAAAGGAAGGTTGGTCTTGAATTTGGTGATGATCGGTAATTGAGTTTTTTTTTTATAAAATTTTAAAATTTCAAAGTTCCGATAACTTTGGAACATTGAGGATAGAACGTTGAGTTCGTTTTACAAATAAGATTTAATTAACTTTTCTTCTCTATATCTATAAATATATATATATATATATATAGAAAATATAATATATATAGTATATATAATATAATATATATAATATATAGAAAATATAAGAAAAAAACCAATGAAATTTATGCGAGCAATAAAAAAATTTCATTGGTTTTTTTCTTTTGAGTTACGAGGTGGCATTGATCGCGACAAAGTTTCGGTTTCACGCAGTGTTTCATATCCGAAACATGCTAAGCTGTGTCACATGTAGTGAAAGCTCGTGACAAACTCGACCAATATTTTCTGAAAAGCCTCCGGGATTTGCGGACGGATCATCTTTGGCTGCTTTATACTCTCGAAAGCAGAAAAGACCGCGTAAGTCCCGAGCAGGAAATATTTGATATGAAAGGGGAACGAGTAGTAAGGTGCTAACGATCATATTTTACGTATATTTCAACATTACGTATTTTACGTATTTTCAACATTAAATATTTCGGGAATAAAAATTATGAGAAGTTCTCTTTATAAAAAAAATAAGAGAAATGAAAAAAGATACATATAGCTAAATCAATTTTTTATCAGATTTTTGCAATTAGAAAAATAATTTTTCTCGATATAATTAAAACATAATTTATGGAAGAGAATATTTAACATATAATGTTTATTATACAATTAGTCCGAAGTCTTTTTCTTGAGTATAAGTATCGAGTTTGTAGAGATGTTCGTATAATCCGGTATGGTCTAGTGGCTAGGATACCTGGCTTTCACCCAGGAGGCTCGGGTTCGATTCCCGGTACCGGAATACTTTTTTTTTCTTTTTTTTTACAAAAATTTTGTTCGCAAGTTTTTCACATTTGTATATTACGTGCTATTCAATAACAATAAAAACGTAGCGCATATAATTATTATTTATTAATTGTAAATTAACAATAAGGAACATTTTTTTTTTTTGAAGATACAGGTATTGTGACAGTAAATATATTGTTTTTATATTAAATATTAATTAATAGCAGTATTTTAGCAATGGTATCTATTTTTGTTGTAATTACTTATTCTTCTTTTCTTCAAAAATTACATGTCATTAAAATTAATCAAAATTACATAGAAAAATATTTTGCTATTGTTGGGAAGAAACGCGTTACTTGTAACGTCATCACCGTTTTTTTTTTTTACTTTTTTATAGTAACGATTTGGTAATAAAGTTACATTTTTTCATAACGATAATGGTAACGCTAGGATTGGGAATGTTATTTTTTTAAAGTAATTTGTTACTGTTACTCGTTACTCATTGAAAAAACGTTAAGTAAATGTAACGCGAAAGTAACACGTTACGTAACGAGTAAAATAACGAGTTATTTTTTTCAATGAGTAACGAGTAACGGTAACGAGTTACTTTTCAGATGTGACTTTTCCAATTCTGGCGTTCTGTTACCGTTGTGGAAAAATGTAACATAATTACCAAATTGTTACTATAAAAAAGTAACAGTAACGGCGTACTAAATAATGCATTACTTTATGCGTTACTGTTTACAATCCTATATATATTTTACCATGGATAACACCATGTAATAAAAATTATTTTTTTTATCACGCACGAAAAAATCGGTATGTCCATGAAAATAGGGACAAAATCTAGCATGAAAATGCGTTCCGTTCCACGAGATCAAGTTATTTGTGTTTTTTATGCACATTTGAAGTTTAGAGGAGGTCATTATTTCGGCCGCGGTGCAAGATAAAATTTTGCAATTGTCGGAAAATCATGTATTTCCATGTAAAATTGGTTGCTGAATCCATAAATGATAAAATTAAAGCGATTGGAGCAAAGCAAAATGGTGAAAAATTGTATTTTTAATCGAAAATTGCTCAAACAAATAATAAATGAGTAATAAATGTTGCTTTTAAATATATTGTGAAAAAGTAGTTGTAACATATTTTTCATTAATATTTACAGCGAAAATTAAAAAAAAGCCAAAAAGAAGGGAGAAAGAGCGATTTTTAACTAAAAATGCATTCTTTCACTACTTTGCTCTGCTCCAGTTGCTTTAATTTTATCATTTTTTAATTCAGCGATTAATTTTACATGAAAATATATGAATTTCAAGCAATCGTAAAATTTCATCGTGCACCGCGGCCGAAATGACCTCTTCCAAACTTCAAATGTGCATTAAAAACGCAAAATAACTTGATCTCGCGGAACGGAACGTACTTCTATGCTAAATTTCCTCTTTAGTTTCACGGACATATCAATTTCTTCGTGCGTGAAAAATACTGTCGCATGGTATAACAGAATACGTAATTCGTAATTCGAACATGTAATTGAAATGGATTATATATAATAAAATACGTAATTTTTTTAACTCACTTGAAAGAAAAAGATCTTGGAGGGCCTGGGCTGCCTGGCAAAGGAGAGCCCACGTTTCTGCAGCAGCAAGTCCTGTGCCTCGCAGGGTTAGGACATCCCCTGCCACTACTGCGAGTCCTGGGCCCCCGGTCACATCCGTCGGCATTCTGTGAGGAATAAAATATTTTTACATAGTATCTTATAATTATCTCATTAAAAATTTAAGCACTCACATTTTTAAGCAAAAGTTTTTTAATGAGTAGTTGACGATAAATTTTGTGAAATGGAGATATATTAAGCGGATCGCCAGATAGAGATTTCGAATACTAGGACGACGATACTTTGTTTTGCCTTGTAGGATGAATAACATGCGCAGAATCGGGGAAACGACACGACGGCAACGTGTTCCGTAGTCCGTATCGCGAATAAACAAATGCAAACAAGCCACAGCGTGCATATTGAAGGTATCGGGCTTGTTGCTTGTTCAGCCCCGTTTATATTAGCTCCTTTGTTCGGTATGTCGCCGTGACTTGACGTACTAGCAAATGAAGAATTATTTTGCAAAGATTACTCAGGTTCTTTTCTCGATAACATCATCCGACGTATAACTAGATACGGAAAAGCATTTCGTCGTGATGAAAATTTATTATGTGATGGAATTTCGAAAGTATTTATCAAAATAACATGTAGATGTGATAATATCATTATCTCATTATTAGTAATTGACGCAAACATAATTTTGGAGAATTTGTTTTATTAAATCAGATAATAAATATATTTCTTATATTTTATTTTTTATATTATATTACTTTTTTATAAACTTATACATTGCAGAAATGATCTCGAGCGAAAAGTTATTACAAAATTCTTGTACAACTTTTATCGCATTGTAAAAGATCATAACTTGTTGTAAAAATAGAAAAGAATCGGATTGTAATATTTCGCAAATTGTATTTCCTCGGTTAAAATTTTTCTATTTTCTCGTCAAATTTTTTCCTCATCCTTGGAATATAAGAAGAGAACATCGAGATATACGCGCAGATTTATCGAGCGAATGTGAAAATCCCCGAGTTTTCCCGCGGATTTATTTTTCATCAAACACGCGACGACGCGGCGACGTGGTTCTTCTCTGTCTCTGCATACAAATCTAGCAACCGCACGAATCTCGACGTCATGTGCACATCTCGAGGAACAATCAACAGATATACCGTCGTCAGAGAAAACAATAGATGTCAGTCCCGTTTTCAGCGGCGTTCTCTTCCGCGACTGCTCTTTCAAGCAGAGTAACGCGGGCTATCGTTATCTACCTTTCTCCGTGCCTCAATTTCTCGACCATATTACGGGAAAGGGGACCTATCTCGTACAGGTTTGTGCGACGCGTAGGTCGTGTTTGGATTGTATCAAAATTAATCCGCCACCTAATTATTACGTCGAGTTGTTTAACATGTGAAGAGCGAATATATTCCGATATTATATTCAAGTTTCATGAAAATCAGAAGGAGCTTCCAAATTTTAGTGGTAAAACTATGTCTACCTGCTTTATAAATTTAATTATGTGATTATAGAATCGTTAACGTCAAATTGATAAAAAAATGCATATTTTATATATATATATAAGTTTATATTATAATTTTATATATATATATATATATATATAAATGGAGCTAATATAAACGGGGCAGAATATTACATATATATGTATATATATAAATTAAACATATGTTCAATATATCTAACTTTCTCGAGAATAATGATTATCTTAGATTACCGTATACTTTCTCTAATAAAATAAACGTTCACGTATTATATCGAGAAGTTCGATGGACGGTGAGCACACGCATGAAAATTTCAGATTATCGGATTTCCCACGAAACTAGATTTCAGATAGTTCGAAGCCGATATATCCGGTCCCGCGGTTGCGTTTCGGTCTTCTGCACTTTCTCGCACTTCTAACTTAGTCAGCTGCGATTGTCCTTTCTATTATGCGACAATCACGATGGCAAGATTTCCGCCTGAACGGAAAGGCTTTTCTTCGTAACAATTTCTTCGGTGTCTTCGGCGAAACTTCGATAATTATAAAAATTAAATAATAATGTTTTATCGCCAGTAAATAATTAACTTATTAATCTCTTTGTTCGACCTAACTGGCCCATTTATTGTAGAAATAAATTCTTAGCACAACGTTTCGACCCTCGCTTTGGGTCCTTTTCAAGTGTAAATCTGTAAATCACAGGCTGATAATAAAGTGAGACTTACAACAATAAAGTAAGAGAAAATCAAACATTAATACATACGTCTTACTGAGTAAAATTATATGACCAACGTGCAAACATCTTTCGTGTCATGAGATGTACCAATAAATCATTATTCCTAAAAGCTGAAGTAACTCAATGTGAGAAGATAAATGAATAAAAAGGGGAAGAAAAATAATAAAAGATAATTATACTTTACGATACAACTGGCTAGTAACGCAAATAATCAAAGCTGCAAATTGTCAATGTAATATTTTATCGCGTAAAATATATCTTTGAAATAATACTTCGTTCTATCGTCTTTCACGAAGTTTTGTCGGGCAGACTGCGTGAAATTCTTTGACCGTTCTCAATTTGTTCGATTGGTATGACTTTAATTGTGATTAGCTCCATTGCACGACGGCTGTCAATTTACAGCATGTTCGACTTTATTCGATCGGGCGTGATCATTCGTTCCGTATTGACGTGTATTACGAAGTTATCGCGAGCAGAAATTTCCTATTCGACATATACGCAACCATCACGACTGTTTAACCAGACACGCTCGTTCCGTAAACGAAGTTCTAAATCAAATATAATCTCTGAGGTGTAACTTTCCTTTAGTAATTAGGCACTAATTAGAGAGATGCATTCTGATAGCACAATTGTGATCGCGCAGTTATTTACAGCGTCAATAAACGTCTTGATTAGTCTTCCGCTCCAGACGGTCCATTCCGCGATTGAGATCTGCCTCGTGTGTTGACAATGGCTTACGCACCTATCGTGCATTATCTTTCGATCGTTTTTAATCAATGAACCGTCGTAAAATATAGTGACTGCGCGATGATGGATGTCCAGGTTCGTATATCCTGCAGTTCAAAGTGTTAGATTGCATTGTGATAGAATTTATTGCGGATATTGCCTCGCGCATTCTTGTTGTAACATCAATCATATTTTCGCCTTTACAATTACTGGGGTCTTTTAAATTGACATTATATCACTGCCGACAACGACATTTATTGTTTTTTTTAATTTTCTTACAGCTAATTATTTTTAATTCTAGGATACAACGAACTTATATGATCCCACAAATTGTTCTAAACAATGATACCTTGTCATCTTTTATTAAGGATATATAATGTTTTGACTACATTAAATTTAGCTATTAAAAGTATAATTTAATGTAGAGAAAGAAAACGAAAGCAGATACATATGTTGTTCTTTTTCGAAAATGATCTGAAACTTTGTACTTTTTTCCATTCTTATTTTATCCGTGTCGACACTTGCCGAAAAGTTAGAGCGTCATCCAGTTTTGAAACTTTCGTTCTTCATTAATATCGCTGTTTGTGATCCTCTGCAGCGTCGTGTATCAAGCTTGATTTCTCCCGGCGGCGAGTGCAAAGAAACTTCGCGGAAATATTAATTTTCCGCGACAAATATTCCATTTCGCGAAGCTGGGCGCCGGTTTTCCGCGGAGTCAGCCGGCGCTAAAGGAAAACGTCGAGAGCAATTAACGAGCTAATTCGGATAACGGCGCCGAAGTCTCCGTTGTTACTCAACGCGCAAAGTCGATTATTAAAGAGGAAGATCAATATTAACTTTAAACTATATAGACAAATTATTTTACTAGATACATCTTTGTTTTTTGTCCGTGATGTTTTACCAACGCATATTTATCAATTTCGTTATAACGTATCTTCAAACTGATTTTCCTTGTCGAGTTTAGGATTTAAAACGTCAACGTCGTAACAGCTGTCGGTCTTTTTATTTCTGTGTAATACTTAATTATTATCATTGTATTTATTTCACAAGATTATAAATTTAGATATATGCTATTTTAACTACCAAGCGTGCAATTTATTTTATACCATATTCGATCGCTTTACGTATTAGATTCTCAGCATACAATGGGCAAACGTGCAACCATTCATGCAACTCGGTCACCTTTTATGCAACGCCCGAAGCAGAACAGCATTGAATTATGTAATATCCGAATTCGGTCGCGCAAATCTAAAGAGGTAGCCTTGAGTGTTTTTGACAGACCTGATCATCCGAGTTCCGATAACTGCTTTCAGCTAATCAGATCGTGCATCGGATATTTCATTTGCCATTGCATTTCATTGATTGGCGTTATTAATTTTCGTTATTACCGCGTGCTGTTTCTAAACCGCCAAATCATATTTTTCCGATGTCAGCATGGAAACATTTGCAAGAGGCAGACAAATGCGCATATAATAACGTTAACACATCCGTTACGAGTGATCACGGGGGGTCGGGCGTTTAATTAGCGGACAATCAGTTAGCGTCGACTGGGTGGGAGCCATTCCGATTTCACGCGATTTAATCAGGGCGCCGATCAAACTGCACGGTGTACAATCACGCAGGAAGTTCCAATCCGCGTTCGTAATCGAATCAGCGTTGTGCAACTTCGGCGTTTTCAAATCGAGAACGTCAATGGAACAATTTAATCGAGAGGCAGTCGAGAATATGATGCCTATAACCGAGTAATTCAGCCCAGTGCGAGGGATCAGAGGCATCGATTTTCCAAAACCGAACGGTTCATCGGCTATTCATGAATCGCGTAGAGAGAAATCGGTGCCTATGGCGCGGCTATCTGCTGGGACACCTCGCATAATCTCAGCCTGCTTGCGATCGTATATGCATTCCTAATACCCACCTTACACATTGTCGATCGGTGCGTCATAGCGCGGCGACGTTCGCGCCGTGATGATCTCGTGCGGCGCGAAAGCATGCGCCCGAGTACCCGGCAGGTAGTACACGAGGCAGGAGACCCCGACGAGGAACAGGAAAAACAGGAACACGAGGTCGAACATCAGCAGAGAGTTCAAGGTCATCAGCTGCATCGTGCGCGTACAACTTGCTCCACCATTACACGCGTGCACCCACGCACCAACAAACCCGTCGCGTCTACTACCACTACCTCCCTTCTTACTTCATCACGCGCCTCGACCTTCGACGTATTCCCGTTTGCACGAGCGGAACTTCTCACGAGCCTCTGCGTTCGGCGTGTTTGACTACGATTAAAAGCGATTCCGCACAAATTGCGAGCGTGGCGATCAGCAATTTTTAAAGATCATTCGTACGAAACTATGTTAAACACATAACTTTCGTGATCTTTGTGATTGTGAGCTTTGTGAAGTTTATAAAAACATACTATATTTGTATATCGATATATACTAGGAAAAAATTTATAGGTGCGTAAAAAAATCGGTTCGCAATACTCGCGATTTAAAAAGAAAATCTGTTTTTGTTTCTATTTGATTACATCACTGTTGATATTTGCGCTGCAAAAATAGAACGCTTTGATGTTGTAGCGCCTCTGTATATTCGCCGTACGGCGAGTGCAGCGGCGAGCAATTAGTGGGTGATTAAAAGTATACCGAAACACAACAAGACGATGAAAGTAATAGAGCGGCTTTTCCGTTCTTTCTTTTTACGGTGGAGCTCGGAAACCTTTTCGAAATCGACTCGTGGCAGTTATGCGACCAACGATGGCGAGAGCGTGCCAGCACGGCTGTGGTAATTGGATTTCTCACGAATTATTATCGAAAGTTATCAAAGCCAGCGACGCCAGAATCGTCGAGTCGCGCGTATTACCGTCGATAGGAATGTACGTGCCGATATCGGCGATTATAGATAGTACTTTCGTACCGAAATGAGCGCGGAATAATTAGCCTCATTATCGATTCCATTTATCTACGCGCATTCCGTCGTTCGCATAGCGACCTGCCTCATTTCAACGGAATTATCATCGATTCCTTTAATTCATGTGGAATCCGCGTTTGATGTGTCTCATTCAGCATACGTCTCGATGATAATCATAATCAGTGATGCGCCGTATAGTTTACGTCAATTCTTTACATGATTATTTACGTGTAAAGAATTAATCCTTTACATTGCTATCTTCCACGTAGGGGAACCCGGGGCATAACGGGAACGCTAAGGTTTATACAAGTTTACAACGTACTAAAAATAAATAAATGAACTTTGTTTGGCACTAAAATATTCTTTGAAATATCCACTATAAGGAAAAAACAAGTTTTACTAGAAAAGAACAGTTTGAAAGAACGAAATTATTGTTTTTCGAAAACGTGAGTTAACCTTAGTATGGATTTTATGCGAGGCATAATGGGATACCTTATGAAACTTGTTTATTTCTCAAATATTAATGTCCAAAACTTCTTAGAAATGATTTTTTACAACACACAATATATGTAAAAATGTATTATTACACTTTCAATTAATAATAATTATTACACTTTTCTTATTATAGTATACCTATATTTTTCTCATTAAAATATAAATAAATATTATTACAATATAGGTAAATGAAAATCAAAATGTGATGTAATAATTTTTGGTACAATATATTCCACAACATAACATATATATTGATATATCATATGAAAAGGAAAAATAAAACATTTGTCCCGTTATGCCCTGAAATGTATAAGTTTACTTTAGGTAATATAAATCATCACAGATAATCGATATTTGCACAGACACTTTACTAAATTGACAAGAAAAGATCATTTAATAACGTAAATATACTTACGGTAATAAAAAATAGAATTTTATCTTTGCTTATCATATGTAAATGTCTTAAAGAAACTGTAATTCAGTCGCGGAGAGCATAGCGAACACATTAAATAATTTCTAGCATCTTTTAGTTAAAAATAATATGGAAAGTGATAACAGCACGCGGGTAGGGACATCTAAGAGTAATAATTTTCATACATTTCATTACATGGCAGCATCTCTGTAAAGAGATATCGACCATATTCCATTATACCCCGTGGTCCCATTATGCCCCGCAAATCTTTCCCTAAAAATGTAAAGAATGTAAATAATGTAAACAATGTAGAGAGTTTCGTAATTGGCTGATTTACATTTATAATAAACAAAAACATTTTTTAAAATAAACCTTTATCTAAATTTCCCGAATTAAATACAAGTTTACCATAATAATAAAAATAATTTTTTTACTCTACTTTAATTCAACATAACATAATAAACCAAATATCACAATTATCTATTGTCAGGTGTGAATGAATGAATTTTATTTAATATTCGTTAGTTTTATTAGAATCGGTTATTCTAAGAGAGTAGTATATATGCAGAAGTTTTTTGACCGTTCGAAGGTCAAACTTTTCAATTCTTTACATATTTTACATTTACGTGTTTACGTTCTTTACATATTATTTACATTCTTTACGTATTCTTTACTTCATATGTAAAGAATTAATTCTTTACACGTAAACGCACATTACTGATCATAATCAGTAATAGTTTAATAAAGACGAACACATACAATTGCAACACTTGTCGAATTCGTTGTAACTTTCGTAGCTTTCCTTTATGAATCAATAATCTGATGTGTTTATAGAGTTAATATTATTATGATAAAATATGTCTTTGAACGTCTTCGAATATTGCTTCTCTGAGATTTTTTCTTTTTAATGAGATTCACAGCTCTACACGTCTCATTTCTGTGATTCTATTAACTGGATTTATTCTTGTCGAGCGAAACTCAACAATTTTTCGTTTGACGCGGCATTAATTTCATCTCGATGACCTTTGCCATTGATCGGATGCTCGACCGTGTACGAGATATAAGCTGTATCTCGAAATAATTGCCACTAGGACCTCTCGAAGAACACGGCAAGTCGAAAGCAGCGCTCGAAAATCTTCTCGTTCAACTAAACGTATATCTGAAAGAGACGAAAGAATCGGCGGCCTTCCTAAACACAATAGCGCCACAAGCTGTTGGTTGCAGCGTTGGCAATACGGCGGAAAGAGGAACGGTTAAGTACAGAAGACCGTGACACACGAGTCGATCGCAAACCGATCGATTAATAGCAATTTTACGCTCAAAGCATAATCCACATTTTAAAGGATACTCCATTTTTTGGCTACTATAGACTTAGAGGATACTTAACATTTTAGCTACTATAGTGGCTTCCCGCTAACCTGTTCTTTGGAACAAAACGCTACTATAGTCGCTTCCCTTTGAATGGTTTGGGACAAAACACTACTATAGTGGCTCTTTTCTATACTTTGATATCTTATCGCTTTCAAGCAGGAATATCCTCAATTGCTTTGATTTGCATTTGTTTCATCGAAAGCACGTTCGCGTCTTTTCGAATTCCATATCAAAATCAAAAATCAAAAAATCATGGATTGCGCTCCAGAGATCAAGAATACACAATAAGAGCATTATTTGCATTCAGCGAAATTCGCGAAGGAGTTATATCGTTAAAAAAATTTATAGAAATAATTAATAATAAAGAATCTATTAATTTATTATTTTTCCATTTGTGACGAGATTACCGCATCGAGGAAACTTGAAGTTTTGAGTTTAATTTAGTTCTTTCTCTCGCGTCAAGTAGCCAATCGCGGACGAAAGATTGTCCGCAATCGGGATATCTGCACACGGCCGAGTGATTTTCCAGTTACGCAAATTTTCGAGTATCCGCTGGTCTATTCAATGGGTCTCGCCAACGCGTCGACTACCGGCGGAAATTTACGGGATGACATAATTTCCGCGCGGCCCGGTGCTCACCCAAAAAGGCGAGCCTCCCATCTTCGTGTCAGTCGCCCGTCCGTTCGTTGAATACCCGGGAAAATTCATAAATCATCGACTGCGGAAACGCGAAGGTCATAGATCGATATGGCGAACTATCTCGAATCCTCTACCTCCGGTACTAAATTTTTCACGTCGTATTTGTTATCGCTCATCGCGAATTTTCACGAATCAGAAATACTTTACATCGTGTATCTTGAAACGCTTCAAGAAATAAATTTAAAAAATTTTTATTTTTAATTTAATAATTATTATAACCGTAAATCGATATCGTGAAACGTTATTGCGTTTGACACTAATTTTTTGCAATGAATTTGTTACCAATCGTTGTGGATTTTTATGTATCAGAAGCATTTGTGAAAATGGATCTCGAAACTCCATTATAAATAGATTTATGAAATTCGTCTTTTTCTCCTTTATTTTCTTTGTTACTATTAAATCTGTCTCTAACCCCCCTTATGTCCTTTGGTATCTTTAAACATTGTAATACCTTTTGTAATTTGCAAAACGGAAAAGTAACAATCGAATCGCACTTTAAAGCGTTTCAGAAGGACTATTAAGTAAGGACGGGCGGAAAGGGACAGAAAATAAATCTGTCTCTCTGCCAATACGACGGTCCGTGAGGAAATAAAAGAAGTAATAAAATTATTCCATCAGTGGATTTAACTTTTCTCCGGGAACTTAATCCGCGTGGATCAGACGGAGCGTTCTTAATTTGAACTTCGTTCCGAGAGGAACAGCTTTCGTCCTTCCGCGACCGTTCAGCAGAAAGTTCGGAGAGGATCTCTTTACGAGGAAGATCCCCCATGATACCGGTATTGCGCCTGGACGACAAACAAGAAGCGAAAACGGGAAATGTCATATGCGTCCGCCAGCTGTTGCGTATTTTAAAGCTTAAATGCGTGACGCACGTGTTTTACGGCGTGACACGTGCTCCGTTGTACAGCATCTCGATAAATAGGGCACCGCTATGCGACCGAATGGATTGCGTCATGATACTCGGAAATGACGATCCCTGTCCCCGCCACGTCAGTCTATCAATTTCCTTGTTTACGGAAAAGGAAAATAGAACGCTTAAATGTAGGAGTGTCTATGATGAAAAGACGCATTAGAAGCTTCCCTGAATTGTTGTAAGAAATATTTCACGTTTCTGTTATTATTCTCGAATTCTCTCAAGTATAACCCGATTACTATATTTAAGTATAAAGAAGTAGATATTTTACGAAAAATGATTGCATTATTTCAGAAAGCTATATCGAAGATATATATAGAATTTTTTGTATTTCTTAGATTATTTTTTATGTGCAAATAGATACGTAGATGATTTATTATGATTTGAATTTTACTGCGATATGTTATTGTGATAACTCGCATTAAGATGTCAGTCTACTGGACTTAACGTATTCATTGGATGATTAATACATCGCAATGACGCGTGGAATACCGCGGACAATTATGCTTGATCGAGTGCAGAAATAAAATCTTCTTATCGTTTTTAATGGTGATTTTTTTGTCGGAGACATTTATGCAAGGACCGAGCATGTCCAGCGTAAATGTACTTAACGAAAAGAGAAAGTCATTCGTGTAAATATAAGTGCAGTTCCACAACGGCGCTCATTTAAAGCTAAACCGGAAATAGCATTTCATTTCCATTGAAATTTGTTTAATGTACCGAGAGAGTGGATTAATTTTCTCGGTAATAACAATGCGACCTGAAATGCATTTCTTCGGCGGCGCGAGTTCTCGCAAGTTCGACACAATGTGCCGGTAGTTCTCTCGCCTTTCGCAATGGGAATATTTCGATCCGATAGAATCCCGGTGGGATTTATGCTAATTTCAAGACCGGGCATAGATTGTGCTGGTAAATGACGTGTGAAGGGAGTAGATAGAAAACGCTGTAATGTACGATATTGGGTTTTGCAGCAAACGCGGCTTTAAAGCGCGCGAAAATAGGACGAGTAGCAGCGACCGATGATACCTGATGAAAAGGTCCCCAGCGGCCTCTCCCTTTTTCCTTTTTCCTGCTACTTTTTCCTTTACTTCTCGAAGAAATTCGCTGGATATCGAACAGGAGACGAAGGAAGAGTTCGGAATGGTTTACGCCGCTACCGAGTAGTTGCGACAGATATAGACCACGAGATAAACGACGTATTACCGGTATAAAGCAACTTCCTCGACGCACGGCGACAGCTACACCTGTCAGCGTGATGTACCATTGCACTCGTATCTTTCCCATAGCCTCTTTTCTCGATTCAATTCAACGAATCTGCGGAGTACGTGCGCGTTACACATAGCATGGGACGTGCGCCAGCGCGTGCACGCGGAACACGACGAAGATCGCGCCAATATCGAAAAATCGAAGGAAATCTTAGAAAAGAAACGTAAAAAGGAGAGAAAGAATGAACGCTTGAAGGTACGGAATGAATTTTCGCGAAGCGTCAGAATATTGTAGCGCAACATGTAACGTATATAAGAGATACATTGGATAATAGTGAACGAGGCTACACTGGAATAACGTACATAGGAAAAATGTAAGTTCATCTTATCATGTTGAGTGTATAAATTACGAGGCATCGTTAACTTTCTCTGCTAACAAAATTATCTGAAATACTGTCGAAGCGAAAATCCCATCGGCCGCAATCGGATCGGCATGATATCGGATATGTAAACGCGAATTTTCCCCCCTTACCCAACCTTCCGTCGTTTATAACGATGCAGCAACCACATATCCAGTAGATATATTGCATTTATATTGCATTCCGTGTAATCGTTGCATCATTACGGTGCAGCTGTTGAATTTGATGGCAATTGATCGTGAGACCGTGATTCTATCAGTCTAATTTGATAATTTGATAATTTCATACGCATCACGTGCGAAAAGTTGCGCGTTTTACGCGCGTGATAACACGCGATTGACTTTGATTTCAGCGTTTAATGGACCGTTCAATTTTCACGACGGTCCAGTCCGGATTTTATTAAACGGTTTTCCTGCGGTCGTATTTTTCTTTCCCCTTTTGGCTTTCGGTTCTTACGCTTCGCCGAGTCTACCGTCGACAAACACGCGTCCGTGTCGGCGATAAAAGCGGCGTTTTCCGCGGCCGGTTTTTCTTGCAAGTAATGGTAACACGACGGTCTTTTTCTAAACGTTAAAATATTTCCGCCCAAATAAACCAGCTCGCCTTGCAATTTTCAGTGCGCAAATTAGTTTGGATCATTACTTAATCGTGCTAATCTGTGTGAAAAGAATACTTGATTTAACTTAGTAAAATAAATTTTATAATTTGATAATAATATAGTGCGTTAATTTTATGTTATTCAACTATGACAAAAATGTAGCTTTTATAAATTTGACTTATTCGTCTGGACATAGATCAAATATTATCTGTAAGCGTTAGAAAAATTTATTAGAGTTTTTAGAGATATAGATTAATGTGTAAAATTAAAAAGAAAAATTAAAACAAACTTGCAACAGTGTAACTTACAATTACACTGTTGGAAAATTTGTGTACTTTTGTGAAAAAATTTGCTGGTTAAAGTTTTTGTGTTAAATAACCAACACATTCATATGTAAATTAAACACATGTCTGCTTTGTTAACTGAATTTAACAAATATAAAATGTAAAATTATTGAAATGATTTTAAAAATATGTTAAAGTAATGCAATTTGTGCACGTATTTATTAAATGTGTTAAAATTTACAGAAAAAGAGTGTTGATTTTACTCTATAATAGAAGTGGGGATGACTGCGTGTTACTTATTACCATTCTTATATGAAAAGAACATTTCTTATATGTTAATTTCATCATAAAAGTTATGTTAATTGTACACACAATTAACTTTAAATTACGATCAAAATTACATTTCTTTTCTGTTGAAATATTAACATGATATCAATGTTACCATATAACACATCTATATGATGTTAAATTAACACAAAAATTTGAGTGGACCGTTTGAGACATGTGATTTATGTTAAATTTAACACAAATTTTCCAACTGTGTAGTTTAATAATTTTGTAGTTCAAACATAAATCAATTCTTTCTCTTTTTCTTTTTCCGAAAACTTAATACGTCTTGAATACGTAAAAACTTTCGGCAGAATACACAAATCCAATATAAATTTAGACTGTCCACAATAAAATTGTGCTCGAACGTAGGATGAGATTTTCGGTTCAACTTTTCGCTGGAAGGAATTACGCCCGACGGCATTCTCGAAATGGACAGGCAGACAGACAGACATTAAGGAACATAAGAGGAAAGTTTTCGCACTAGACGGTTTCTCCGCGACGCGATTAAATATGGGACACATGGGCACATCTTGGGCGGTCGGAGTTGCGGAAACGAAGGTGGAAAAAAGTGGCTGACGCGCGCTGTGCGCGAACGCGTTAAACGAACCGCGACGTCATAATTTCCAGCGGTGGATCGCGATAATTTAATTTCGCCGGAATGAAAGATAGCGCGCCTTCGCAAAGTAGACCGACCTTGCGCGAGGAATTACGTCGTGCATTCGCGCCGGGCGTGCGGGGCCCCGGCGTTCCGCAAGTCGCTAAACTGGGGAAGCAACCCGAATTCCTTATCGAATTTCCAGTACATTATTCCTCATGGAAAATTACAATTCGCATAGCAGGAATATGAGTCATATTAACGGCCCGGAATAGAATGGCAGAAATTATTAATAGCATTGACAATGTGCGCGAACACGAAATATGTGGGAGCAGCTGTCATCACGTACCCAAGTATATGTGTGATATACGTAGATATTTAATACATATACGAGAGCAACGCGAGAGAAGTTACTTTTTCATTTTTAAACTCTCTTTAACTATTTATATTAAAATTCATGTTGGATAAATCCATTAAAAAAAGTAATTGTATCTCATTTTTTAAATCTAAATTGAACTATTAATTCTTATTTATTTGAAATGAATGATTAATTCTTTTTTTGTATAGAATGTTTTTTGTAGAACGTAAATTGTTTGCGATTTGATCTTTTATTTTGTTCGTTGGAGTAATGGTGTGCCATTCTTCTATCTAATACACACACACACACACACACACACACACACACACACACACACACACACACACACACACACACACATTCAAAACCGATGAAATATATTTTTTTTGTTCCGACGTTAAGCTGGCGACAAATCTCATTTCACGTGAGAATATTTTTCTTTACTTCGCATCACGATCAACTCTCAACGAAGTTTTTACTCTGACTTTTTTTGCGCCACGATTGACCCGATAATTAATCCTGGAATAACGAATCCTTTGTTATGAATTGTATTTTTCCTCCGACAGAAATCTCGTCCGCTTTCCGGCGCGTCGCGCAGCAATAATCTTTTCCTTTATCGTTACTTTTAGAATCTTTCATCAACGCGATCGGTTCGTCCCAGCTTCTAACACGGCCGCAAATTGGATTTCTTACCGACGTGGAATTCATTCTGCCTCCATAGCGATGTATCGCTTTCGTCAGCTGTTCGTATATTACGTGCTTTTTCGTCCAGTTATAATACCGATAAAGTCACTTCCCAAATTTGATTTTTTAGAGCTGTTTTTTTATCGAAAAATCTGACTAAACTTCAGAATAATTGGCGATGAGAGCTCGTCGGAAACTCGTCTATATTTCTCTCAGACGATGTTTTTATATATACACAACCGTGAACTCGTTAGGGAAAGGCTGAAAGAAGTCTGGCGTCTCGTGTGGGATTAAAAGACCAAAAAAGAGAAAAAGAATGAGAACTGTCGTGCAAATTGCGCGCAGTGGCGCAACCGCGTGCATAACTGAAGCACATTGCAAGTTGAACCTTCCAAGTAGAAATTAGTCGATTGTCGGAGATAAAAATTTTAATTTGCGGAAAATGTATATTTGTACTTTCTGATTGCTTGCTGAATATCAAAGGGTTTCTTACTTCCCTTTATCTGGTTTTCTTTTAAGCATTTGTTATAAGAAAAGGACTACGACAGCTGATAGGAAATAATACAGCGTGTGTCGGTATTTTTACTCAACTGCGCGTGAACCTTTATCAAGAAAAATGGAAGGAGGTGTCATGATGTTTCCGGTTACGATGGTCGTGCGAAGTGGATGGGAATTTAGGGGAATCGCTTTCTATAGTAATAGTTCCCTGCGGATATGGTGTGATTTATCGAGGAACTCTCTGCGAGGGTGGTGCGTGTCGCGAAAACGATTTTGTCATTTTACCCGGGAGAAATTTTTTCTGAACGAGATACTAACTAATATTATTATTTAATCAGTTTTCATTATTTTACCGGATAGAATATCGTAACACGCTGTGCATTTAGATTATGGGGCGAAATGGGGCCATAGCCGTCTCTTTTCTGTTAGACTAATAGTCAGAAATAACATGGTTATTATTATCATTTATAATTAATTTAATTTTAATATGAAAATGCCGATTATTTGCACGATAAATACTGTTAAACGAGTTTAGACATACTTGTGAAAATTAATAATTTTATTTTGGAAATGTCGAGCAAGGTGGGTAAATTTTATTTATTAATCAACTTCTAAAAATGTTTGAAGGAGGTAAATTATATACGAAAGTTTTTTGCTGTTATATGCGAAAGTGACAGGAAATGATTACTCTCTTAGCGACTTATATATCGGGAAGTAAATATCGGGATATCGTCGCCGCATTGCTTCCATCAGTCTCTCTCCGTGACGATTCATCTTTTCTTAAAGAGAATGACTCGTAGATGGTAGAAAGTGAATAGTATGAAAGAATAAAAAGGATTCTCGAGTGGAAGAGAGAGTATTTATATTCTAAATGGGAGTTTATCTCTCATCTTTTTATACATGATTATATTTTATCACATGACATTATCAAATTTATTTCATAAATTAATTAATTTAGTAAATAACGTTGTTATCTTATCGGTTTCTGGAATTGAAATGTCAACGAAGATAATGTAATTTTAACGTAGCTCCTAATCATCTACGGATTTTTTCTTTTTTATGAAAAGAATTATGTTCAGAAAAAAAAACAAATATTTTTTCGTTATTCCTCGCAACTTTGCAACTTCAACAATAGAGATTGCAGTCGAACAAAAGAAATTTAAAAAATTAATATGAAAAAACCGTATAATTCACTTTAAAAATGCATTAAAGTAAAGGATTAAATTACGTCATCGTTGAATTTGGTTTCTTGAAGCTAGATAAAATCTTTGCCGACGGGTAGGATATAACAGTGAAACATGATGAAAGAAAAAGAAAGATAATTCTTTCTGCTGGAGCTTCATTAGGAAGGCAATCGACTTCCTGGTTTTAATGAGGTATGGCGACCAATGAGGCCGCGAACGAAGAGCTTCCGGATTTTGTTAACAGATATCTGCTTCGTCTGTAGGAGTTTGTAAATTATGAAATTGCATTAATAATAACTAATACCTAACCTTGTTTCTCTTTGAAAAATTGACGAACATTTCGCATTTTCCAAAGAATTCATTAATATCTATTCCACCTACAAGAGTTTGTCTATAAATTGTATATGTGTCTAGGGAAAAATACCACATGTAATTGTAAATAAAAAAAATACAGAAAAAAAATTTGCTTCCTATGTGAATGAAGCATGTATTCGCGGAATGGTTTGCGATACGCTGTAATAAAATTTTTAACTCAATTTTTCCACTGCTCTTCACACAAGAGTCCAATTACTTGTTTTAATTAATTAATTACAACCCCTTTCATTTCGTATAAACAGTAGCGTATATTCAGCAGCATTTAAATAACAACTGCGCTGGGGAAATATGAATGTTTACAGTCAATGAATCGACACGTCAAAGGTAAGTTTCGTTTCCTGAAACACTATTACGGAAGTTTAATGTTATTATATTTCATAGACATATTTTTGGTTATTATATTTCATAGACATATTTTTCGGTACATATGTTGTACCGAAATTATGCTACATTGAATTAGCAAATGCAATATGTCTCTTTTATGCTGTTACTATTGCAGTTGATACGAATATTGCCAATATATAATCACGCATATAAAATTCTGATATTATCCATCGATATAATTCGCATGCACGGAGAAAATTTTATATTAAAAATTACTATGTATGGCACTAGCCGTGGACCATGCTAGAATTATAAAAACTTTTACTATGTTTTCACAAAAGAGTTTAAATTATTAATATAATAACATAGTAAAAATTTTTGTAATTCCAGCAATGGTCCACGGTTACTGCCATACATAGTAATTTTTAATATAAAATTTTCTCCGTGTGTGCTTATTAATATGATCCAAATAAATCACAATCTAAACTGCCGATATTGATTTGATTTAACATTGATGTACAAGAAATTCTTAAAGGAAGTTGCGAGATGAAATATTAACAGTACTGGCTGCAATATTGATTATGCCGGAGCTCTTTAAGAGGTAACGTATAATGCGTTTGCATGAAAGTAATTAAAGTTCGTTAAGGAACAAAAGAAGAATTCTGCGCAACAAACGCCGACATACCATGTGCTTCTCGATCATAATCTGTTACCTTCTATTACAGTTTTCATTATTCTATCATGAACTTACGTTATAGTTATAAGTTATATAAAACTCTCGCGTTGAAAGATGTCACTTTTATAGGAATTGTAAATATGATAAATATATCAGGTCCAACAGATCTGGACTTGTTTTTATAGTTAGAGATAAAAAAGAAAGTTATAAAAATTAATTTTTCTACTTCGTTTAATATCAATTTATCGAATTCTTTATCTTACTTATTAGAATATTGTAAATTAGTTCAACAATTTTATGGAACAATTATATTTCAGAGAAAATCGATTTTTCTTTTGATAAGAAAAAGAACTTATACAGAAAGGATAAACTCTCAGATATTTCTCTTTAGAAGTGATAATCTCTCTAAGAGTGATTCTCTCTGTATAAGTGTGATAATCTATATTATTGCCTATCGTTTAAATTTTTAAAAAATATTATTTTTTCGCTGTTTTCTGTTTTCCCAATATCTCCCACAATTTCATACGCGCATTCCGGGTGCAAATATCCACGATTACCGGGATCTACATTCTATTCTGTGAACGTTGCGTAGGAGTGCCGTCAGCTGTACGATATTACGGAAATATTGTGCGAATCGGTACAATACATATATGTTCTTCCGGTTTTTATCACGCCCGCGCATCATTTCGGACTTTCTAGTGAAGAATACCGCTCACTTGTAACGACGTTGAACTTTGAACTTTGTGCTGTGAAACTTTAATGTGCGGTCTGTAGTGGACGCGAACCCGAGAACAATAATTCGATTGAAAGAACGAGATCTATGATCGATATTAACTCGCGAGAATTTAGTTATCATGATTGCCAACATCGCGACTTTTTAAATGATTTTTACATGTAACAATTATTTTTACATGTAAAAATTAATGTTATATCTAAGATAAATGAAAAGAACAGTAATTGCATATAATATTTTTGCAAATTTTGTGTTAACGAATTAGATCATGTGTTTCGTTATTGTTCTTTTTCTTTTTTAAAATAAAAGATAGACTTTGTAAATCTCGCGAAAAGTGATACATGATATATAAATAATGATACATAAATTATCATGTTATATATATATATTGTTATCATGTTATATATATATTGTGTTATATATATATTGTTGTTTAATCATATATAATTTTCGCGAAATCGCTTTGTTCAATATCTTTCGATTAGTTTTGCGGAATTTTTGATCGATGAAATAAATTCTGCAATAAAATTAGGAATTATCTATCATATAATTTACTCGTAGATCCAAATCGCGAGTTTGAAGAATGGAAATCGTGGACGGAGCTCCACGTGGTATCGCTGCTTAATGTCGAACTCCTAGACGGAATTGCGATCGCTACGCTCACGCAACGTCGAAGTACCTCGACGCACTGACTCAGAAATGGCTCTCTGCATTTTCGATAATTGTCACCGATCACCACTGATCGCACTTCGACGAGCGTTACTTTTTTCTCTTTTAGTGCCAGCTAAGCGCGAATCGAAGTGACGCGACGAGAGGGCACAAAAGCCCCATCAAAATTAATCGGCCCGAGTTTCAAGCGAAGTCGGTCTCGATCGGCAACCGATCGCGATCCCGCGTTAATCGCGAACCGATCTTTTCGCGAGATTCCTCTCGGCGGACGCGATTTCTTGCGAGGTCTCGTGGCTGGGGTTGCTTGCGACGTGAATGCTAGATGAATACTGAGGCACGTCACATCGGGCGCCGGGTTTCAACCCCCTTCTACGTGTGCTTCTCATCCCTCTTCCGGTCCCCGCTACCATCCCTCTGCTCCACTCCGTCATCAGACGCGCATCCACCCACGCAACTGTTGCGCCCCCGCCCGTTTCTGATCATTTCTCAGCATTTCGCCGACCGTCCAACGAGCGCATGGTGGCGAGAATCGAGCCACGTGGACGATCGATCGCGATCGTGATTGTGCTCGCGCATTAAAATACTCATATAGATGTATTGAGTTAAATGCGATTAATTATCGATCGTTCCGAACACTAGAACCGTCGTTAATGAAGTTAATGGCGATATCGCTGCTTAAAAGAATTAATTAAATATATCGACCTTTCGACATTTCAAACCTGGTCGTAATGCTGCTGTAAATTTGATTAAATTGCCACTTTTAGAACGATAAACGATCTCAGAGCGGATGGGTGATACCAATTTAATTAATCAACTTTCGGCTGTGAAAGTTGGGCTAAATAGTTGTCGATTAGGTACACTGAAAAATGGATGTAGCAGTTTTATAATATTAAGAAAACTTTTTAACTCTTGACAAGTTAGGAGTTAAAAGTTTCTAACACCTGGTTTTTGCACAGTTCACCGTCGCCAATAGACTGAATCTTACTTTGATTTGTACTAAATCTGTCTTAATTGCTTAGACGAGAACTTCTGACGCGATTCACAGAACCGCAATTAAGACGTAATAGACGCGCATCGGCAATCAACTCTCAAGATGTATGTCGATCTGTCCGTAATTTTCAATCAGGAATCAGATGAACGATTCGCTCGCATTTGTCAGTTTCTTTTCTACAGTAGCATTAACAGATATTTCATTATAGTATTCAGCAAATTATTTCGCATTTGTAAAGTAATATAAATTGATAAAGTGAATTATTAATATCTACTAAAATGCGTGATCTTTTTCGCAATTTTTAACATTTGACTTGCTTACCATTATTCTCTTGACACATTCTACTTATTATACATAAATAGATTTATTTTTACTTATATTTATTATAACGAAGTGATACGATTATATATTTAGCTAGTATCACTTTTTTCAATAGTACTTTTCTATAATAACTCTGTACTGCAATTATGCTGGATAATCGAAATTGATTAGCATATTGATTTAGCATAATATTTGCACTATAGTGGCATAGTATTATAGTTAATATAGCACTATAATTAGTTATTATGTCAAATCGGTGATTGTTCAAGAAACTCAACATTACTGTTCGTAGAGTTTATATTAGAATTTTAAGTAAATATAAACAATGTCTTTGCATCAAGACAACATGCTACAGATGTACGAGAACGATTATGAAAGAACGGGTCGTGAAAAATGTGTTAATCGATTTTTTCCAGGCGCGAAACCGAGATACGAGTGTGCGTTGATGTTTTCGCGTCGAGATGACGACGACGACGACGATAATGTGCACGTATTGTACTTTGTAAACTCGGCTCGAACAATGCATAAAACACGTCGGCGCACGTAACTCGCCTTCGCTTCTAACTAATTAGCCTAGATTTATTAACGGCAGTTTTGTAACGGTCGTAGAATTCTTACGGCCAGTCTTCCGTCGAGGCCGCTTAATTAATTACTCTCCCGTAGGGCGGAGATGGTAATAATGCGTTTCTAATTAGTCGCGTTCGCGCGCGCGTGAAATACCTACGAGCTTGCAACCAACGCGAGATAAATCGGCGAGAGGGAGATATGCAAAAAAGACGCGCGTGGTTAAATAATTTTCTTCCGTTGAGTTATCTCTTTGCACGCCTTCGAAGAAAAGAAGTACGCGTTGATCGCGAGAAAGTACCCGATAAGATAAGGACTTAAATATTATATATTGACATACTCGATTAATATAAGATCTGTGTTATTTTTTAAACTTTAAGTATATATAAATTTCTCACATGTGTATCCATTAATTAAAATTGAATATTAATTCGGTGAAGGGGCTCTTTTTCAATGCGAAAGAATTCGTTTATCGAAAAAAATTTAATAGATCCTTTTTTCTGTGTGCGAAAATTCATATAAAACCGCTCGGGAAGTGAGGTATTTCGCTCGCGAAGTCTCTCACTGGAGTCAATCTTGACAGTTCTCGGGCATCAGGTCGGACTCATGCGTGGTCTCCGAATGGAACATGATCTCGGGACGTACGAGGCGTGACGTCCGCCGACAATTTCATGAATAATTGAACGTGTGCTTTAAGCGGACCGTGACGTATTGGCGGGGTATCGGTTCGTCCCGCAAACAGAATATTCTAGCTAACCGTCTGGACTGCTTGATTGATTAACAGTTTGCGCTGAATTTTGAATCGCCGGCGGAGTCTTACACAATTTGTTTGCAACAGATAGGAATAATTTATACGCCACGATTGAGTAATACTCTGTACACTGCGATTCAACCAAGTGGATTGTGAACAACGGTCATTTTATATGGAATATATATTTAAAGAAATGTCAGTTAGATTCAATTATTAGATTTGTAGTTCAATGAATTATTCTTTTAATACTTTTACCTTCTTGAAGTTGCAGATGTCTCCGTTTTTCTATTTTCGATATAATTATTCCTTTCTATACGATTATACGAAGGTAAATTCGTGGATCCGAGCAAACAAGGCTCTACTGCTTCCCCATGAATAACGCTAATGTAGCTAAGCATTTAACTTAAATATCAGTACGGTATGTAAATAGCAGTAGTACCCTAGTCGATACTCTATCGAATTCCATCTATAAAAATTCGTTAGTCGTGCGAATGAAATGGACAACTTGCAACTTCTGTCTGCGGAGCTTTTCTGTTATTTCTTTTATTCATAGTCCGGAAGAGAAATACGTGAGAGAGTTACGATGAAAAAGTCACAAAAAATACAGATAAGTGTATCTTATCACGTTTATCTTAAAACAGTACTTGAAGTGGTCTTCTATAAGAGAACCAGATATGATTCGCATGGTTCAATTAAACAGTGCCAATATGTTCCGTTGGATTGCTTTGCTTGCAATCGTGGCGCTCTTTCAGGCGGCTTTCGCCATCGATATGTTAATATCCGAAAGCCCACACCTCAAATTAATCAACAAAGGTGTTGTGCCGAAAGAGGCACTGGTGAGTTAGGATCAAACATTTTGTGATACAATTGAAAATAATAAGAATTTATAAAAATTCAAATAAATATTTAAAAATAAGTAATATGATTCTTCTTTTGCGAAGCATGGCATATTCGTTAAAGGATATTCATGATATGCGTATATGTATGTGTGTTTTTTTATACTCTTAAAATTTATGTTGAATTTTTTTACTCGAATGCGAAATTAATCATTTACACTTTTAAATTTTTTCACTAATAAACAGCACATGTCAATTTGATATTCTATTTTTGTAAGTATTAATTATTCATTTTCGTGTAAGATAATCCAAGAGAATATTTTGTAAAATTTAATCTATATAGATACATTTTCTACGAGAAAATTCATCTCCTAAAAAATAATTCTCTTGACATAATCATTGAAATATCTCAAAAAGAATCCGCTTTTATATTCATGCTATGTTTCTATTTAGCAAGATGTCATACCTGTTGGTGGATTCATCGGTGATCTCACGATTGGCAAATTACCGGAATACAATAAAATCGTTCGTTTTATTGAATTTGGAGGCGATAATGGAACACCTCTTCTTCAAACTTGGTATCTACCGTGGATTACTTTTTCGAACGGTGAGTTTTCTTTGTTTTCTATTTGGAATAAACATACTTTTTGAAATAAATAAAAATTTAAGCACTTTATTTTTTGTACCATTTTTATTTTGATAATAATGATATTTTTTAAAAACCTAAATAATCTACAATGTATATAGTCTTTTTTAAAATCAATATTCAATAGTATAATATCGGTAAAGAAAATAGAGTATTTAAATAACATATGCATAACGCATATGTGCGAAATAATTTTACAACTTCCTACTATTAAAATTTTAAAAAAGAGCTTATTATAATTTAATGATATTAAAATAATAATTTACGATTATAATTTAATTATATTTATAATTATAATATTTTTATTTATTTATATAATGATAACTTTAAATTTTGGTAACATCTTTGAAATATGGGACTATGAAATGTGTTAATTTATCGTATACCTTATATATACCTTGTATATACAGGATGTATTATTTTAAGTGATGCAGTCGATTTTCTCCGAAACTATCGATGATACAAAAAAATGTTTCAGAGATAAAAATTGAACGGTTTCGAGGGGGACATTTTATGATGGACACATGTTTTATCTAGGTGCAGATGTTCTCGAGATTTTAAGGTGACCTTTGTTTTTTTAAATGGAATTATGTGATTTTCTTTATATAATATAATTCCTCTAGTTATTTGGCATATAAAAGTATTAAGGTAAAGATATCAAAAAATTAATAGTTTACGAGATATTTAATACTTTATTCTGGCATATTTTGACATGAAATATAAAATATCTCGTAAACTATTGATTTTTTGATAACTTTACCTTAATACTTTTATATGCCAAATAACCAGAGGAATTATATTATATAAAGAAAATCATATAATTCCATTTAAAAAAAACAAAGGTCACCTTAAAATCTCGGGAACATCTGCACCTAGAGAAAACATGTGTCCACCATAAAATGTCCCCCTCGAAACCGTTCAACTTTTATCTGAAACATTTTTTGTATCATCGATAGTTTCGGAGAAAATCGACTGCATCACTTAAAATGATACAATATATATATATATATATATAAATTTATATAAAAAAAAATAAATTTATGTAAAATTTTCTTACTATTAACTCTTTAGTATGTCTGTTAATAGTAAGAAAGAGTTAATAATAAGAAAATTTTACATAAATTTATTTCTTTTGTATATAACAGAATTTAATTTCGATTAATATAAATATAAAATACATATGCCAAAATAGAAGTTTTTTTATTAGAAAAATTTTTAAATTCTTAATTATATTGATATTTCTAACACAAGCAGTCATTGATAACCGTTATTATATGCACTTATTTGCGCAGGAACCATAGTTGACTGCGTTACAGTAATAAATGCAAAGGACAGTTACGGGGCAGTATGTGGAAAAGCGAGTGATCTGGGATCAAATCAATCGCCAAAATTTTCGGTGCGCATCGCTCCCTATACGAATGTCACACTCACGATGCTAATATTTGCGCATTAAGGCTTGTCACAAGAAAATTGATCAATAGTTATAATAATTATCGATAGTTTAAATATTTTATTTAATTTAACATTATTTTTTTATTTAAATTAAACATTATTGAATTAATCTAAAATGGGAATAATAATAGCGTATATATTAATAGATTAAATAGATGTGATTTATATAGATTGTGCATTTATAATAGAAAAATAAACAAAATTGCAGTTTCACAACGAAATTACATGGATAATAAATATTACTACCACTAATATATCGATCATTAACATTTAAAATATTACAATTCAACTGTGTTTCTAAATATTAAAAAATATTAGAAACAGTATTAAAAAATATTAGAAACAATATTAAAAAATATTAGAAACAGACGGCTCGAGAAAAATTATTTAGTTTTTTGAAGACGTTTCACAAAAGAATTGACTCCTTTTATATGGAAATACTTTTATATAACATGTGCGTGGAAAGTTTCTTGAAAAGAAACGCGCGTAATGGGCCACTTTCCACGCACGTGTAATATAAAATAGTGTGTGTAACACGTGCGAGTTGACAATTGTAAACTCGTGCGGGTGATCGCATTCGCCTTCTCCGCGCTCGTGTCCAATTGTCAACTTCCCGCACTTGTTACACAAATAACTATTCTTTCTGTAACATTTTCGTCCATTTTTCAGAACTTGAAATGCATACGGGCACGTTACATGCATATACAAATTTTTATCTTAAAAGCGTGAAAAGAAAGAATGTGAAATTTATTCCGTTTTCTTATTTTAATGATAAGTTCGTAAGCAAACAAATTAAAAACTTTGTAAAACTTCGTATCAAAATACCATCCATCAATATTCCGTTGATTCAGTTCATTAATGCATCATCACGATTTTCCTCTCGAGTCGCTTTCTTACTTGCTTTCTAGCATGAAAAACAGGTATCTCATCGCCGAGAAAATCGTTAATCGTTTTTTTGCAACCAAGAATAATTTGCATTTGATAATTACCTCTGAAAATTGATCGCGGAATTTTCCCTTTCAAAGAATCACGATTTTCTCACAAAGAGATTTATTTTGATGCGAAATTTGATACGATATGAAAAGTGAAAGAGTTTATCAATTGTGTGATAAGTTTTCTAAAGATCAATTTTTATATATTTTATATTCACAAAATAATGATACAGGAATTAATGGTGAGTCCAATTTTAGTTCAGATTCCTGCAGATCCATGATTTCTACATATCTTTGATGATTCTAATTCTTTCACGAGGGTCAAATAAATCAGTATTCGCACGACCACTTACGACTAAGGATGCGTTCGGGGAGCTCACTGTCGCGCTACTAACGCAAACGCTACCAAGGACTGTTCGTGGAGCCAATAACGCGACAGCGATAGCAAGCTCCATGAACGATACTAGTGTAGTGTTATCATTGCGGTTTCTTGTGTTCTTTTTCGAATTAGGTAATAAGTCCATTGCATTCGTTGTATGAAGTTGTAGTACGCAGTATGCCATTATTCGAAGCGAATATTATTGTTATTATAATATTATAATAATAATATAACAATAAATATAACAATAAACAAAAAATAATATGACAAAATAATAGTAATATAATATATTATTATATAATATTATATTATTATAATAAATAAAAAATAATATAATATAAAATAATAATAATATAATACTAATATAATATATTATATAATACTATTATAATATATTATAGATGCTAGTGAGCATCAAAAATTAAATTGCTCGTCAATTTAATATGTGAATTAATTATTCCGGCTTCGTGTAAGGACTGTGTTTCAAGACCGACGAATATGCGGCGCGCAGTTTGCATGAGCAGGAATATTTACAAAATAATTATTATTAGGCACCAAGATCCGCCGTGACCGATAGGGGCTTTGTTTCATATTTATATTTGTTTAGTATAATATTATTATTATTTATTATGTTATTATTATTGTTTTTGCTGAAGCTTTATTTCTACGCAATTGTCCATTACATACCTGAATAATATTAGAATAATGAATGATACCGTTTGATACCAATCATGTGCCGTGATAGTGATGTGCAGTTCACAGCGTTCACGGAGCTTGCAAACGCTAACGCTATCATCACACTACCTTGGAGGGAATAGCGTTGATAGCGCGTAGTTATGACGTAGCATGCTACCATTAGTGACGTCATGATAGCGTTTGTTAGCGCTACCATCTAGCTCCGCGAACAGTCCGTAGCGCTGAATAGCGCTAAATAGCGTCTCCCTGAACGCACCCTAATTGTATCATAGATGAAGATAAAGCATGACTTCACGAAATGAACGTCGTGAATGTACTGCCATGTCGGAAGTTGCTGACTGGAAAGTTTAAATGGATTTTATCCTTGTAAAGATTTAACAAAATAATCTATATTAATTTAATTATAACTGGAATTCTTATAATTCTTATATATTTTAATTTCTTGTCTAAAATTAATAGAAATAATTGAGATTTCAGTCAGATTTAATTTGGTAATATAAGAAGTATACTAAAAGTTTTAATAGTAATATGTTGACGTTGACATTATGTATATTATTTCGCGCTAGAAAAAACAGATTGTGATAGTAAATAGATATGCCATACTTACCGTATCTGATTGCATCAAATACTTACATGCAGTTTATCGTTTGTTTTAATCAACAATTTCATATTATTTGCCAAGTTATTATTCTATTCTCTTTAATATCGATCAAGATGGAAAGCTTGCGATTGTCTCGTCACTGTTTAAACTTACATTAGCACAAGGATCTTCATAGAAGCAGTGATAAAGTTTGCGCCAATGACGAAACGTAATTACGAAGAATTCTAACGAAGCTTCCGACGATGCTCTGAGTGAATAAGAAGGGAAGCAACGCTTTTAAGGCTATAATGAAAATTGTTACAAACTGTAGACTTCTCCATACTGCTGCTTGACCTTCGTTTTAAACGTCCCTCCATCTTCTTCTCTTTATCATTCTTGATTTAATCTGCAGTTAAATCAAGATTGACTTGGATCGTTAACATAGTAAATTACATCGTTACATATTTTAAATTATGAATTTTTTAAATAAGAATCTATCAAAATAAGATACAAAGCCTGAAGATCTCTAAGAAATTCGTGCAACGTAGTAAGGAAATGACGAAGGAGTGCAAGAGTCTGAGAAATTACTTACAAATTATTTATTCAGTAGAATTTTTATTTATTTGGCAGAAAGTCGGTTGAATAATTCGTATCAAATGCTTTTCGAGACGTTAGAATTTTAAATACGCTGGACGATAAATCTGACGTGTCAATAATTAAACTCACAATCAGCTACGAGAATTCCCAACGAAATTGCTGCGTGTTTTCGAGAGTTGCGAAAGGGTTTACATATCGCGCCAAATGACTAACTTTGCACGGACTTTAGCAGCCTGCCCTGTTCAATCGTATTCGCAGTTTGCTTATAATGCACGGTCGTATTTTTGCGTGGCTAATTGTAAGAATTATATGGTCCAATAACTCCATGAATGTATTATAATTCATGACGATAATTGCTTTTGCATGCAGCTTAATGACCGTAAAATTTCGTCACAATCGCGTGAAGTCGAAAATAGTTTTCGCCACGATAGCATCGGAAAGAAGGAAACGACATAGCATAATATGATACAACTGTTGCTGTTATCTGAAATGGAGTCGCCGATAGAACACATTAACATTAAATTTTTAAATTCATCTGGTTGAAATATTCCTATGAGATCATTACTTAATTTTGTCGACTTGTTTCTAAATGTGACATATTATGATTGTAGACTGTCAAATTAATAATATTATTAATAATTCCAATAATAATGAAAACTATTCTCGATGAATACTCGTTGTATCAATTATTAATCATCTAAAGAGTCATTAATCATTATATTGATACGTTCAAGAACAGTTAGAAGCTCCAGAAATCCTAATATCATTAGGCTTATCCACAGAAAGGGTAAGATGCATTAAGCCGAGTATTCTGAGTGCAAGCTGGTCTAGTTACACGCGCATCGGATGTAGCGTTCGCGGTATAGCATTCCCAAGAGATCCCGCGCCATCGGGACGGCAAGACATGTTACTTACGAGAAGCGACCTGGAAATTCCTTATAGCAAAACAACCAATGCACCGACGTTCCTTGACCGTTAGGGAAGCTTCTCATTCCGATTGGGAGTTTTCCTCGCCATAAGCGGCGGGAGAGAGAGCGCGTCGCAGCAGCCGGAGGGGACGCAAAAATGGTCCAACACCTCTTGGAATCCAGTCGAGTCTTTTCAGTGAGAAACGCAATACCAATAGTCACGCTGTACTTACTTTGACAAAGTTCTTTTTCGTCGAGTTCAGCGCGTTCCTTTTTTCCGTCGCGCTACGTATTTACGAGTAATCCGAGAAATTGGCACTGTGAACAGCGACGGCGCGTTTTTACCGGGAACCCCTGGGGGATTATGGGACTCTGCAGTATTACAATAACAGTTTACTTTATTTAGAAAGACTATATAATACATTTCTTTAAAAATATTAATATAGTATGTATAAAATGGTAAAAAAAAATATAATGTTAATGAAATAACCTGCAGTGTGATAATAATTCTGTACATTAAATTAACAAACAATGTTTGAAGTTACAGTTTATTACGTATTCTTGAAATAGAGTTTAAAAGGTGAGAAAGAATACACATACGTTATATTATATTATTTATAGTATTTATAAGAAGAATTACAAATACAACGCTCACAATTTTTTTTACAATGATTTAAATTCATTCAAAACTGTATATATTTCACAAGAATTTGCGTTTGACGATGAAAGTGCTTGATGTAAGATTCTTAATTTTTTAAATGATCAGATTCGACAGAGATCGTTAAGACTTTGTACATAGCAATATTTCATGACGGCGCAAATAATACTTTCAGAGAAAATTGTATTAAGCATGCTGCTGTCGGTCGGAGATGCGTCTATGATCCTTTGGCATTATCAACGAAACGAAGTACCGGATAACCACGTTACGAGTCAATCTCTCCGTCAGGAATAAGCAAGTCCCCGGAGGCTTCGATGGAAACAGTGGAAGTAATTCCTATTCCGGTCGCGGAAATTTGAATCTGTTTTATTTGCGTTATTTTTAATTTTATTTCAGGGAAACGATATTTTTCTACTTATAAATTTACATCTATAAATAATTCATAATACTCTTATGTGAATTGATAATTGTAATTTATATTTATTTTAATACAATGCTTCTTACTTGTATAAATTTGTATGATAATTCTCATCACGAGTGAAAAAAATTGAAATATTTAGATAAAGAAATAGTCTTCTTTCTTTATAACAGTGCCGCAATAAATTCTTTCACTCGATGCGCCCAAGTCTTATATCTCCTTTATTTTTGCATAAGCGCGTAGGCGTTTGTTTCCGCAATATATCTTGAGACAAATCTCTTTTCGATATTTCTTTGACAGGAAATTACATTTACGCCAATATCTAAACGATTCAGTATCATGAGAAGAAAGTGATCGGTGATGCGAACATTTGTTCGCATTGTAGTCGACGTCACGCTATTTATATATACTCTCTTTTATTATATATAGTAGGAATATCACATATCTTTTCTATTCAAAATTTTAGACAGCTCGTGTGATTAATCGAGCTTCTTCATGGAGCACCACATGGGAAATGTTGCGTGCGATCTAATCGATTGGAAGATGACAACGTCGGATTTCACCTAATGTATCGGTGATTTATTAAGCCGTTCATGGATAGTAATTACCAGATTGTGTATTTGATCGTAACATAATCGTTTAAGTCATGTTTGCGCTATTATCAGAGTATACAGGGTTTCCATAAAGTCAGTTGCCACTTCTATATTTCGGAAACGGCTCAAAATTATGAAAAACCGCGAAACACGTGTTCGATCATTTCGAAGGGCTACTCTTTTAAGGAAGTTGGGGAGGTTGCTGCTCCAAAGGAGGTCCTAGGGGGATCTCAACTTAAAAATTTCAAATGGAACCCCTTATATATTGTAGTATATCATTTGAAAGACCATAAGAAAAGAAAATTTCTGGCGCAAACCAGAGGTCGATACGTTGATCCGTTCGGGAGTTATTTAGGGTCAAAAATTGGCTTTTCGAACTTTGACCCTAAATAACTCCCGAACGGATCAACGTATCGACCTCTAGTTTGCGCCAGAAATTTTCTTTTTTTATGCTCTTTCAAATGATATACTACAATATATAAGGGGTTCCATTTGAAATTTTTAAGTTGAGATCCCCCTGGGCCCCCTCCCCCTTGGGGGAGCAACCTCCCCAACTTCCTTAAAAGAATAGCCCCTTGAAATGATCGAACACGTGTTTCGCGATTTTTCATAATTTTGAGCCGTTTCCGAAATATAGGGGTGGCAACTGACTTTATGGAAACCCCGTATAAACATAGAGATGATGAAGGGAAGGTTGATATAGAAGAAATCGATGATTGGTGGAAGGGTTAAAAAAAAAGAATCTACATTAGAATCTACATTATTTGTGCATTTTTATTACACTTGTACATTTGCAATAATAGTAAATATCTCATCTTGTTGTAACTCTCTCTTCCTCATTACAATATCTGTTCAAAATATCTATATATTTAAATTAGCATGTTTAGATAACTAAAAGGATGGGAAATTTTTTTATTTAGATTTTGGACTATTAAAGTCATAATATTTAATTGAATATCGAATGTAATATTGTAACTGAATCTAATTTTTGACTATTTTTTAACAGTTGCCACGTATATGTAATGAAATGTAGTATAGAGTTAAAATACAATCTACTCTCTTTGAGATTGCACGGCATTGCACATAAGAATATAATGTAAGGGGTTGTAAAGAGGTTGCGCAGTATTGAATTTACTAGATACTTAGTAATGCTGTCACGTGCCGTACGAGCTTTGGAGAACCCTCGGCACTGCCGCGAAATCTTTTAATGAGCTTACCAAGCCTAGAAGCCTTATATCGACATGCCCCGAGGCAAAGTAAACGCGAAAAGCAGCAAACTGTTGGTGGCAGTTGTTGCGTGCATCACATCGTTAGAATTTTACGCTCTATAAAAGACCATAAAAAAACGCAGACTGCTTTGAATTCGAGGGCAACAGATTCGCACGTTTACGATCGTTGAGAAAGATCGACACGTACCGCGGTGAGTTTATCGATAACATCGCAATTGAAGATACAAGTGAACGAAGAGAAATATATTTTATTCTTTTCCAAAATATGATTTATTCTGTTCGGGAACAAATTATAACCTTTTTCATTATATTCCGTTATATCCTAAAATCAAATCGATTTTACTTTGAAGTCGACAAAAGTCAAATAGTGTCCTATCGTTCCTCTTTGATTATAACTAGCCAAATATTTGGCAACGTTGGGTGGGACAACATGTAATAACGATGCTTAACTATTGCGTCCAACGATGATAGTTGAAATTTACCAACTACGGCTTACACGTGGTGCGTGACAGAGCAACGGAGGAGAGATTAAACTTTCGCGTACAATAGAGTGGTTCGACTTACGGCGAAGGGATGCACCGAGAATGAGAACTCGCCGGAACATATCACTTTCCATAGAAATGATCGTGCACAGCCCGGGGCTGTCCTTTGCCGATAACTGCGTCATCGTTGTAATTTCCTCGTTCGCTGACCGCAAGTTCTGTCGCGCGAATCTGCACGTTTCGTTGCGCGCAGTCGCGTTTCATGCCACTTTATTGCGTACGATTGCCTTGCCGGTAACTGGTTCCGAGCACGAATTTAGACCTGGGATCGAGAGAGTTTTATTTCGTTCTTGTCGATACCGATGACGTGTTATCAACTACTCGTTTTCATTTACGTGCGCATCGTTTTCGATAACGGACAAAGCCGGCCGGGTGCGCGCTCGAATAGGAATAACGACCGAGCCAACTTTTCTAACTAAGCGTTCGACGGGCGACTTCCGAAGTGGAGCATCGGGGACAACGTTGTACTGTTACCTCGTAGTGACCAACTTTCCGTTCGTGACGTAACATACTGAACTCGTTTAATTATAGGACGAGCAATTATGCAACTAAAGGCAACGATCGATGTCTGATGGACTTAGATCGATTTTCGTTTGCTACCCAAGTGGAACAGAAAGTCACGACGTCAAAATGATGCTAAAATGACGCCTTTGACATCATTTTGAGGTCATTTTGACGTCATCATGACTTTCTGTTCTTCCTGGGTATGTTCTCAATACGTCTTTTGCCATCTTTCGCCTTCATATATACATATTATTCTCTTCATTCTACGTGATAAGTAAATATGAGTATTCTGTCATAAATCATATCAGGTAAAATAGCTTTTCTTTTCATAACTCTGACGCTATCTCTATCACGATAGTTTTTACTGTTTCGATGATGTCATATTATTCTGTCATTCACAGTGAACAAACAATTTTTATCAACCTTTTACTTTTTATAACAAAGCGCGCGATGTCGGGGCGTTTGTGAAAACTGAAACAAATCAGTCATTTATCGATTTGTCCTGGTTCCATCGACACACCCTTTAACAATCATAAAGGCATCGATAGAACGCGAAATGTTCTCTGCCAAATTCAATTACGATCAATCGTTGACCTTTGTAACTAACTTGAAATCTTCTACCGCCCACCTGTGTCCATCAAAACTCTATTGATCCCATCGTACCCCTATTATTCATCGTTGAGGTGTGAACAATAGAGCAAAATTTTGATAACTAGCCAGTCACTGGGAAGACCGGGCGACAGTCTAGAGATAGGGGGAGAGAGAGAGAGAGAGAGAGAGAGGGAAATGGAGCATTGTAGAGAGAACGATCATGCCCAGGCGAAGGCTGTTCTTTGTCGATAACGATTCCACTATTCCTCCTTGCAATTTACTCGGTATAATACCGTGAACTTTGATCTACCAAGATCCATATTCGTCATCGTAGCTTAGCAGGTGGAAAAGAGAAGTTATTAAAGCTGCTTAATGCCATCGAGCAAATTAGCTTTGAGTCGCACATGAATTTATGCAAGCAAATATTATGCAAGTTGTAAACCACAGTTTTTTCAATCCATTTTGTAATAAGTGTCCCTGAATCACGATTTATAATATAAATGCATATAACATATGTATATATGTATGTTAGTTTAACTACGTATCATTCTTAATTCGATGTAACAATGAAAGATTGAAAGATTGAAATTTACAAAAAGAAATTTTTGTTAATTTAACATATGAGAATTTTTTTATTCTAAAAATATCGAAGAGAAAAAATGAAATTTTGTAGCCATTTTGTTTCAACGTAAAGTTTTTATTATGTTACCTTCAAGTGATATAATTATTAATTATTATAGATAACAGTTATTACAGTATAGTATAATTAATTTATTATAGTATCTCGAGAGAGCGTGCGAAGAATTATGAATATTTTTCTGTAATTTTAATTCTGTATGCGACAGTTGAAATGCGTACATAGATTGGATGCGTTGATCGCGGTCATCACACCCACTCTCAAGTATGCGCGTCTCTTGTACGCGCAGGAATGCCACGTGTAACCGTGCTCACGTACACGCGTATCCCGGGACATGAATATACTTGGGGACGCTTTTAATTTCACTGCATCTCCTCCCAAGTTTGTCGATTATCGTAAATCATCATGTAGCCAGACAATTTTCTTTGAATTTGCGATGCGAATTATTAATAATCGAGATTACGTGATCTGGTAAATAGGAGTAGAGCGAAGCACGGTAATCAATTCTCTTGATTTGGATAGAATAAATCTTAATTCTATCCATTTTAAGATTATCGAAATGGATAGAATCAAGATTTATTCTATCCAAATCAAGAAACCAAACCATTTTAAGATTATTGAAACCAACCAAATCATTTTAAAATTATTGAAATGGATAGAATTAAGATTTATTCTATCCAAATCAAGAGAATTACCTGCTTCGCTCTGTTGTTATTTACCAGATTAATAATCTTAAAATGGATAGAATTAAAATTCTAAACGTATGTTATAACAATACTTACAATCTTTGATATTTTTCGAGTTTTTTTATAAACACTTAAAATATTGTTCATTCACAAGATATTATTCTTTCCACATAAAGTTCGTGAACTTTCACGAATATAATTTCTTTTCTTGATTTTATTTATTTATCTTTGGTAAGACATAATGTAGAAAGTACTGATATCTATACAATTTGGACATTTTCATAACAATAAAATACAACACACGGAAGATGTACTTTTATGATGTCCAGCATAGAAATCAATATTTGCAGAGATGATCGTTATATGGTCAGCATGAAGAAACGCGGAAGCGACGAGAACAAAGGTACTAAGAACCGTCAGAATGGAAGCAACGCAATGGAAAAATCAGATTCGGGAGGTCTAAGCGATGACGAGAACCAAGGCTTCGGAAATTGGCTCCGATCCACCACCGGTGTCGAAATGATGCGACTCTTCGTGATCGCGAATTCGATTTTGGTCTTCGTGACTATGGGTTGGCCGAACATGAAAGAATCATTTTACATCATCAAAGACTATTTCGTAGGAGAAGAGGATTAAATGATGTCGAGCAAAAAGATAGTCCAGACATAACGTTGTCATAAATTTAATCAGTTTTAGACAAGCATGACAATTAGTCTTAATTATTACAATATTAGCGTAATTATTACAATTATTAAACATATCCGTTAATGTCAGTTTATTTTTATCTTTTATATCAATTAATCTCAAGCAGTATCAATACTTGTCTTAAATTCGGTGTTCACACCAACACAAATGAACATTGTGGAACCGATACTCGATAATAAATAGGTATTAATTTTATAGAAATTATTATCGATTAAGTTGTTTGTTAATTATACAAGTAAAAAAATTTAATTCAGTTCGCAATACAGTAATGAGTAGTACATTTTAAGATTAGAGAGATAGTATATAAGAAGACAAACGAGAAATAATTGTCAACTTTTAAAAGATTCAATGTTCTTGCAAATGCCACAAAGTGGGCAAACAGAACTGTGACAGAACTTTTTTCTCGCGCAGCGTTTGAAAGTCAAATGTGGAGATCGTGATATTTGTATAAGATAAAACTCTTCTCTATACTTTTTTCTCGCTAGAAGTTCCTCATTTTAGAGGAGTAAATCTCCATAGATCCATAGATAACTTTTAGCAGAACTGACGAATAAGTTAGTTATTAAATCGCAGCGTTTTAATTCTCAATTAATGTTAAGATAGTTTTGACGATAATTTACAGTAGCGCTCATAATTTTTATATATAACATCAATATTGGTAATAAGAAATTGAAGTATAATTTTTTTAATTGTATAATTTTTTTATAAAATTAGAAAGTGTGTGCAAATATAATTTATGGGATCCGAAAGTATCTTGACAATTAAACAAATAAAATAAAATAAATGTCGAAATACTTATAAACTAAATAAATTATGAAAACTGCAAATCAGAATGTAAGATTTTAAAATTTTATATGAAATTTACTCTTACACTTGTTCCTCCTATTAATAGTAATATAAGATTGATAGAGAGAGTTTTGTTTACATCCCCAACTTTGACTTATTTATGCCCGGAAAACTGTTCTTCAAAATATTTATAAGCGCTATTCTTTTCAGAAAGAGATCAGTCTTCTATCAATATATCGTATTACCGCGCTGGTCATATTAGCCGACAAAGTTATAACTACAATATATGTCTTTGCTGCAATATTATACATAGAATATTGTAATATCGCATCGCAATAATCAACCGCAACCGCAAGGCCTTATCATGTTGACGTTTGTTATTCGCGGGGTGTTTCTCCTCAGCGTGTTAAGCTGGTATAGCGCCATCGTCTGGAAGGTAATCGATGGTTACTTCCAGGACCAGTTCCGCACTTATTTGCAGGAAGAGTATCGCAAGCATCCGCGGATGAAGGCCGACGTCGAGAGAGCCGGGGCTGTCGATAAGGGACCTGCTCCGAGCGCGTTGCCAGCCGAGTCAAGTGTGAACCACGTGGAGACCTACGGTTCCAACGCGGAGTGCCCGGCCGACATCGCAGACGTCTGCTCTCAGCGTGCAAACGCTCCGAGCGGGAAGCCGGAGGAAGCGATGGCAGGTGGCACCAGCGAAATCGCGGCCGCCGTAGGCGCCGGTACCACCGATAAAAATGCATTCCCGGCGAACGCGGCCCGATCGGCGCAGGAAAGTAGGAAACCGCCGAGCGGCAGCGATACGCGCGATAAAGAACGGCGACCGGGTGCCATCAATCAGGACGGCGACCGCGAAGAGGATGCGATCGAGGGGAACGTACTCCCGTCCCCTGCGTCGACCTCGCGTCGTGTCGAGAAACGTCGTCTCGACAAGAGGGGATCATCGCGTGTCTCGAAAGAGGTCTCGAAGGAGATATCGCGGGAAAAGCCGAGGAATCAAAGAGTGAACACGCTCGTCCTGATGGACGTCGATTTCGCCGCCGCGAGGACCGGTGACGACGGAGAAGACGATTTCTCAGAATTCGAGGAAGAGGAGAAGAATCAAAGGATTCGCAAGGAAGGGATCCTTGTGTCGGAGCTGCCATTCAAGCCCAAGGCGGATATTGGCGGCTTGGATAGGGTTACTGCGGAAGAGTTTTGTCCTCTGACCTTGGAGGACGAGGCTTCCTGCGGGGAAACCACCACGTGGCCGTGACTGCGCTTGATGAGCGCCGTCGCGGTGAAATTGGAAGTATTAGATCGTATGGAAAAATGTTATGCATTAACAGCGGGACATCGAAGGGCTTAGGAACATGCTGAGAAAGCTGAGGCAAAGGACTGCGACTGTTATTAGAATAAATCTGTTCAATTAGTTTCGCGGCTTTATTAAGGACGATGATGATAGATGTAGTGTGAAGACGTTTTAGGTCTTTTCATGTTCTTGTTGGCGTATTGCAATTTGTTCAGTTCGCAAAATAGGATGAAATGAGGTTATGACGTATAATCGTAGTTTGAATAGAATGAAATAAGGCTATGACGTGTAATCGCAGTTTTAATATAAAACAATGTATTACCCCAGGTAACAAATTTTTTATATAAGAATATATGTAAACATGTATAAACGTATAATTATATATGATTATATATAGAATATTGTATAATCTAATTTTACTTTTTGTAACAAAAAACAATGCAAAAATTATTTTTCTGATTACTTTTCAATTATTCTTATTATTTTCCTATATATTTATATGTATATATATATATATATATATATATATATATATATATAGATACAGATTATACAAGAGAAAAAAACATGTATCGACACATTTTATACTTATATAATTATATATATTTATAAATATTTTTATATGAAAAATTTTTTACCAGGCCATTTTTTTATTAGGTAGAAATATTGATTAAATATAACTAATATTTTTGTGTTAACATTTTATTTCTCTAACAATAAGTCATGTACGCATTCAGCATTAATTTAATTTTCTAGTTGTTTCTTGTACTGTGCATTCGATCTATACCTCATATTTATTTATTCTCTCAGCAATTTATCGAGGCGATAATTATGGTATCAGTCGAAAATAAGTTTTCGCTGCCTACGGATATTTCGAATCCAGGACGGATATAAGTATTTCTATGAATTGAATAGGGTCACTAAATAAGGCATTGCTGTCCTTTGACCTTGCGAAAAGAGGTTCTACGAGGAGAAACTATCGAGTGGCCGTGAGAAGTCAGAGAAATCGCAATGTACAGTTTCGTATTGGAAGTATTTGTCCGGCGGAAAAATCGAAAACACGTTAAAACGTGTGATTCGTCTGCACGTATCTCATTGTATATACTTATACTGAAGGATAAATTAAAAATTGATATGTGAGTGTGTCGCAATAATGGACAGCGTTTATCGCGTTATGTAAAGATGACAAATGTCATCAAGTAATACGTTGGTTGTTGAATGACACGCGTGGGAGATGTTTTATAAATGTAATTTCAAGGAAGATCGAGTAAGGCCAAAGCGTTTTAAGCTTCTTTTTAACAAGGCGTTACCGCATTTCGTTGATTAAGTAATAAAACCTACGAGCAGCTAATAGTACAGCAATCACGTTTTGCTTCTGTTCATTGCGCTCGAGAGTAAAACTGAGTAATTCAAATAAGCAGAATAAGTATAATTGCACGCTCATTTTCCGAATTGTACACGTCGAAGGTAAACGAGAAAAAAATGTTTTTTCATAATACATTTAAATTAATATAATAGTGTTTGCATTATATTATCATTATACTCTTATATATTATACTTATTACAGTCTTTTCATACTCGGCTGAGGCAATTTTTATTACTGTCATTGAAATTAATGATTTGTCAATGGATACTCTGTGCATGCAAATCAATTGTTTTGTTTTATGCAGTTAAACGCAAATGTAAATGAAATAAGAAAATTTATTCATAATTATTGAAGGTTGTTGAAGGTCTAATAGCTCTTATGTTTTAATTTACATTTGTAATTGTTACATTTACATTTGTTTTTAAATATGTTTTTTTGTCGTTGATATCATTTCACGAATACAAATTTTAGTTTCTTATATAAATTTGACATAAATTAAATTAAAAGATTTTTTATTTAACTTTTTAATTAAATTTATTCATGTTGAAAAGAATTAGAATTTAGTTTATTAGAAGAATTTAGTTCTCTTTAACATGAATTAACATCTTCTTTTTATAGAATAGAACCATGTTAATAATATTAATAGGATTGGATCAGAAATCTGCAAAACTGACACAAAGTTATAAATTGATCAAAATTATTTTAATGGTAAAATATGGAGTTAGATATAAAGTATATGTTACAGAAACAATTATGATAATCAAGCAATTTTTAAAGCAGTAAATCGTATTATTTCGGATGATTGTGGTTTTCATTTTCCTACCACATTAACCATATAATGATGCCGCGTTAGATTGTCGGTTTACATTTACACGTATGTTGAAGCACCCGGTATTGATGCTTTTACTTCGAAAAGCCTCGTCAATTGACTGCGTAAATTGAAGCAATTTACATTCGCTAAATGTGCGCGATATCGATTGCATTCTAAAGCGATGACGTCTATAAATGTGCGCTGAGGAATACTAACAGTACTGTCGAAGTGCGAGTAACAATAATACAGGATGACAGCTTATTGTAACGTCAATCCCCTTTGTCCTTCGCAATTCGAATAACAAAATGTCTCTGAGTCATTATTGTCAAACAACAAAACGGCAGTTTACGCAAACTGATTGTAGTGTAATAATAATATTAATTTGCAAGTAATTGCGTAACGTCGGTGAAACACGAATATCTTAAAATAAGGACATTTCGTTAGCATCTTGTTAACATCTATCTTGCGAAGAACGACCTACATATTTACTTTCGATATTTGCAACGTACGAAGAGCGTCTAATGTAGAAAATGGTTTTGCTCGAGAATATACGACACCGCATTACGTCATTGAATTATACAGTGTAATAAGAGCAACGTATGTGTGAAACGTGTTCTATATAGACATTTACGTCAAATGCGTGGCAGATACGACAGTGCTGAAAAGGAATTCTAAATATGGAATTTAAATGCTTTTGAATATTTTATTCTGAGATCTGAACGAATAGAGTAGCGATTAACTAGTACGAATTGAAATATGTAGTATGTTAAAAATTTTTCCGGAATGTTAGATCGAGCTTTAACTGTTTTTTTTTGCCGTGTAATCCTTCAGTTGTGCAACGAAGTATGAGCACTGAATTCAATTTTCATTTACGTGATGAAAAACTATGTGCGTTCTAATCCAAGTCGAGATATGCAGGTCGATGATCGAAGTCGACTGGACCAGAGCAGCATACTCGCGCGGATTTCAACAAAAACACATAGTTGCTTTTAAAAAAAATTATACAATTTGCAACATGCAATTACATAATTTTTTAAAGACAACTAAGTATTTTCTTTATATCAATTGACTCGTCTCATTATTTTGTGCATAGAAGTATTAAGGAAGTACTGAGAAGTATTGACTCTCCGTAGACTACTTGGGGATTTTAAGACCCAGGCAATTTTTCGCCTTTGAATTATTCAGCCGATTTTGCCTCACACATAAATTTAGACGTGCACAAAGAAAAAATAAAAAAACATTTTGGATCATATAATCGTAGAATCATGTTCTTGAATATTAAAAGAGTGTACCAGACTTTCCTCAGATTTTTTTAAAGCCCATAATACCTTTGAAAAACACAATTGTCTCTCAGCGACCCAGGTAACTAAGCAGTGAAATTTTACGTAGTCTACGGACAGTTAAGTATTAAGGATTATAAAAACATGAATAGTTTATAAAATATTTTATGTTTTATGTCAAAGTATGTCAATTTTTTCAAATTCGGTTATCTCGGAAACGAAGCGCATCATACGAAAAAATTTTATTCTACATTTTCGACTTATTTTTGCATGTAGAATAACCTGTCCGGTTGCACTATTCTGTATATTTGCATAGTGGTGCGTGACATAATCGAATTCGCGAATCACAAAAATTGTGTGATTGTGTCTATCAAATCGTTCGTTGGATATCGTTCTACAAAGGCGCGCCACAAAAAATGTTTTTTTTTTGCATGCCGTAACGACGCGATATTTCCTCGAGCGGACACGAGGGAAAAATAATGCCGAGAGGAGCGGTCGCGGACGCACGGGGTAATTTCCTATGTAATTGAGAAAATACACCGGCAATGGCCTCGTTACAGTGGCCGTCGATTTCTCGTAACGACTTTCCGCGCGCGAGCGCGCCCTGATTTGGCGCTACGCTTTTTTATCTGCTCCTCTCTCGCATCGCAAGAATTATAATGCAGACGATAGCAGACGGCGTGCAGATATCTCGATCTACTTCCGGAGAATACTGGCGAGCAGTCGAGAAAGGTACAGACGAGTCGGATTTTATTAATCGCATGACTTAGGTATGATGTATACATTACACTTGCCTCCAGGGTAATGATCGACGATAACTCTCATCACTCTCGTAATATCAAAATTTTGCTATCTTACTACCTACTGTTTAAATATACTGGTACGCGAAATGCGTCTGCAGATCCCAGAAATCCAGATTTTAATTTCCTATAATCAAATTTTAGAAGATAAATTTTTTACAAGTTTTCATGAGCCAGAAATGATAATTATTTAGACCTAAATCTTACTTCATGAATAAAGAAATTTTATTAAAATATCGGTGAGAAAATGCGCTTCTCCTGAAAGTAATATACACGTTAAAGATACTGTTAATGTATCATTACAAGACGCGCGAATTCCTCAAAACAATTACGCATAATAAACTCTCGTTCGCCTCGAGGAGCTCAAACATCGTGACCCTACTTTCTCAACTTGACAGTTTCAGAATCGGCGAGAAGAAAGTAGTCCGGAATCCTTAATCTTTTCGCCGTTTTCAGGCTTCACAACGATCGGCGAAGAGGAGCGAAATTTCGGGACAATTAAGAGAGACAGGCAAATGGACCGTAAAGCACGCGCCGCGAATTGAATAGACATCAGAGAAAATCTAGTTTCACTTTTGCGCCGCTGTGTCCTTCTTCTCCTTCTTCTTTCTCGCGTGCCGCGCGTCCTGCTCCATAATGGATTTTCTAATGAAGATTTATCAGTTGCATTGGTTACAGCCACCAGCGTGGTTAATTGGATCTCGTGGTGGAACCACGTGCGAGCGATTTGGGGTGTGACGCGATTTACACCTGCGAACTTAATGCTAACTCGAGAGCGCGTTTCACTCCGCTTGATGCCGGCGATTAAAACTATGCGGAATTAATTAACGTAACAGGCACACGAGTCTGTGCACGTGCAAGGTCGTGTCTTCTGACATTTTCGTATGTAACCGTATAAATACGTATTCAGGGAGCGATAGCTGCAATACTTGTTCTTTAAACCGTTCACACATTGGAGTTATATAATTTACTGTGTAACGCGTAATTTCAATGCGAACAGGATAGCGATTTTTTCATTAAATTTCCTCGACGTTGTCTAGGATGTAATGTCATAATTATGTAATTTTCGTAATGAATTGCTCGTAATTTTTATATACGCATAATTAAATTGTCCATGGATACATAGAAACATTATTAATTTTATCGACATTAATAATTTTACTATAATAAAATCATAATCGTATTGTTCTAAGATTGTTTCTAAGATTGTTTTATATTTCCTAGCATTCTAGGACAGAATAAACTTGATTTCTTTTTCCATTAAAGAGGTGTATTATCATATCAGGCAGCAAAAGCGAGTATTGTTAAAAGTATTGTTTGGGTTATAACTTATTTATGAACAAATGTGATTCATACCGGAGACACGATTTTTATATAAATGTCTAAATAACTAAATTATTTGTGGATACATAGAAACCTCGACATTATTAATTTTACTATAATAAAATCATAATCGTATTGTTTCTAAGACTGTTTTATATTTCCTAGCATTCTAGGACAGAATAAACTTGA
>NJRP01000136.1:158489-219633 GCA_003063835.1 Aphaenogaster floridana | reverse complement strand
TTATGAAGAAAATGTGATTCATACCGGAGACACGATTTTCATATAAATGTTTAAATAACTAAATTATTTGTGGATACATAGAAAACTCGACATTATTAATTTTACTATAATAAAATCATAATCGTATTGTTTCTAAGACTGTTTTATATTTCCTAGCATTCTAGGACAGAATAAACTTGATTTCTTTTTCCGTTGAGAGAAGTGTATTATTATTTCAGACAGCAAAAGCGAGTATTGTTAAAAGTATTATTTGGGTCACATAACTTTTTTTATAAAGAAAATATGGTTCATGCTGGACACGATTTTTGTCTAAATGTTTACTTAAATAACTAAAGATAACGGTATCTTCTTGAAACACGCGCGCGCCCAAAACGTGGCAATCAACAATCGAATCGATATGTCATATAAAGATTATCATAAGATTATCATCAGACTCTTAAGCCGGTATTCATAGTCCGTTCTTATATTAAGACCGTCTTAAGTAATCTCTTAAGACGCTAAAACGGTTCTGTGATTGGTTTATGACATCTTAAGATTGTATTTAAGACGATCTTAAATATAAAAACCGACTATGAATACCGGCCTTAGCAGAACTCCGCTCGAAACTTTAGCTTCTCGAAATCGTCATATGTCGTATAGGAAGTTTGGCCGAAACGTCGTCGTCCGACGAGCAAGTGGAGCGTCGTAATACGACACGCGCCGGAAAGACACACATTCATTTTCTTCTGCGATTCGTGCCACTCACAAAACACCGGTAGCTACTTCTGCGCTGAATCGCAGATAGTCGAATGCAGTCGGTAGGTAGGTAAGTGAACGACCTTAATGCAACGGTATTTGTACGTGATTTTTCAAAGCACGTACGTACGACGCGCGTAAAATTGCCGCCCGCCGAAACTGCTCCGGTTACCTCGCCCGGATCCGCCGCGACGATTTCGTCGCAGACACTCGTATGGGTATAACTGAAAGTCTGGAACGATCTTTATAGGTTGTACTGCGGCAGACATCGCGCGGAAAATTAATACGTGGAGAAAATTTTATATTAAAAATTACTATGTATGGCAGTAGCCGTGGACCATGCTGGAATCATAAAATTTTTTACTATGTTTTCACAAAAATGAGTTTATTAATAATTTTTATTAATAATTTATTAATAATTTATTAATAATTATTAATATAATAACATAGTAACAATTTTTATAATTCCAGCAATGGTCCACGGCTACTGCCATACATAGTAATTTTTAATATAAAATTTTTTCCGTGTATAATTAATATAATTAATATTTAATATAATTTTTTCATTCGCTATGCACAGTCACTAAACTGATACGAGTGGATAAGATGGACGAGCGATTTGTTTTTACAGTAATATATGAAATTTAGATATTTAAACAATTAATAAGTAAATATAGAATATGTGACCAACACAATACATAGAGATATAAGCTATTTTCGGTCGGACTGGATCTTTTTTGCTTAATAATATTTTATTGCGTGAATTTATATACATTTCATAGCCAAGCTTAGCCAAGATATTTAAGATATTTTTTAGATATTTAAATTTAGATTTGTATTGTGCGGATTATTTATGTTATGGGTATTATAAATATTAAAAGAGAGATAATGAAAGTATTTATTACAAAATATATGTGGACAGAAATAAAGAGTAGTAAATAATTCAAAATTCGTTGAAGTTTTTTAGATATTAATTAAGAGCACATTTTGGTTTTATCGTCGATATTCGATTAACATAATAAGAGAAATCGAGAAATAAATTTATTTCGGTGATATTATCGCGTCTTGAAGAATATCTTTCATCACGTTAGTTTTAAAATATTATCGTGCCTTTCTCTCAACGTTATTCGCAGATGGGAAGATGACTTGATACAGTTAAACGTATTTCGATGAATGGCAAGTTTCAAGAATTATCGTACGAATACGTTCACATGAGCAAGACATAACAGTACTTATAGTTCCGATATAAACCAGCGATAGAACCGACGAAGGAAACTCGTAAATCTCCCAGAATTATATTAATTAGCTCGACGCGTTCACTTATGGACAAACTTGCCTGATTTTTATAATTGAGAATTGAAAGTCGAAAACCGGTGCGGCACGAGTACGAAATCGCTCGTATTTCTAGCAGGCAAATGGAAGCTCGAAATTCTAGTCAGGGACCTGTTGCGGATGATCTTACGACTAGAAATATGTCTGGACCCTCGAGAAGCACATTCCAAAGGAGAGGTCAGGGGAGAAGGAAGGAAGAGGAAAGGGACAGAAATCGGAAAAGGGAAATTTTATTATAGTTTGACATACAAGTCCTTTAAAACAATCCACAATAAAATATAGCGTATTGGCATACTGCGTCATAATAATTACTTTATCCGTATCGCAATAATTTTTCGCGATAAGTGGAAAGTGATCTAAGATAAAGCGAGACGAAAATAGAGAGATAATAACATCTACTGCGTAATTGTCAGGGCGAGGACAAGGGGAATTGTAGCGATAGCGAAAACGATAATGATGAGAGTAGTTCTAATAGTAATGGCAGATAGTGGGAATAATTTTCGCGATACGTTGCGGAATATTGGTGAAACAAAGGACGAGGTGCTCATTAGAAATTGACGCAAGTCTATGTGCATTAGCACGAACGCTAGCTCGAAAATAGAGCAAAGAAATCGAAAATTCAAGAGAACCACCGAGCGACGGTGAGAGTGAAATGGATGAGAACACGAGATGAAGGAGGATCCAGATGAGTGGAAGAAGGAGCGGGGATGAAGGAGATGCGCCGGCACGCATTCCGTTCAAAGGACCTTTCGGTCGGAATGGACCCGGGTGCCCTTCGCTGGTCTCTCCGGAGGGCCGTATTGTCCGCATCGGACCATTCGCGGCTGGTGGCACGAGGGGCCGGAGAGGAGACGGGGAAGGATTGGGGGAGGTGGTATCGCGGGACCCCAGCAGGGCACCCAACTTAACCTCTCAAAGCAAACGGTCAAAACGCAACCAAAACGGAGTCCACTCACCTCGTAGCTCGTTTGTGCCGCGCTGCGCTCCAATGATGCTTCCTTCATTCACCGTCACGACAACTGTCGTTTTACGGGTATCCCAGAGCACTGTCGTTGATATCACTGTAATAAATTATAACTATGCGTCGTAAATGTCAAAACACCCGGGTGTCCTGCGCGCCGCATTGTCCTGCGTTCGTTTGAAAAGCAATCCTCGGTGTGGGCGCAACTCCGGAATTCGCAACACAGATCCTAACTGGATCCTGGCGGGCCACCACCGCGTCGCCCGCGTTCTTTTGTTTTTCGCACGGGATTACACACTCGTTGTGATGAACGGTCTCTCGCACACGTGCGTACTGATCGCCGCGGATAAGACACGAAAAATGTGAAGTCGCGGGGACCGCGCGCTCCGCTTCGAAGCGGCAGATAAGTGTGGTAAACGCCGACCGAGCGATGTGTTGCCGTTTTGACCTGCCTGCAAACTGACCAATCGTCGCGCAGGTGGCATCCCGCTGGTCCCCGCTAGTCCCTGCTGGTGGCAGGCGCAGGGGTAGGGACCCAACCACCTGCCGCGCGACCTGCTGGGACCTGGGACAAGATCAACCCGTAACAGGCTCCAGGTTTGTTTGAACAATAAGTATGCTAATTGGTTGTTGGTAACGTAGAACCTCGTCCATAAACGGTGGATGCTGGATCATTGTTATGGACTTTAGTCGTTTACAGTATTTCTTAGGTTCACACCCACATAAAACCTTTGGTTCATATCTAAATATCTGCTGCGCAACCTGCTAGGATTTAAATCAAGATAGGTGCTTTGGGTTTGTTTGAATCAGTTGAAGCTGATTGGTCGTTGGTAACATAGAACTGCATCCATGAACGACGGATGGTGAATGATCATCCAACGTTCTGAGACAGTTATCATTGAATGAATAGTCCCAGACAACATGAGGTCCAAAATCAGGACATAAGACGTCTCATAAAACACATTGACCGAAATTGTCTTAAACTCTAAAGTTAATTGTCTTAAAAACGTTTTATGAGACGTTTTATGTCCTGATTTTGGATATTGTGTTGTCTGGAGTGTCTTATTAGGTTCACAAAGGCAAAACATTCGTGGCTGAAACTATTAGCGAGGTTTTCTTCGTTGCCAGCTGCTGACAGAGTCTTTCACATTAATAATTTATTACACTAATTACACTGTGCATGTGATGTACACGAGGCAGCACAGATCAGCAGTCCAAATCCTCATATCTTGAAAATAGGAAAGATACACAACATTTTTCGTGTTCTAATCAAGACATTTATATAAAAATGTTTTTTTCTTATTAATTACTCTTGAATTAATTACTCTTGAAGAAATAAAATGAAATTTTGTTATATTTAACTAAGATTGTGGTATATTATTTTGGCGGATAGTGATGAGATGAACATTATAATATTTTTTCAACTTATCAAAGACATGATTCAGAAACATTTTTTACTTCTTAAGCGCCGCGCGCATCGACGTTCGTTTATAATAATGCTGCATTAATTACATTTAGTAACATTTACTGCCATATTGCGCATCGTGATCGCATTATGATAAGGCCAGGAAAAAACCAGTTGCGTTTGAAGATCTTTATCGGTGATGAGGTTCGATATATCGCTCGGCGACTCCGACGTGGGGAAAACATTACGAGGCGGGCCTCGCGCACGGTGCTTCAAGGCTGACCCGGCATAGGTACTTATTGTATCAAGTCTCGTTAACGGAGATGTTCATTCACTCGCACTGGCCAGATGACCAGTATGGCTCGCGTAACTCACCGCCGCTACCGCGTCCCGTCAATCTCGTATCGCGCGGTAGGAAAGTAGCCGGAAAGATCAATGGACTTGTTGATGATATGTGCTTGAAGTATCGGTCCAACATCATGGAAGCGCAATCGATGTGTCAGCTCGTTTGACGGCGATGGCGGCGCTGGTTCGTCTTAAACGCGGTAGCGTCCAGCTGAGACACGCGGCACTCGAGGTCAAAGGTACGTGTGCCCTCAATCGACTTCCCTCGGCAATGGGGTACCGGAATTCTCGGTGCGTTATTATTACGGTACGACTACGGAGATAATTAATAAACGATTTGCGACGCATTACGTCCATCGAGTTAAAGGAAGTTAATAACTTATTAATTATTGTTAATTATTCATACAGAGTATCGTGAAACGATGGCATGATACTTTGGTCAGATTCTTCGATTAATGTGGAATTAACTTTGCCGTATTGAAAATCTTAGGATTGCGATTGAAAATTATAGATTTGGCGTTAGCACTCTACATCTATTATTGACGTTATTGGCCTTCGATTGCGCATTTATCTGTAATGTGCGTGAGACGAACTAGTAGAGTCAGAGAGAATGTTGAGTATTTTTCCGGTTCACACTATACCGAAGGAATTAACAGCGTTACGCGTTCATTGTCGAAAAGTCAGTTATTTGCGTTGTATCATCATCGAGCCAAAGTCGAGGTCACCTGTAATATACTCGGAGTAGTGGAGAGATAGTGCGCGAAGAATCAAACATCGAGCGTGATAAGAGCGAGATGTCGCGGTCGATCTCATTATTTTTGGGTTCTGTGAGATGGCAGACTTCGTCAAGAGAGGTAGCGTGCAGTTCGTTAAACGTGGCAGTTGTCAACTAAAGCTCGCTGCGCAAGAGGTTCGAGGTTCGTCAAAGTTCTAATCACCGTAACTAATTTTATTTCTCACATCGCGTGCGTGAGATCTAATTTTATTTCACGTTGTCGCGCGGCCAAACTTTAAGTAGCTTTATCGATATCTATAGATTTATAGATATAACTTTATTTAGTGTAACATAACGATTATTTTAACAAATTAATAAAGGAAGATTTTTTTGTATTCAAGTACTTTTGAAAATTGCATTTTATAGTTAAATATTTTGTTTAATGATGTATGAGATGTGTAAAAATCTAAAGTTTGATATCATCGAAGTGTTATGATTAATGTCGTTTATATTTTGTAATCTACATTTTAATACAAAGATTATTTTTACACGGTAAAAACCAGTCGACATAAGTGCCTTTTAAATTTAGAATTTGCACGCAGATACTATCGTGCCAGCCGTTTGAGTAAGTTATCAAAATCAAACATTGCCGTGCTCCGACGTTTGGAGACTACGATAATGGATGTATGTACATACGTACACGAAAATTTCTTTTGTTACTATTGTACCTCTAATTTGCCGATAATAATAATCGAGATTCTGTGAAAACTGCTATAGTTCTAATTAGTAAGGCACACCTACCATTCTATTTAATAATTTTTCATTAAATAATTTTCGACGGTAAATAAAAAAATATTTAATTCTTTTTTATTTTTATTAACAATTCGATGTCACTAACACATGTTTGAGGATTTTAATCAAGGACACGTTTGTGAAAAATCTTTGAATGATCTTTATTCGATGATGTTTGTCGGTAATAAAATTATTGCTGCAAGTTTTTAGCGATTTTTTTATGGTGATTCGATCGAATTAATCGCAATTATCATATATTTAATCGCAATTATCACGTAATTATATTGTTGTTTGTAAGCGGCTGTACGAGCGCGACACATCGTCGCCGCGCTGGTCGCAGTTGGATTTGCGCTTTGCGGCGCGGTCGAAGTCAGCTCCTCCGTCGCATTGCTGGCGAATCAGAAAGACAATCATGCCATCATCGACACATCTTGGCACTGCGATATGCTGGTCAATATCACCAGTCGCAATCGCACCGAGGACTTCGAAATTATATTCATGGAGGTAATACATACACCTAAATGTTTTGCCTCATGTTTCAGCGCTAAATATGGTTCTCCCCACTTTTATTTGTCTAACAAATTTTTATTCGCCGGTACGAAAACAAACTAAGCGAGTTTAACGTTAAATGTGACAGCTTCGTTTTACATTAATTTGAATTGTCGAGTCTTTTCAAGCAATTCCAAGAAGTGGATGTACGTATAACACTGGAGAACAGCGATGCTTAGCAATGCTACGTTGCAGAATGACATTTGTAATTCGTGTTATGAACGACAGCTGCCGCAGGAGGAGCGAGCGGAATCGATTATGCGCGAGGCGTTCTTATGGGGACAAGTCGCCGGACCGATCCTGGGAGGTTGCCTGGTGTGGGGCAGATCCGGGCCCTCCATGGTGTTCTCACGTGCGGTTCTTAGCGCCTGCTTAGCATCTCTATTAGTACCTGCAGCCTGGCGCGGACCGTCGCATGTCGCGCTTCGGTTGTTCCAAGGATTATGCACCGTAAGTCGGCGTGCAGACTTTATTGCCACCGTTTCCAGATACTTCGCAACGTCGCGAGCTTGATTTTGCGTAGCGTCGTAAAACACGGCGCCGCGCAAAACGTTCGCGCGAGAATCATTGCGACATCCTCTTTTGCAGGGCGCAACCATGCCTGCTGCTCACATGTTCGCTATGACCTGGTTTAAGAGCAATCACAGAAGCTGGTACTTCAGTTGCTACGCAGGTATGTTGGCGATTGCGAGTACGGTCGTTTAAATGAAAATTAAAGAGTGGACGAGAACAATGAACTCTCCTCGAGCCATTCATTACTCTTTTATAGTAGCATACTTTACGACTTCTAGGATATTTTAAAAAATTTTCCATTGAGCGCTCCCAGTCGCTACGTGGTCCAAATTACTCGACTAATCCTAATTCCCATGCTTTAAGCCGTCAGCGTGGGTTATTGTCTCACCGGATGGCTAGGCACTGCAGTGGTGCGAACGTTTGGCCGCGATTCTCTGTGTTACGGTCTGGTTCTTTTGGCACTATGCTGGTACTTCGCCTTCGGCCGATTTGTTAAAGACACGCCGAAGTCCTATCAACACGACACAACTGTAAGCGACACTTCCGATCTATTTAGCGAGCACTTGCGACACTTTCGGAAATTTATCAAAATTGTTGGACGTGCTAATTAGTAGTCTGATAAAAGATTACATAGCTGAAGGCTTCTATGCAGTTTCTAGAAATTTTCCATTCGCTAATTAGTACCTGCGACAAACCTGTCGTACGTAACATTGACTTAAGATTTGCCACATGTGTACTTATAGTCTATAAGGTAGGTTTTTTAAATGCATATATGCGAAGTTAGTAATTATCACAGGCGGCTGTGATACCATGGGGAAAGCTGTTGAGATCTGTACCCGTCTGGGCGTCCGCAGTGGCGACGATGGGCAATCAATGGGGCGACGCGACGCTCGCGCTTGGCATGACAAAGTACCTGAAGCTCATCTATGGATTCTCTACAGCTAACGTACGTTGGCTGTAATTTATTATTTTATTAATATTAATTTAGTTATTATTTTTAACATAAAACACGCGCCATTAATATTAAAGTGAAAAAACGTGTTAACCCTTTGAAACACACATTTTTCTTTATTGTTAATTTACAGGCAACCTATGTACTTATAAGTTTTTTGGGTCGCTGATTACGAATCTGAGGTCGAAATTCAAAAATTCAAAATGGCGGATCCAATTTCACGCAAATCGCTTAAATTTTTGCAATTTAGGCCCGCCATTTTGGATCCGCTATTTTGAATTTTTGAATTTCAACCTCAGATTCGTAATCAGCGATCCCAAAAACCTAAAGTATGCAAGTTTTATGACGATATTACTTATAGATCACTGTAAAATACATTTCTTCTGAAAAATATGCAATTTCTCACAATTTGTTTATTTACTGCATTGTTACAACTAACACAATTTGACTCTTCACATTTTTTATATGTTTGTTAACATCTTATAGATCTTAAATGTACAAAAAATCCGGATGAAAAAATCAAAAATATAGTTTAAATAATTAAAAATGAAGAAAGAAAAAAAAGGTGGGATTGTAGGATGCCACCATGTTTCAAAGGGTTAAATATCGGAATGAAAAAAGGCAAAGAAAGGGAAGAGACATAAACCTTATATTACGACATAATATTTACGGTACAATGCTCAGTTAGGGGTACAGTTCTACGACCGATCGATATTACGGGGACAGCTGCGAGCTCGTAGGTCTCGCCTCGTTACTAATTGTGATTCAATTCAGGACTCAGTGCTGACCACGTTACCTCACATCGGTCACTTCATGGCTGCGCTGACCTGCGGTCTCCTGGTAGATCACGTCCGCGAATCTAAAATAGTTTCCACGACCACGGCGAGAAAGTTGGTCGTCTATACAGGTGCGTTATGTGTATCTCTGTAAATGGCATTACGTCTACGTCGCTGTGAAATGCGTGCAAGTATTCCGGCCATTTAAATCTTTTCATAGTCGAGTTAATTTATGTAAAAGAAGATGGTCTTTTCGTTTTCCATTCTTAGCAAATATCCAATATGAAAACGTTCTAAATAATAAAATAATAAATTATTAATTATAAGAAATATATAATATTAAAATCTACGAAAAATTTAACAACGTCATTACAGCCATAGAAAAGTATGCGATATCGATGCGTATTATCGTTTCACGCTGCGAGGTGAATTGATTGTTGGCGTTGCCTTGCCCTGAAAGTAATAGCTTACGAGATCTCATTACGATAATTGAAGATGGAAAGTCTCAAACGTGTTGAGTAACAAGCTAAAGGTTTTGTCCCACGTAACGTAGCGAGAATACGTCTTTCTGGCTCCTTACTTAGCATTCTCGATAATTCAATCGAATTGAATACGATCAGCGCACTTCATCCCCGCGGCCCTCCTCTTCGTCGCCGGTTACGCTGGCTGCCAGGCCCTGGGTGCTGCCTGGCTGGGGATAGCGGCCCTCCTCGTTTCCGGCACCGCACCGGCCGGTGCACTCGCGGCCATAGCCGATCTCGCACCTGCGGAATCGCCGGCGTGCGCCGCGGCCGCGTGCGCTCTCTGCTCCACACTGGGCGCCGCGGGATTGCTCGCCGCCAATTACTTCGTCACCCAGGCCCTTCATGGCTCCGTAAGTCGAATTACTTATGCCGGACGCGGGAATGCGTGTTGTCCGCCCGCGCAAACGTAACGCGCTAAATAGCTTCGTCCCTACGACCGCCAAACGGATGTCGGATTGCGTAACAAGAATTTAGCGACGAGTCTTTCTTCTGCTTTCTATACTGAAAAAAAAATTCTTGGTAAACTTGTGAGATGCATTTAGTAATACTTTTTTTGAAGTATTTAATTATTATTACCGATTATAATAATAATAACAAAATATTTTGTAATAATTATAAACTTTTGTAATAATTATAAAAAAGTAAATTTTGTATAGTTGAGCCAATTAAATTATGTAACACTTATTATACGTTTTATAATATTTTTAATATTATAATATTTTGTTATTATTATTATTTATAATCGGTAATAATAATCAAATACTTCAAAAAAAGTATTACTAAATGCATCTCACAAGTTTACCAAGAATTTTTTTTTCAGTGCGTTTTGCATGAATAGTCCTCGTTATTTTCCACTTAAATAATTATTAATTATTTTGTGCCTTATTGTGCGTCGTTTCCAAATAAGAATGCGTAACATTTAGTATTTTTAATACTGGAGTAAAAAGAAGAATATATTAGAATTTTTTATCTAGATCCCTTGTATATGTGAGAAAATTTTTTAAATTTTAACATAAATATTGGAAAATGCATAATTTTTATACTTCTATCTCTCTTAAATAAAAATTGGAAGCAGAGATATTCTAAATTCCAAGCAATACGATTGTAATTGCTCACGGTATTACAAAAAATATTTTAATAAGTAAATATAGACCGATATGTGAATAACACAAAAAATATATATAGGCTATTTTCGGTCGGGCTGAATCTTTTTTTGCCTAATAATATTTTTATTGAATTTGTATGAAGACCCGAGGGAAAAAACAAGGAATGTCAGTTTTATTAAAAATGAGATATGGTCATTTTGTAGCGTTTAAAAAATACTACGAACTGATGTACATCTTGGATTAAAAACTGCATTAATTAGTGAAAAAATGAATGAAAAAATGAAGGTAGAACATTCAGATATAGGAGAAATAACAGACTTTAAAATTCATTTTACTCAAAAAGTATAAAACTGACATTCCTGGTTTTTCCCTCCGGGTCTTCACACACACACACACACACACACACACACACACACATATACATAAAAAATTTTTTTTAAATTTATTTTTTAATCCTGCGTTCGATATTAAGTCCTAATTCGTGTTTGTAACGAGCCCTCCGTTTCAGATCGCTGGCTCTTGGCGATTAGTGTTCGGTGTCGCCTCCGTCGTCTTGCTGACGACCGCTGCGGTTTTTCTGGCGCTCGGCAAAGGCGTTCCGCAACCGTGGATTCCATCCGTGCCGAGACCGCGGAGTCACGACGTAATCTACGAGCACGACGCCCTGGAGCTCGATCACGAGGACGTGGGCGTGCAGACCGAGCCCTTCGTGCCCTATTCGCTCGAGGACGACATCGAGAGTTTGAAGAACGTGCCTCGCTCCTCATCCATTCACTCGAAGATCTCCGTGGCCTCCAATTGACCGCCCTTGTGCCAATTCTCTGTGCTATTTTCATGCCTCATCTTGCGCCAAGGATATTCTATTTCTCCCCCCCCCCCTCTTCACGGATTATCGCACTAGAAAAACGATGTACAGCAAACATGTCGCAAATGCACGCGCGATTAACACGATGAATGTATATATAAGGCTTAAGAATAAGAATAAATGTTTATACGATTACGACGAAGTGTCCTCGAAGAATGTTACATCAAAAAATATTAAAAAACTGAGTATCTAGCTTTTTATCAGGATCTGCTTTTTGCAGAAAATAATGTTGCGAGTTGTCGTTGGATTTCGCGAAACGCGATTTGAACACCGAGGCTGGTCTAGATAAAATCGTTGCGAAACAATGCCGTGAATAATAACAGGTAGATCCGCCGACTGATATAATTCGCCTCGTAGAAAGTCGATAGCTGATAAAAATGTCGACGCGCGCTGGAAATTCGAGGGACATGACAGGACAAATGTCAGGTAAGCGTCGCTTTTGTCTTGGATTACTCGCTTTCGACTATTGTTGAAGCGGCTTCGCCTCATCGGGATACCTGGTCGCGATTTTCTCCGCTCGAGTTATTTCCTAGCTCGTTGCATACAAATCTATGCATTACGCGCGTTTCTGCGAGACACCGCGTGCCCTCCGCGACGACTTTCTATCTCCGGAGAAAAAGAGACAAGCCAGGCGGATGCGACGGGCGCTCTAATTAGGGAGCTTTTCAGCAAGAGACACATATCGACACAGGAGTCAGCCTACATTGAAAAAAAAATTTTTAGTAAACTTGTGAGATGCATTTAGTAATATAATACTTTTTTTAGAGTATTTGATTATTATTACAGATTATAATAATGATAAAAACATATTTTGTAATAATTATAAACTTTTGTAATAATTATAAAAAAGTAAATTTTGTTTAGTTGAACCAACTAAATTATATAACTCTTATTATTAAGGATGTGCCGGATATCCGGTAACTATCCGGTATCCGGCCTATCCGGCCATTTTTTCACAATCCGGCCGGATAGTTAATTTATCCGACTATTCAATCAATTCCGCCATTTTTGACATTTTTTTTAGTTTTTTTGACATTATTTAGTCAATAATATTGACATATTTAACGATTTAACTCATTTAACATTGACATTGACATGTATATGTGGTATAATTTATAATTGAAAAGAATTTAATCAAAATTTAAAATCATTTATGCATTTATTACTTTATTTATGTCCACCTGACAATGTCTTAAAACTCTTAAATATAGCTATAAGAGCGCCTACGCCGTTGCGGTTGGCGCGTGCACGGAATACCGGAAGAGGTGTGCAAGAGCACTGTCCCCGTCTTAACGACAGCCTTTCAAACGCACGCGTGCATATCCGGCGCGCGTGGAAAAATCAGAACACTCTTTAGACCGCGGAAAATAGCCTGTCGTTCGCCGTGAATTGAAGTATTTCGCACGTTACTTTTCACGCCGGAACTCGTTCGATCGGCATTCTCGAGTAGAGTAGCATTCTTGAGTCAATATTGGCACCGCGATTACTCATTCACGTGTGTTTTGCTTCACTTATCAGTAACTGACAAACGTATACTTTTCTACACTTCGTATAAACAAAACTTCGAGAATCTTGAAATAAGGTACCCAATAAGCAAAAAATCATTGCTATAATGTTATTATAATGTTATTATTAGTGATAACACGCAACGTTTACACGGAGAAAATTTTATATTAAAAATTACTATGTATGGCAGTAGCCGTGGACCATTGCTGGAATTATAAAAATTTTTACTATGTCATATTAATAATTATTAAACTCATTAGTAAGAAAAACATAGTAAAAATTTTTATAATTCCAGCAATGGTCCACGGCTACTGCCATACATAGTAATTTTTAATACAAAATTTTCTCCGTGTACAAGTATGTAATTTTTAATGTTGTATATATAAAACATGTAATACTAAAAATATATTTGCAGTAATGTTTTTAAAACATTTCAACAATGTTTGAAAAATCATGTTATCAATTAATCTTTTGGAAATATTTATACAATATTATTTACAAACGTTCAAAATATGTACATAAAATCAACATTTCTAAATGCTTTCTTGCTTTTACTGCAGGGTAGTTTAAATTTCTTTTTTCAGAAACGTGCAATGTCAATAAAATTACTCGCGATACTCGCATCCAATAATCAGCGATAATCAGTAATGGCTATCGAAGTGAATTATTTTAATTCGAGCTCATTAATAGCATGCGAGTTATTGATTCAGACGAAGTAAATTACTTTAATTCACTTCGGCATAATAATTCACTTCATTGAAGTAATTCACTTCGTCTGAATCAATAATTCGCCTGCCATTAATGAGCTTGTTCTCATTAATGTTCTTAACATTAATTAATCTCAACAATTGATTCGCCTTCTGCCGCGTCGCCACTTGTGCAAATTGGACCCGTTCACCGTGCTGTGATTGTTCCGCTTCTCAGATGCCGTTCGGATATACGCGTGAGATATTTGCGCCGCGTGTCGCGCGTAACGCTTTTTTCGACAAAGAAATTCTCGCCCGCAGACAACAGGCGGGCTCTCCGAATGCGTGGAAATCACGCGCGAGATCTCGATCTCATGATCTACGCCCTCGGCTGCATATTCGCGCGCGCAAGTTTGCCGCGTAGACCCGACCGGGCAAGAGTGTCGCAACGCGCGACGCTAATTACCGGCAGTAGACGCGTTACTATTCTTTCCCGGTAACGCCGACTCTCAGGGACTTATGAAATGAGTTCTCACACAACGCCTCGGCGTCTACCGTCCGACTCTTTCTTTATTTCGATGCGTATATATCACACTAGTCTCTTACGTAACGCCTTATTTACAGTCGTAAGCAGGGAGCACGCTAGAGATGCCTTAGGATCTAGAGCTTTTGCTGGTGCAGTTCCTCGCGTTTTAACGGAGGGCATCTCGTAGGAGAGGTTTCTTTCGAATAATCTGGATAGATGCACCAGTGATTGACTATTGACCAATAAATGCCTAATGTATCTTTTCGGTTTCTAAGAGATCGCACGGGATATATAAATATATTAATATAAATATATATGTACGTTATTTTCGGTCGAGACTGGATCTTGGTGCCTATAATAATCTTTTTCCGCGAATTTATATATATTATCGAATCTTGATGGTTGAGGTGATATTTTTTGCAACAAGTTCTTTACAAAGTTTTAAAGATGCTATTCGCACAGTATTATTGAATTGATTATCAATTATGTTTAATTATGTACTATTTTTTAATTATGTACTATTCGCACAGTATTATTAAATTGATTATCAATTATGTTTAATTATGTACTATATATTTTTTTTCAATTTTAACTAGGGACTGCGTTTCAAGACTGATAAAATTGTTGGCGCGTAGTTTGCGGGTCTGAAAAATATATATAAATTCGTGGGAAAAGATTATTAGACATCAAGATTCAGCCTCAACCGAAAATTGCGTGTATGTATATTCGTGTTATTTATAATATATCGGTCTGTATTTACGTATTTTTGTATATTAATATAAATATATTTTCCGAATACGGATAATACCTACAGAGTTATTATAACATAATTATCGTGTAATCGTAAATTAAAGCTGTTATCTATTGAAATGCCATTCACTGGTGATCTTGTCATTTCAATATTCTTCCCTCATTGTTAATTTTAAGCGGCATGATTTTGATGCAAATCTCAGCAGTGTGAGAAAAATTAAATTTCATATGATACCTGAAGATAAGTGTATGAGAAAATAATATCTTTACTTAGAAAGGAAATTTAATTGTCTAACAATATATCTTTTAGCCGTACACACTGGTGCACCTAATGTACCTCTAATGCACGTAAATATGCGCGTCAACAGATGTTGGGAAGCTATCGTGCAGAAAATCGGTCGGGCTGCGCAGCAACGATTTCCCTTTCGCGAAACCGCGATTCGATTCATTAACGACACGAAGTGTCCGTTGCGTGTGAGACATTGGTCCTTACACGCAGATGGACATATCCGTTCGTTCGCTACAAAAAAAGAAAGGTTACCGTTGACGTAAGCCGCTTCGTCATGCTTAAATATGCTACCGTGAGAATTCAATATCGTTCTGGGATAATTACTAATGATAAAAATGACATATCTAAAAATATATTGCTGAAAACAGATTCGTGATTGTTCGTTAACTTCCATCGTGTTTTTTTTCTCATCTTGTAAAAAAGATCGTAACAATTAGTTAAAATTCTACAATAATTTAACTCGTATTTTATACTCTCCTAACCACTCGCATTGTCGCTACATTTTCTTCCTCATGTCCTTTTCCTCCTCGTCGTCCGTAATAATCTGCACGCTCCTGACTGGCCCCGTCTTTCTGTATCTCGATGCCGGCGTCGTGGTGGTCATCACGGTTGTCGGAACCATCGCCGATCGTTCTGTATTGATCGCCAGGTTCACCATTCGCAGCAACAAAGCTTCCCTGATGGGTGCTGGTAGGATCTCATCAGTTTCGTCGGCTATGTCCGGCGTGTAGAATTTCTGCCTGTACACTCTCTTGGGATATCTGTCGTGGTAATCATCATACTGATGTTGATAGATTGGGCTCAGAGCCCGGGGATACACCGGACGTCTCAGGGGCACTCGATCGCCGTATTGTGCCTGTTGATCATACGCGAGTTCGGGTCTCGGAAGTGGCGCTTGATAGCCCGCCGGATATGAAGGATACGGCTGCTGGTCATACAGAGCGTCCTCGAGGAAGCTCTTTGGGTATGATAGGGCTTGCACGCCGTATTGGCTCACCAGCAGCCTTCTCAGCAATGTCTGAAAGTCTCGTCGGCTCAGAGGCGGTGCGATCGGATTCGGCGGTTCCGGAGGTAGCGCCAATGAGCCAGCCCGGTAGGGATACTCGGGCGTGGTCGTCTGGTAGTCTCTGTCATCAGGATGAGCTACCGCACTCGGAATCGGTCGCAGGATCGGCCGAGCTCTTTGCTCAGGATCTGCGTATATCAGCGGCCGCATGGGACGCGGACGCATATAATTCATTGCAATTCGTGCCTCGTCCTCGGGATCGGGCACCGGGTTCTCTGTTAGATAGTGAACGTTGGCATCCGTCGTGGTTGAAAAGACCGGTGGCTGGTTCGGAACAGGAGGCCGGAACAGGATCCTGCCGATCGGTATCGCTCTGTAGACGCCGTCCTCCTCGAGGTTGCCCTGTTGGGACTGGACGAGTATCCTAGGCGGCAATTCCCGCAGATACTGCTCGGGCTGCTGTCTCACGAAGACAGGCTCAGTACTTTGTCTGACGTAGTCCCGGTTCTCCGTCGGTATCCTGGCCGTAGAACTGCGAAGCAGAATCTGCGGAGTTGGTGTGCGCTCCTGCTGGGGAGGTTTCGTTTCCGTCTCGTAGACCCGAGAGTCTTCGTACTTTGGATTGTCGAATCGACCACCCGCTCCTAGGTTCTCTTGACGATTGACGAAGAACTTCGGTCGTTCTGTGCGCGAAGTAGTAGAAACCCTTTGGAGAACTCGCGAGGGAGCTGTCGTGGTGAACAAAGGACGCGTCGTGGACAAGGAACCGCCGTAAACGTCGGAATGATCGTCGCTATTGTCGGCGGAATTTGACTTGGTTGTCTCGTCGTGCAATTGCCTCCTTAAGGTGTTCCCCGTTGTAATTTTAGCCTCGTCCTCCTTCTCTACAAAATCCTCAGAGATCGGCGGGAGGCTGTGTTCGATCGGTCGCTTGGCAAAGATGATCCTCCGATAGGCGCCACTCTTGTCATCCGTACTGGGTCGATTGATCTGCGAGTCTTCGTCTTCGGTGTCTTCCTCTATGACGATTGGTCTCTGTTGACCATTGATAACGAAACGTGGCCTGCTCTTCGATGTGCCCTTTAAGTAATGTCCGAATATCGTCTTCGGTCCCTCTGTAGTGGTGGTGCTTGTGGTCGTGGTGGTAGTCGGTGAACTGGTAGTCGTTTTCCTCGTTCGAGGAATCGACTGTACCACCGACGGCCTGGTTGACGACTCCGTCGTCGTGGCGTACACGATGTTCGGTTTTTTCGTGGTTGACGTACGATTGACGCGCGGTATACTTTGCACGACCGACACGTGTTCCTGTAATGGTGACATGGTGGTTGCTTTAAAGCCCGTCCCGTTCGACGAGGAATACGAGACCCGCTTTATCTCGCCATCGGCGTCGACGAAACCGAATGTGCCTTTAATGTTGCCCAGAACATCGCGACTCTCGACCTGACAAAGCAAGTATTTTCCGTTCAGTTCTTCGCGAAAATAGCGTGATTCTAACTGTACGTCTTGAACGAACAAATTAATCTTTTCATTGTCAATGCAATTAACATAATTGTGAAAAATGAAAAATATTTAAATTAAAAAAATAATTCTCTCTTTATATATATATAATAAATATAATTATATATACAATCTCGCTTTACTAGGTGATGATATAATTGAAAAAACTATGTTTAATTACTATTTCCGCTTTTAAAAAAGTTTAATTTAAATTTAAAATAGTTATATATTACCCGTTTTTTTATGAATTTAATTTAAATAACATTGAAAATTTTATAGAGCGTTAATAAGATTATATAACAAGATCTATGTATAAATTTATAATCGTAGCAGGCAATTAAATTTTTATATAACTATTGAAGTTACTGTTGATATAGATATGATTAATATTGCTATTGGCATTGCTTGCCCAGCACATCGCTATTTTAAACGTAATCAGAAATGAGAAGAATTGTTCTGGCTAATTAATCTGATAGTGTGGGAACTCATTGCGCGGTGCAATTTATAGTTTTTGAAAAAAAATCATAGGCGCGGTTACATTACGTCGCGCTTAAGTAGTTACGCACAAAATTACCTTGAATGATCCATCGCCGGCTTCGTAACCGTATGTGTAAGAGCCGTCTTCGTTCACCTTTCTGATCTGCTTCAAGATCGCCACTTGGTGATCATGATGCGTTTCCGATGTTTGCTGGTCCGTGACGTTCGAGCAGCCGGCAGTCGCCAGACAGAAGAATGCCATCAGCCATGGCGTCATCTTAAAAGGAAAGATGATATTTTCTCTATGAAGGAAAACGCAGTAATACGAACATGGATATGACGCACGATGATGTATTGCAAATATCATAAGAAAGTAGTGCCAAAAATTTGTAATAAATCGTTGAATACACGAATTCCGAAACGACAAACTTAGATTTTCGCGCGATGGGAATTGCGCGTTTTTAATTTACTCGACATTTGTATATTCAAAGTGGAATACTTTCGTAATACGCGTTCATGTTCACATAATGATGCACTTGTCACTCTACAGCGCTTCGCGTCCTAAAGCGTTTTCTCAGAATAAATCTTGAGGATGTATGGGCGAAACATCGCGTGCAATCGTTCGCCAAAGCGCGCACTTTCCCACGGGCACCAATATCGGTTTCGCGAAAAAAATCGTCGGAACGTTTAGACCGGGCACTTGTATTTAGATTGATAGCGACTGAAATCGATCTCGCTCTCTTCCCTCCCTCTCTCTTACGCGAATCGCGGGCACCACGAACACCGTACTCGCGCACTCGCACCAGGCTCGGAATACTCGGCGGTATACCTTGTTGGAACTGGAAACCATGTTACCGCGGATGCGGTGAATGTTCTTAATACGGCGTGGGGTGTCGGGTGCCGTTATATATAGGGTGACACAATAGGCAACCACCGCCGCGCCCCTTCCATGGCGCACCGCGTCGCGCCGCCACGTTCAACCTTGATGACCCCTAAACGTTCATTAAGGCGCTGGAATACTAAATGACAGTTCTCCAGTAAAAACGCGAAGCGTCGCAGGCGTCGTTGCGCCGCAACGACTCTTCGGCAGAAAATACACGACAATAAAGGTCCGCGGTTGTGTTTGCTCATCTCGATTACACGTTCTTTCGTTGCGCGAAATTGCCCAAGGTAGGATTAGTCTAACGACTTGAAGACGGGAAAAGTCGCCGGATGATCGGCTGCTGCGCGAGGTGGAGGTCGAAAAACGGCTGCTTGTTCTTTCTTTCTTTCTATTTTCCTTTTTTCTTTTTTAAGCAAATTAACTTGATTAGTAATAATTAGAATAAGACCGCATATGTGTATAAACAATTTAAATCGAGAGATAGGCCAATGACGGTCATAGCGGATCTTAGTGCTCCAATAATATAAATGTGTGACTTTTCTATAAACTGCTTATATAAACTTGATTAGTTTTTAAATTTTACATCTTGCTTGTGTTGCTTTAATTCTGTAAAATGAACGTCTCCTTCCTCTCATAAAAATTATACACGAATTATCGATTAACTAATTAATTATCGATAAACTAATGAGAGATTTTACAAACTACATAGTACTAAATATATTTTACATTAATTTTTTGTTTGAAATATTTACAATTGTGGCTTTAAAGACTGTTGAAAGTCTGAACAAAAATCACATAGTTTATGAGGCTCCGAAGAAAGTGCATCGATAATGGCGACGTTAAGGAGCGGAAACGCGTCTGTCGTGGAGGGAATGAGCGCGATGTCCTGACAGAATGGAACATACGAAGAAGTTTGGCTTCGCGGGGACAAGTGAAAGCCACGTGGGAGTTGACGGCCGGGCAAGAAGCACAGTAGTAGACTGTAAAATCTGTAACAATAGTTCCCATAGTGTGCAACACCAGGTATTGTGGTATTCGCTCCACTCTAGGCACTCCCACAGGACAATTATTACATCATGCAATTTCCTCCGAGTTTCGTATTCACTTTTTTGATGCCACCTTGATATGCCTCCTTCGTGGACGTATCGGCTGTCTATCTCGCCTCGGCGTCGCACGTCGTTTCCTCCGCGGAGGATCATTGTCTCTCGCGGGGCTTCTACCTCGGGGCCCGCGAACGCGAACGCGCGGTCGGCAGACCTATTGAAATCTAAATAATTAAAATATGCAGGATATCCGGGAAAAGTGTACGGGGTGCATCGGGAGACACTAATACTTTCTCTTAGCTACTAACTGCTCGAAAAACCGGAATCAATCCCTTCTTAACATTTTTACACTCAGCATTCTGAGGAATAGAATATTATCACTTATAAAATTATATGTTTGCCAGAAATGATTTCATTGGCAATTATTTGTAACGTTGTTGGTTTCATAGTTGAAATTAAATTTCTATCGGAGGGAAATTTACTTGAAATTGAATGAAAAATTAGATCTTGTTATCTGTTTATGCTCTTGAAGCTTAATTCACTAAAACACTGCAATTTTCAGCGTTGTATAACTAGACTTCCTGATGAGTTTTAAAGAAAAGTCAACTCTTAGTACGTTGTTTAGTAGCAAAACTGCTATTAACTATCTTTTATTTCATTTTTTGTTTAATTTAAAAAATTACAGAAGCATTTTATTTCTTACAATTATAATGTGTTTGAGAGTGTTTCTATTGATTACAATCTTTTAATCTTTGCTTTTGTACGTTAAAACAGCTAGACAATTGTGTGATTAGTTTCTTCTAAAGAAAGTAGGTACAAAGTTAATCGTAACGCAACTACCGGTTACACTATCTCAATTATATTTCGACTGACACACCTACTTCGTTACCCACGAAATATCTCACATTATGCCCGTGGAAACCATAGGTCCATGCTCCATTTTCAGCTACCGTCAATGGCCGAAAATCCACTGACAATGAGACCGTGCTGTTTCTTGTTACGGCAATGTGTTGTTCGGGCGTGCTGAAACGGTACCGTGAGTGAATATTGCGAAACATCTTAATGTGTAATCGGACAATTTGCTAGACTTTGTAACACAGATGTTAGAATTCAAAATTTGTGAATTGCAATTAAATTTTTGACATATTTATTTAAAAAATTACGAATTCCTGATAATCATAATGTAATAAGTATAAAATTTAAGAGGCGTATTTTTTATGTTAGATATATTTTATTAAACATGCACGGAGAAAATTTTATATTAAAAATTATTATGTATGGCAGTAGCCAAACGCAAATAATGAAGTTTGAAACTGCCACAAAATTTTTACTATGTTTTTCTATACAAAACATAGTAAAAATAATTTATAATTCCAGCAATGGTCCACGGCTATTGCCATACATAATAATTTTTAATGTAAAATTTTCTCCGTGTGACAGTTTCAAACTTTATTTGCGTTTTTAGAAAAAGTATATAATATTAGTTAGGTGGCATAAAAAACATAAATATCTGAGAATTAATCTTACTGTCCCATTTTATCATGCGTATGGATCGAATTCTTTTATAGGCTCATTATTTCCTTCGAAGGAGTACTAAGTCATCGCAAAATGTTTCCCATCCTGAATACATATTTTATCATCCGTAATGAACTAGTTATGTGTTAGTACTGACTCATTGATGTCATAATGTGCAACGCCTCGGATATACTGCCTTCCATACGGCGTTGCATGGCGTAGTGAAATGCATCAGGAACTACGCTATAAAAGAACATTAACCCTCTTCTTTCATAAATAATTATCGATATTGAGACACGAAGCAAATATCTAAAAAAATATTCGAAAAGAGAAAGGCCGATATAATTTTAGAAAATAAAAATTAAATTTAAAGATAAGGAATAAAAATATGCGTGAAATATTTTTCTATATCAAATTTCTGAAGAAAGTGATTTGATTAATAATAATGTATATACGATGCATTATAAAAATATAATATATACTTTAGTAGAATTTTAAATTGCTAGTTTAATGAGAAGCTGTTTTCATCACATATGTAAATTGCATGTTTATATTGCTGTTGAATTACGTGCTAAGCAATGGGATATCACATAACTTAATTACGACAGATTCTTCAGAGATACGAGGTATATTAATATTATCGTCATTAGGAATCGTATTGTTCGTACTATCCGCGAATACAAGTAAGGAACTGACTTCGCATATAATGAAAGCGAAGCTCTACAACGAAATTATTGTAATTAGATTACTTCAGAGGATTTGATGTATATGTGTGCGCGTGTCTGTGTGTGCGTGGGCCGCAATTGTCATCTTTGTTACCGGTTTTCTTACGAGCTAGCTCACTAGCATCGTTAGGAAACGTAGCGCATCTAAGTGACATAAACTGCCGCCGTTAAGTTATGTCAATCTACGTATTTATATCCGCCGTGAGAGTGGCAAAAACGGAATGGTTGTCACATTCTTCTGGCATCTATCGTGTAGGATAGAGGATGTTGCGCATGACCGTCATCCTGTACGTAGTCTATTCCGCGTGATTGAATCGCGTTGACACTCGCTAATGACATTTCTATCCACCTGTCCGGCTGTTACACGTCTCAAGCGGCCATCCATCTTTTTCCACCGCAGATGCCGGATAATGTATTGAGAATTTCTTAAGGCATATTTATTTATTAATAATTTATATAACATTGTATATTTATTTTTTCCTTATTTTTAATCACCTTTTTATAACTTTCATAATTTCTTTGTGTACATAAAATAATGCAATTAATTTTAAAGTATATAACGTGTACAATTAATCCGTTTCCTGTCGAAAAGCCGTTTTGTTGCATTGTAGATTTTTATGCTTTTGCTAATTGATCGCGTTTAACACACCACGACGGTAAGGAAGTACTTACGACAATTATATAGTTGCGGTGATACTTACGGATTCTTATAGAAGTCTGAAATAACGTACGATTGTAGAGATACGCAGTCGTTTGTTCAACGACAGCTGCTATTGTCTCGCTCATCTTTTACCGGTAAAATAGAGAGCGTGTTTAGAAAGCAGTGGAACTTTCGCTAACGATCTGCGGCTTGCGTTAACCACAAAACCATAAATAAACCGTGACCTATAGTATTACAGTCCACTGAAACTGAGTTCAAGGTTGCACGTCTTGTTATTACAATCCACAGATCTCAGATCCACAGATTTCAGCGTGAAGTAATAAAAAATGGGAACAGCTGTCCAAGATACTATACAATTTATCCACTTTAATTGATAGCTTATCCATATATTAATACTAGTAAACTTTATTTATAGATTTCGCAACGAGAAGTCCAGCCATTGCATGAGATGGCTAATAGAACATGATACATCTCGATGTGGCGTTGAAAATAAATCATCGATCCAATTTACTTTCGCGATTGTATCCACGCGCGCACGTTTCAAAACTTAGATAATATATTTAGCAACGGTCATTCACACATACACACACAAACACACGTGCAAGCTGTCTGGCGTGGTTTGATTTAACACTTCACTCGACCCTTTCATTTTCGATGACTTTCACCTAGGCACTTACAATCTACTTTTACCGTAAAATCGAATATATACGACGCATATAATGCATGTCCTTGTTTATTAAATTACTAACTTCGTTGTAAACGTTTATTATACATTCGACCTGTCGTAAAAATCTGCAATTTATTATTAACGATATTACGAAAGAGCGTGCAAATCCTGCGTACGAAATGTTTCATCGGAATTGACATTTCATTAAGATTACCTTTCAAGCGAAACTAACATCGTACATGGTCATTATGCATATCGACGTTGATTAGGTACGCAAAGTGACGAGAATAAGAGATGCAACCCAATACATATGAGATTTATTTAACCTTTTCAGGAACAATTCTTTTGAGCTGCGGATAGAAAAGATAAGTTGGTTGGAACGTGATGCGCGATAATAGAAGCGTCGTTCTCGGAGCATGACTTGGAAAATTGCAATTAAGATCGCCATTTTTCCAAATCGTCTTTTCAAGGCAGTACGCGCTCGTGAGATGTTACTGCGCGTTGCGGGATAATCTTGTCTTCATTTTTACGGGCATCGGGTAAAATCGGCGCCGATTGCGATTTCACGACGGCACGTGGTTCATAATCGGAGCGGAGAAAACGCCGCAGGTGGATAACACGTAGCCGTCGTTCGTGACGTAACGACGTTTATATACATCGTGCACGACGCCGCCGCCTTTCCCACTTTTCTAATTTCTTCTCGCGGAAGCGCCTACCGCACGTGATTCAGCCGCCGCCGCCGCGCGAAACGAAAAATGACATGCCGCCGGGCGTCGGCTCGTTATTCTCACCTCATAAGAATCGCAGCTCGTCCAGCAACACCTTGAGGGCCCGTTTCAAGTCGTGCGAGATAATACTTGACTCGCGCGGAATGCAGAAATTTGTTGCGTTCGTAATTTCTACTAAATTAGAGAAAGAGAGAGTTGGCGTAATTGTTATCTGTGGGTATCTGCTCACTTTCTTAATAAGCAAACTTATTTAATCTATAAGGATCTTAATATTAAATTAAGATAATGGCTTTAATGGCGAGAAAATAAATAAGTGTCTTCACACTTTCTTCGTTTTATAATCAAATATAAATTATATTAGTGCGTTATATATATTATTATATATAACGAATTCGATTATTGCAGACGCCGATTGCGTGTTTTTATCTTTTAATAAATACAAATCTATGGGGTGGAACGCGGAAGCGAAATGTCAGTCACATACGTTACGAATGTTTGCCACGACTGTGATTTTATCATAAACAAACAACACGCCCGTTTCAATATCCATTCGTGCGTGCTGATATTTCCGATGCATATTCCAACGAGCGAAAGTGAATGATATTAGGGATCGGGGAAATAAAGTCACAAGCGCAGCGCATTTTCGCAATGATATTTTTCTTTCGATTATGCTTACAAATAATACAAAAAAGAAAACAACTGTAACGTAAGACTCTTCTTTACGAAGATTTATGCGCAATTGTCGTATCATTAATTATGCGTATGAATTGCTAAGTAGTCGCTATGCATTTTAACGCTAACGAGTATTATTTACAGTATGAGTAGACAACCGCCGCTCTGAGCCCGTTGTAGCAACGACGTGATTGCGATTAAACCATGAAATTATCAATTAAGATGTATCTCCTTGCGGTGGTTCGCTGCCTTCAAATATTTCCAGTCATCGAATTGCGTTTTACGGGAATGTGACAACGCCAGTTGTTCCTAAATTGTTAAAATCGTTTTCCAATTAATTTTAAATAAATTTTGCTTTAAATATCTAGTTCGAAAACTAAGTATTAACGTATACGAGATGTTGCAATCTTAATAATTATTGTAGAACAATCTCTTGATTTTGCTGAAGGAAGATTAGTTACACAAATTCATTAAATCCGTAATCTCGAAGGATAATACGATACATGTCTGACACACCTCATACAGTTTTCATTAACGGCCGTGGTGTCGCGGTAAAAGTGATTTCGTCGGCGTACGCGACCTAGCGCCGTTTCCTTCCCGGATTTGATATATATTTCCGCGGACTGAACAGTCGAGTCGCGGAACGCATTAAACTCGAATCGATTCTCACACTTGTGACAGAGAATGCAAATAGAAAGTCCGCGGCGGCTACGGCGCGAATAGAATGTTGTCCCTACAAACCCGACTACGCCGATAAGAGTGTATTGCAGTTTCCTCAACGGTCGACTCGCGGTGAACCCTAACTCGCGGCAAGCTTGCAAAATTCCACGTTGCAAAAGGCCGAGATACACTTCCTACCGACACGTCCGCGTATCGAATATCGGAATTACTATCCAGTTAAAACGCGATCAACACGTTCGCGGAAATCGAAGATGTAACGAAGTGGACAAGCCTGCACGGAAAAAAAATTTCTCTACCATAGCTAATCATGATTTGCTAAACTTTGTTTGTTGTCGTGACTATAAATTTCTAAACTACAGCAAACCGTTTTGCACCGACAGCAATAAAATAGGTATCACAGCTAAGATGTTAGCTGTATATATATAAAAACTGAAATTAGCTACGGCAGCTACTTTTTTTCCGTGTGGGAATTTCGATGCGATGATACATTCGAAAATATTAGAAACGTTACGAAGTATTAAATCAACTGAGAAGTTGATCGCGATTGTCGCGAGACGTTACGTTACAGATGTACATGATAATTCCAAATTAAATTAAAAATTTCAAATGTAGATTTTAAATTATTTTTTAATTTGATTTGTAAAATCTAGTAACGTGCAATTTATCTCTTGTAACACTTTATGTGCACGATTAGACTTACGAGAATCTTGAAAAAAATTAGCGATAGATACGCGAGACTGAAGCAATTGCATACTATTATATCATGATGCATTCTATGCATTATATGACACAGTAATACGGATGTGCAACAATGTGCCGAATCGAAAGTATCTCGAAACACCGACGGATTTGATTCGACTAATTATTCCCTTCTGCTTGATCGCGTTTCACTCGCCTTTCTTGCGACTCGATGTTGCACTGGATCGACGTTTTGTAATCGAGTCGTGCATTATTACGTGGCTCGGGCTTACGGGGTCGTGCATAAAAGGTCCGCGGCCGCGCGACGAAGTATTCCGTTTGTATCGCGGAACCTCCGTGGATACCTTTACGACAGTACGGTGTTAGGGACCTGCGAGAAATTGCCACGGTAATACATCGTACATGCGTGCGTGAGTATTGCGTCAGGTCGTTGGCTTTCACTCTCTAACATGCCTCATAAAGTGTGCACGATACTAGACTGGAAAGAGAGGTGTTGTCGGAATCGGTCTGTGAGAAACGGAAGGAACCTCGTTCGGTGTCAACTCGACTCGCGCGAATAAATAAAATTTCGCTACTTTTAATGAACGCATTGTTTCAACAAGTTGTCAGTTACCGAAACGACGCTGAGGCTCGCTCGAATAATTCTTTCCTCGCCGTGTGCTCGGAGTGAATGAAATTTATGACGAGATTATTCAACTGGGAAATCGTGGAAAAAATAAAAAGATATGATTATCTAAGAAGATTTAAATTTTGTCACGTATCACGTTTCACCACTCGGCTCCCCGTTATTGTCACGAGTTACACTATCCATGTAATCGTACGCGCGCGGTTCCCCCATCCATTATCACATACTTTAATCTCTTTAACCTTCGTTCTCCGATTGCGTCGTCGACGGATAATATTATCGTTCGCGCGTTAGCCGAGACGAGCGGATAGCTCGCGAGAACGCTTTGAGACACGCATTGGACGGAAAAGCGAGCGCTATATACAATTACATACGACTATCAAAGCATGAAAGCGCTATCGAGAACAAGGTGATTCGGAAAATATCACTTTACTTATTACTGCACAATGAAAATTACGGAAAGACCGCAGAATCCATAATAATGAACTTTGAATAAACTTCTCGGAAAAACTACGCTTCCTGCAACGCTCGGTGACGGTAAAAATCCGCGGCCTTTATTATGTATCGCGATATTCTTTTCATCGCAATTATGTTCGCGCGCCTTTCTCGCGTTGCGCGAATTATATTAAATATATACTGCACACGCATTCCCCGTGTCCAACGCATGCATCAAAGCGCTCGTGTGTGCCATTCACTCGGCAATATACTTTATATATCCCAGCTTCGGCGCCACCACTTGAGATATATACTTTATATATATGCATGTACTTATATGTAATACCCTCTGTGTACGCACACGGGCCGATATTATGATGTAACCGGCGCGAGATCCTCGGCGGTTTAGCTCGCGAGGGATGCTGGAGGCAATACCGAATGATAAATATCGACGAGGGGCGATTCGAGGATCCGAGGGAGATCTCTTAAGAATCGCGACTCAGATTGCATCAGTAGTTATTAGCGCTGCTACCTCGGAGAAACTGATCGATCTGACCTACTGAAAGGGATGTGGTAGCAGCGGAGGCCTTCAAGGGCGACACGTAATAGAACGCCTGGGGTTCTCTCTGCGACTCCAACAGCTGAAGCCTGTGAGGTTGTTGCTGTTGTTGTTGTTGCTGCTGGCGACGTTGTTGCTGCGCGTAGAGCTGCTGGGACTGCTGCAGCAGCTGTGACTGCTGCTTCCTATAGAGTACCTCCTGGGGCTGGGCTACAGTCGGGGTGGGCGCCGACTGGGCCTGCTTATAGACCGGACGTTGGGCCTGCTGGTACTGCTGCAGCTGCTGCAGACCGAGTAGGGACTGGGGCTGGGCTACGAACGGTTGGAGTTTGTGACTGAGGCTAAAGTCACCCACGGTTTGGGGCAGTGTCTGATAAAGCTGGGTATTGTACTGACCGGTCGCGGGATCGTACACGAGCTCCGATTGGTAGATGGGCTCAGCGGCTGCGGAGGCGGTGGTGACCGACGTCTGACCGGTCAACTTAACTCTCGAGGTGGTTTGGGGCGATGCTTGGGCGGTCTGGGGCCTCGTAACGGGGGCAGCGGTAACGTGCGAGCCGACCGTGTTCACGTAACGCTCGAGCTCGGCGGCAAAGTCGAGGTGGGGCGTACTAGCAGCGGTCGTGGTGCGCAATGGCGATATCGTGGGGTGAGTCTGGGTGTAGAGCAGACTGCCGGGACGTTCGGTGCTACTAGGGGACACATATTGCGCAGCTACTTGGGCGACGTGGGGTCGTGGGGTTATCGCGACCGACTGGGGCCTGGGATGACGGGTCACCGGTCGGCGGGTGGTGGTCTCGAGCGACTGATAGACGTTCGAAGTGACTGTAGGCTGGCTACGAAGGACGGGCGACGCAGTAGTCTGATACTGGGCCGTGGGGGTGGAAGCTAGCCTATAGAGAGACGGACTGGGGGACTGCGAGGACTCGTAAATGGCGGTGGAGGGCGTGACTTGCACTATGGTCGAGGGTCTTCTAAAAGCGGATGGTCGCAGCTGTGGCTTCAGATCATCCTCGGTCAATTCTTGGCTGGCGTCATCGTCGAGCTGGTACTCGCTCTGGAATATCGTGGTGGGTGCACGAGTAGTGGACGGTTGATACGTAGGTCTCAACGAGACGGGTCGGGGTACAGGCCTGACGACCGGATAATTCGCCGGTCCAGAGAGCTCCTCTTCCTCCTTTTCGGGTTCCTCTTCTTCCTCATCCTTTGGCGCATTCGGGTCGCAGGGGTTGCCCGAAACATAAGTGAACTCTCTCTTATTGCCGTCCGGATCGATGTAGCCGTATTTGCCGCGCACGACGCAGTCGGTGCCGCGGGTCTCCTCCTTGAAAGAACCGTCGGCCGCCTCGTAGCCGAAGGTGAAGGACCCGTCGTCGTTAACCTTGTTGTAGTTTCTGATGGTCTGCACCGGCGGCGGCTTCGACCCGTGCAGTCCATCCTTGGATCGTGGCGAAGGAAGCGCGCGGGTGCGCGGCTGATAAACCGCTACACCGTCGTATTCGTCCTCGGCGGCCTGGTTGTCCTGTTCCTCGTAGTATACAGGTCCCGTCACGCGAGGCCGGATCTGCACTCGCCGCGCTTCCGTTAGGGCGAGCAGACACGCCGGGATTACCTGGCAATGAAGAAAAATTTACTATGGTAGACAACACACGCGGGTTGCGATCGGTGCGCGGGGATATGATCATTAACGTGTTGATACGACGTTACGCATGTTGCGCACGGAAGAAAGTGGCTGGCACTCTTGCCAGATCGAAATTTTTAAAGAAGTTCGCTAAAGTGAAAACGGGAAAGAGATAGGCGTTTTCAATGGAAATCGCGATTCTTAAATTTTTATGTTCTGCTAAAATCTAGATAACATCAGATAAATACGTTGAATATTTGTTTTCTAAAATTGCTCAATTTATTCAAGAAAAAAATATTTTTACATGCACTGTACCGTCAGTTTCCACTTTCTACCTGTTCGAAAATATGTTCAAATATTTTTTAAATATAATATTAACATAATATATTTTTAAAATGATTTTACAGAGAAATAAATTTATGAAGTAATAGAAGAATTCAAGAATTTTCTTACGCAATATCGGTATTCGTGTGCGTCGAGAAACAACGGAAACTTAATAACATGCTATCAGCAGCGTTAAGTAGAAATGTACGGTACTTGTCAGACGCTCGCGATCTTTTACTCGCGGCGAAAGGGGGGAAGTACGTGGCTTTATCGCGTCACGCGAGAGGCGTAATCGAAATTGTTGGAGCTACTCGAGGCGGAATGGATATGGGTCTAGCCGGCTAGTCTGGTTTCCATGCACGAAGCCGGATCCGCGTTACGGAGGTACGCTTGTAGTCAATAGGAAGCAGAAGATGGAGCGAGGAGAGAGCGAGTTTCGCGGATCGGTGAACGCTCGTGTGCGCGCGAGCGGCATGCGCGCAAAATTCCTTATCGTTCGCTCGAACGCGACCGAATGCTCGGCTTCGCGGCTTAAGCGCGAGTACGAGAGCACGAGTGTACGGCCGTGGTCGACGTCGTAAAAGGTTGAAGCCTGCTAGATTACATCTGGATTTGCTCTGATTCCACGACTACTCGGTTGCGGTACATTCCGTCTAGAACGTGAATTTTGCTATCGCGAATACTTCAAATTCCTTTACGAATTACTAGTCGATTATCTGATCTTATAGATCAAATCTGATCGTTACACACTTTTTAAAGTACACGACTGCTATTGTATCAATATCCAATTCTATACGAGCAAAGATCACAAAGATATATGCATTTAATGATGTTGGAAACGAACGATGTAGTGTACTTGTATTTTGCAAATTGGTTAAAAGAGGGATGTATGTACCACGAGATACTTATGTAACGAGAGATTCTTTATCTTATCGCTCTATGCGTTATGAGTCATTACTTAAACAGTCCTTGGATCTTTCCCAGCTCCGGCATTCCTCACTCGCCGTATCGTGCGCACAGGATACGAAACGCTCACGCATTTTTCTCTCGCGAGGCTGACCGTGCGTCCTCTGACAAAACGTGGTCTCGACTTCCGGTAAGGCGGCTCTCGGTGGGAACCGCCCCGGTGCACACGTGTTACGTAATTTCTACTACTCGGCTGACCCGAATACGGGGCGAGGCAAGAGCGCGGCCGGCGTGCCTACCGTGAGAGAGAAGGAGATTCAGATTCAGAGCGTCGTAACGTAACTCGGCGCGCATGTTTCGCCGTCGTTGCCGGCCGCTTCTGGATCTCCTTGAACCAAGTCGAGAGCAAAACGCGCGCGCACAAAAGACAGGCGGCGGCAACCACACCTAACGACGACCCACAGGAAACGCCATGTAGCTGAATACAATAATATAAAAGATAGACACGCGAAGAAAGAAAAAAAAGTCTATTATTCTTCGGCTGCCGTGGACGTTGGGTCAATCGAAAGTGCCGCGAACGCAAGCCTAACGTTTTTATATAATGATGCGTGGCGAATTAATGAGCCTTTTACTTTCTCAGGCATTCTAGATTCGTATCGCCGACCGCTTCAATTAATGTTGTTAATAATGCGTACATAATCAGCAACTTGCCTTCAAATTTTTATCGTAAGCTGATCTTTGTTTTTACTGTCAGCACCATTTATAAGGGAATAACGAAGATGGAATATCTCCGGACGCGGATATATACGAGGTAGTCGTTAGATCTCGCACGATAATGTTCACTCCTCGAAATGGCTTCGTGCCGGTTGAACGCGGATAAGATCGATTCGCTCGACTCCGCGATGACCCGATCGGGAATATTCGACGATTGCGCATTGGCACACGATCCGTCCTTGGGACGGGAAGGCACGTCGTCCTGGGACTTTCGAGCCGATACGATATGTTGCAGCGTACATGGGCGTGCACCGATTAATTTTCAAGTCGACCTCATGATAAAATGCCGGCGCCTTTCTTCGCGTCGACGACGACGCAGCGCGCGTTGCCCGCTGACGAAACACCCGCCGGACTTAATTCGGCGCACACATGACAAATAGGTCGATGTCGTAAGCATGGTCGACAAGTATGCGAAAGTTGTCTCTCATAACCGATTGCTCAGCCGGAGCTCGCAGTCGCGAATTCAATTGCGAACGTACAGTACGCAGGAACTGTAATGAGATGATTAGCTATTCAGAAGCGCAGCTCTGTATAGCCACCTTCGTGTTTTCGTCACCTTCTACGAACCGATCGGTTAAGTCGGCGAAGCGGGGAGAGAGGAGGAGATAATCGGTATACGCATAATTTCCATGAGTATAGCGCGAAACTCGTAAACTCTCCGTCGCCTATCATCGACGAAGCGGGCGCTGTCGCTCTCAACGCTTTTCAGCCGTTTCCAAAGTTCGCGAGTCGATTCTCTTCCGGGTTCTGAATTTTTGAGACGCTCCCCGATCATTAGAATCGAGATAAACCGTTCGATTATCTAACCGATGATTGGAGGGAAACGAAATTGGCTGCGTACCCGCTTCTAAGCGGTTGCCTGAAAACAGGAAAGGTCTTCGACGGTACAAACCGATTCGCGATTATTGGGGCCCGTGCGGAGCGCGCGCGGTCGGGTTCCGACGAAATCGACGAGGAGACTTGCAACGTCGTCATTATCGTCGGCCACGGTACGCGCTCGCAACTGTCTCGGACCATTGAAAGCGTGTACAGGCTAATGACTCCTCCATCTGGTTCGGGTTAGAGGAAAATCGTGACGCCGAGGTAGGGCTCTGTAATCAACTGTTGTGGCATGCCAGTCACATACAGTGAGAGGCACGGACACATTCGGTCCGTGGCCCGATCCAGTTGGGAGCAATCGACCACGGCGCACCACGCCTCGTCTAAGTGAGCCCCCGCGCGAAGCTGTCCGGAGAAAGGAAGAATCGTTGCGCCGCGCAAATCCGCGTTCGCCGCGCTCAATAAGCATACGTCCCGCTTCTCGCGCGTATATACCTCGTATCTTCGATTTCGATCATTTCCGCGACGTTTTTGCGGACAACGCTGTAAACTGTCCCTCTTTTATCTAGAGACATAAAGTACTTAGTGTCTTTTTTGTATAATACATCTGGCCAGTCAAGTCGAATTAAATTAACAATTTTCTTGTCATAAAGTACTTAATTAATCTAAAATATTTTTTTGGGCAAGCCAATGTGAGCCAACGCCGTTGTTGGGGCGTACAATAAAAATATATTTATATATACAATTTACATAAATAATAACGCACTGCGTATTTAAAATTTCGTTTGTACTTAACCCTTTTAGGCCCAATGTACATAATTATGTACATTCGCGTTGAGTTCTTTCCAAATGTTTTGTATTGATAAAGTAGTGCATCTGTCGGTATAATATTCTTGATCCGTCCTAAACGGAGCTAGATTAAGGCTGCGTTCCGTTTCACGCATATGCGCGCATTTATCTATAGTTCATGTCACGTAATCTGTAAAAAATGCGCGCATATGCGTGAAACGGAACGCAGCCTATCTATCTCAATTCGTAAAACAACGGTGTTCCCGCTAAACAAGCCACTATTGTGATCGTTGATTGTAAATTTTACTCAAACGGAACCGATGCCTGGGCCTTAAAGAGTTAATTAAGTACTAAAAAAAATACTACATTGAGAAAAATGTTTTGGTGACGTGTACAAAAATGCATTCTGGTTGTACCAGAATTTCTGGTTATTTCGACAGCTAGAATATTTGATAAACTATAAGTATCTGGTTCGTATCTTTCGGGTCGAATCAACAGATATTTCCAGTTTATGTAACTAGATTTTTTTTCCGTGTACTAATTGTAAGTGCTATTGCTGATAAGGATTTAAAATACTGTACTGTATGTAAAAAATACTGCACGTAACTAAAGAAATTCTCGATATAATACCCAATTATTCTCACGATTTTACGAAAGGAATAATCTTCAATATATTATGTAACAGCAAAATAATTATTTGCCGGCAAGATCCACAATCGCTCAATTTTACGCCGGGTACAATTTGATGGCGGGAGACGATTAATAAGCAATATCCACTTTACTCGACTAGCCGTAGGTTTTTAGAGGATGAAAGAACCTCGTACCGCCGCGTGGGATCAATCATGCAAGCGAGAGAGCCAATTACCGATCTACGATTAATGGCGGTCTCGTAACGCGCGCTGTTTGTACTTCGATACGTTTTACGTAAAAAATCGGAGGAAGTCGTTGAAAGCGAGCGCGCTCGCGGGAAATATTATTATATATATTTATAATAACAGTCCCGGGGCGAGCTAAATAGATAAATCTAAGAGCGCGCGGCGTCAAGGGGCAGGATAACAAGTGGTTCCTTTCACGGTGAAGGTGACGCATTAAAGAGAAAAAGAAAAATAGGACTTGCGACGACCGGTTGCACTTCAACAGCCGCGTTCTCGATTTCGTTACACTTATATACGCATATACATGTACACAGCCCTGCGTGCACATATCCATATACGTAGCTTAGATCGGTAGCCAACATCGATCCGGTGAACGTTCCTCTCGTGTTTCACGCTAGGAAGTAATTAGAATAGATCGCCTGTAGCTTTCTTCGTTCAGATTTCCGGAAGCGGCGGAGGCTGCGTCGCGATCGTGAATTCATTTCTGATGAACTCAGCGGTATTATCGGTAATTAGCTAGCGACTGACGGGCGTATCGGATCCGCTTTATCTCAAACTCGACATGATTAATTGCATCGCGCGTACCAGGAAGGGATACTCCGAACGCTATTTACACGGATATCAATGCATTCCGTTCCCGAATGAAGACGGTGACGTAACGGCGATACAAACCGCCATGAGAATGTTTGTGAATCTTTGTTTTATTTATCGGCGTGTGTGATGAATTGTACGCGGAAAGTAACAGGGTTCCGAGAGTATAATGCCGTTTCCGGCAGATACTCGTAAGTTATAGAAAATAAAAGTGTGTAACTCAAATGTAAGTTAATCGAAGGGGAAACACGATACTCGTGTCGGATCTTCTATCTGTAATGCGGCGATTAAAGCGCGCATCGATGCAATTTCACAGTCTGAGGTTACTACTTATACAACTAATACTCAAGGAGGAACGGTTATGATTAAGATAAGAAATTAAGCCTCAGAGGCGTATAATCGTGAGTGCGTGGAGATCATATTTAACCTTGCGGATTCAATTTCTTCTCACATATCTAGGAATCGTCGAAGCGTTACCGGTCAGACTCATCGCAGTACAATCGACAAGCAACGAGGACGAATGGAATAACCGTATAAAATCTGCCGTGTCACGAGAATCGGATCGGATAACGAATAGTAACATTGGCAAGGATAACCGGATGACGAAAGCAACCCAAATAATCCATCACCTCTGTAATTACATCGTGACGTAATCCCGATCGACGCAATCCAGAATTGAGATCAGAGAAGAGGTGGGTGGAGGGTTGCGTATCAAGGTCTTGCGTTCGCGAGGAACGCGATTCGCGCGGTATCGGGCGTACATCGCCGAGAGTTACGAGAAATTGCATCTAGGAAAAATGCGAAAGAAGTGTTTGCGGCGATAGAAAGTTACACAGATTGTTCAGACATCTCTGGCTGTAGCAAAGAATAGCGAGAGAGATATGTTAATTCGCCACTGTTGAAACAGTGACATTTCAATAAAACGACGTCTTTTTTTTTCACCACTTTCGACACCTGTCTCCGCATCTCTTCTCGCGCAGAAGCGTGTAGATTCGAATGATAACCGGCGTGCAACAATGAGCGCACGGGCAACCGTGTAGCGCCCACGTTTATCAACGAGCGAAAGTCACACGTAAGGCGTCCCGATTACGTCCAACGCGCGGCCGCGACGAGGACGCCAGAAGGATGTGGATCGCCGCGTAAAGAATCGACCTGACACACACAGCTTTCATTATCTAGCGCCGTCATTTTCCCGCGCCGTCTCTCCGAGGCGACGGGAAGATGACTTTCTCGACGCCCGCGCGCGCAATCGACACGCGAGAGAAGACACGGCGGACGTCGCGAACGCGTCCCTCATCATCCGTTTGCTTGGCGTTTCGGTATCCGCCGGAAGTGAGAACGAACGCGAGAAAATGAACGGGAACGCTGATTCGCGCCCCGGCTATAAACGACCGTGCGCGCACGATCGTTCTCACGTAAGGTCGAAACAAATATTTGAAAGTGCGACGCGGCGGCGTGCACGCGCGAGCTCGGCGTTAACAAAGGCGGTGCTCGGAAAAAGGCGCTTTAGAGGCTCGAGTACTCGCGGGTGGTTTCGCGCGGCGAGAGCGAACGTGACTCATTTCGTATGGGCATTGGGCGCACATTGCCCTGGCGAAAATAATATGTTTATTGAAAGTTTATAAGAAGTTTGCTTAAGTGTCGAGTAAATGTTTCATTTGAGCTTCAAAACATTTATTAAATTGTTTACACAGTAAAGAATTGTGCGATCCTATGTTAAAATTTTTTTGTGTTACCAAGATTTGATTATATTATTTCAATGTAAAATTAACATATGACAGATATGTTATTATTATCATAACATTTCCACGTGTTATGTTTATGTCAACATAATAACTTAACTTTTTATGTATGTCATTTAGAAATTGAATATTACTTTGAGTTCTTTTAACACAATTATTTCAAAAAATCAACATGTCTTAAAGTCATTTTAACATAAACAAAGTAAATCCTCAAATAATCGTAAACTTTGACATACAAAATAATCAAATTTACTAAAATCAAATGTTTCTATTACATATAATTTAAGTTAAAATTATTAATATCATGTGTTACTATAACTGTTGAATTATTTTGTATGTTATTATTACATCATACTTAATGTTCAAAGAACAAACATAAATGTAAAGTATAGTGTTAATTAATTAACATTTCTACTTTGTCAACAAGTAACACACGATGAATGAGTTATTTTAACTTAAAATTTAGAGTGGACTTTCTGGAACATGTGAAAAATGTTACAATTAACATTTTATTTTTTACTGTGTATGAGATGGAAATTTAAACATGGAATTGTTTATGAGATGTTCACGGCTATGTTTCTTATGAAATGTTTCAGTGGCGTTTAACGACATAGTCTCAAACGTTTCCATATTATAGTTTTGTAAGTATTTATAAAATGTTATTGTCAGCATTATTTGCAACGCGCGTTTCTAAACAGTGTAACCATCTATAAAACTCTTCATAAATAGTATAACCATTGATAAAACTCTTCATAAACAAATATAAACACAATCTCTCACCAACAATTTTCGCCAGGGTGGTATGGCGCGCGGCGCGCCGCGCCGACGTGCCCTTGTCTTTTGAAAACTACGCTGACCACACCGGCGATCTATTTGCGTACAGCTCGATTCGCTCTCACTTTCTTCCGTCCGGCCGTCGTAAATACGAATCGACTAGGCCGCGATTCGTATTTACAGCCTAGCCAGCCTTGCGCGCTCGCTAGTCTCGAACTTTCGTTTTTCTTTATCGTTAGAATGTCATTCGGCTACATGCTTTTTTAGACTGCCACGCGGGAAAGTTGAAAGCAGATTAATAAGCGCGCAATTTGGCGCACACCAATATTCCGCCGTGTTTTTATTACACGGCGCGAATTCTTTAATGAATTTATAATTGATTATCCATTAACGAAAATGTTAAAACGAAAATTGTGGAATTATATGAAGAGTCAAGGGAGATAGATAGAGAGATAGATAGCGTTTATTTACATTCTAGGGCGAGCCCTCTAAGAACCTACAAGCGTAGCGTAAGAAATTAGAAAACAATAGAGAACATAAGCAATATGATATAGTGGTGAAGCGAAAGTACATAAGATAAAGAAAATATATACAAAAACGAATTACAAAAGTAATGACCTAGAGAAAAGATAAAATAAAATAAAAAGAAATATAGCAGCTATAAGTGAAATTAAAAACTGGGTGAGAGATGGACAAAAACGCAAAAGTCGAGGACTGCAGTAATTTTTAGAAGAGGTAAGCGAGAGAAAGAGAGAGAGATTATTGCGAACTGAAATTTTACAATTACTGATAAATATATTAATTTTTATTCTTCAATTCCAGCTGAATTAAATCTCTATTTACGTAGAACGAGTAATTACGGGCATATTTAATATCAAATATGGAAAGTTGTGAGAGAAATAACACCCACTCAAATTTCCATGCGGAAGATCAACGTCAAATTAATCTCATTACCGTAATGGAGGGTTTCATCTCTATCGCAAGACGCCATCGCGAATACAGCTTCGTCGCTGCACGGGATGTGTGCGCAACGATCTACCCGATATTTCTAAACTACCCCGCCTACCTTATGCGGCAAACTTAATGCGTTCGCCCGCCTGTGCATCCACAATACCGGGCGTAATTATAACACCGGCGGCGCGGTGCGTTTCGAAAGGAGCGACCGCACGGAGTCGCTCGAAAGATCGGCATGCCCTTAATTTATGGATTTGCCAGTGTGTTGCGATATATTTCTTGCTCTCACATTTTCTTCTGAACCGGCTGCCTAATGAGACTGCGAGACCGCCGCGCCGTGGCCGCGTAGTAAAAACGGGAAAGCCCCCGCTTCGGAATGCTAATTAGCCGGGCAGTTACGGCATTATTTCGCGTTGAAACCTCACACCGTCTTTTTTTTTAAAGAAGCGCACTAACAGTTATTTCGTGTCTGTAACAGCAAAAAATAAATTTGCCGAGATTGCACCCGATTTTCCGTCGAAAGTGCACGTCCATAAATCGACGGGTGCTCGATGAGCCGATATAATTGAGGAGCATGCGATAACCGATTTCCTGTTGCGTAATGACGATAAAAAAAAGAGGCCGTAAAAAGACGTGTTCTATAACAATGGCTCGGGTGCCGATCGCGTCAATATCTTCGAGACGCGCAGCAAAGGACCCGCGGCGAATAAGAGAACGAAGCCTCCGCCGCGCCGTCCCGAGGATCGTTTATCGTCGAAGAATCGCTGCTGAAAGCGGGCGAGAGATTTGCTCCTATTATATATATTAGCCTCGCTTTCGCAATTCGGCGTTACCGAGGTTTCTCCGTCGTCGTCGTCGTCGTCGTAGTAGTCGTCGTCGTCGCTGCGTCTCTAACGGCTCTGGGAAATCGGGTCCCTCGACGACGATCGCTGTCGCAAACGATCATGTCGGCCGCGACAAGCCGTTTTTATTTTCATCTTTATTTTATCGCGAATTGCACGCGGCTTGTATATCACCGTCGTTCGTGCTCGAGCGACTTCGATCGAGCGGGGAAAAAGCGTCGCTCGATTTGGCGTTCGATCTTCGTGACAGACAAGCTGCGTCATTGGAAACCGACGTTTCCATCGCGGTTTCTCGCGATTGCCGGTATCGAAAACCGGGAGAAGTGCTCTTGATTCATCTCGCGAAAAAGAAATGCTTTTGTGCGAGAGGAGCGCTTTCTGCCTTCGGTATCGACGACTTGCTGCCGCGAGGGGGGAATCCTGATTGGCGTACGCCGGCGATGGGGGACATTGTGCGTCGCACCGCCGCGAAAAGTTTCGCGAAAACAGACGTCCCATATTTGTATAATCGGTGAAAGTGCCAATAATCGGACTACTCCAGGCACTTCTCCAGGTCGTTGCCGATCGTTCGATCGCGCCGATTTCTTGGTATCGAGCTCGAGGCGTTTCGCGCACGCATCCGGAGTTATCCCGCTTCAACCTCGGTAACGCGAGTCCGCGATGCACACGCGAGGCCATCTGCAGTTTCACGAAGATTAACTCTCGCGGATCGAAATCCCGCCTGAGAGATCGGGTCACGAAACGTGAGAGGTAGGGAAACGATCGCGATATAGAAAACGCTCGTGAATTATTAATAAGCGTTTAATTGTCGCCTTACGCCAAGCCGCGGGAAAAGGAATCGGTGAAATCGACGCTGATATCCGCGAGCGGGATCCTTGTGCATTTCTTCGCACGATTCGCGAATTACACTTGTGCTGCAAGTGCACGGGTGAAATCGGCGATTATTAAACGTTCCCACAACAGGCTTGACAGACGCCAGGCTGTTTATGGGCGTAAGAACACACGTGGTAATTGATTATTATGCGCTCTTGAGTAGGTGTGCGAACATAGCCGACAAAATTCAGTAATTAGTTTCAATTATGGTGGTTCAAGTTGCCGGTCGTCTTCGCGTAAAAACTTTACAAGTAGAGGAAGGATCGTGTCTGCCTATGTTCGCTATTCTTGACTCAGGTTAAGAATAGCGAACCGTGGAACAGCAGCTATAACAATGCCAGCAGCTATAACCGGAATATAATGAGCGGAACTTTCACTATCAATCAATAGGACACGTAATGAGCATGTTCGAAAAATGCAAGTCGCCGTGAAAAATGTCGGGCTGCAACGAGATTGGCCGTCGTGTAGTGCGCTTGTAACTCCGCGGATTTCGATGCGCGAGGCGCGAGTCTGCTTCCCATTCAACAAAAGATTACGTTACCCAACCGCCCGGGTGCGGGTTCATTAAGGCAACGGACGGATGTCAACAACTGCCTGCGGAGTACAATTAATTCGCGACTATTCGCGGGAAAACTGTTGCAATTTTCGAGTTCAACACTTTTCTCGCGTCCGGCGTGCCTTTCGCACGGATAAACGATAAAAGGGGGATTTCCAGCGAAAATTCTCGTAGCGCCATGTTGGGAACACCGGAGTGGGCGCGGACACAATTCACTTTCCGTTGTTGTTAATCATGCGCCGTCTATGAATTATAAATGCTTTCACACGCGCGCGCGCAAATTGCGACAATGAACCGCGTAGATCTTATCGAGATTCTGACTTTCCTGCGTTAATGATGGTTAATTTGATATAGGTCACAGGATAATGAGGTTTTTAAGACGTCGCGATTCATATTTTTATGTAAAAGATATAAATGCTTTTTATATAAATCCGATATGCTATGACGACAAAACATAATCAATATATAGTGTAATATTTATACTGATTTTAATTTATTGTCAATGTGATACAAATGTAATTATACCAATAGCAATAAATCAATTTTGTGATAAAAAATTAAACAATAAATCTATATATATATGATGTAATATGATATATAATGTAAAAGAATCCGAATTTCAAAAATGTAAAAAACCCAATTTTAAAAGATATGTAAAAAATAAGTTATATTGCTATTCTTATATTACATGTAATGTCTACGGAATACATCAGAAAAAATATTAAGGAAATTGTTTTTTGTACACCTTTTTTTTGGACGACTCGTGCACTTATTACTTTCGAAAACTTTCTGGTAGTATGTAACGCTAATATTCGAGTATTATAATATACATTTGAAATATTGTAATCTTTAATCAGTTAGAACTTTCTCTTTCTATCAATTTTTTTACAAATTTAATGCATTACACTCGTTACGTCAAATGCGGACACTAGAAGAAAATAAAACACAGAATTACAACACGTAAAAATTTTCGAAAGATGTTCCCGAAGATAAGGAGTCGATTAACCACGAAAAGAGAACGCGGCCAACGAAAATCACGCGCTTAACAAAATAACCGAATAATTTGGCACGTACCAGCAATATAATCCTCATGGTGCACGCGTCGCTGATGAGGAGGGGGAGGTACTACTTGTCGGGGAACGGTCCTCCGTGAGTTTCACTGAGAGAGTGCAGCCGTATAGTACCGTGCTCGGTCCTTTATAACCTACACGAAGGCTTTTGCCTATAGTGGGGGTCCGGTTGTCGGATAGCGGCTACGTCCTCTTCGATGTCTGCGACACCCGCGAATTAGATTCCGGCTGTGCCCAGGGAGGACCGGCGACATGGCCATTGCCAAACCGGCACGCGCCCCGCTGCGATTGCAAAATCCCTCGCAGTTGCGTGCACATTGAAAACGTGGTAATTGTGCGTGGACACGCCGAGAGAGGAGACAACATTGATCTCCGAAAGGGGTACGGGAATCGGATCGGGCAGGGTCGTGAGAACCGATTCTGTACGCGCGCCTAAGACAACGCTTCGCCACGTTATACCCTGTGCCAAATTAGATTGTCAGCGTCTATCGAGATATGATGGTGGAAAGTCGGTTGGTATAGGATAATAGAATACCCTCGGGATATTCGCTGCACAAATGAACAGCGTGCTGGCGTATTAATTACTACTCTAAAACGATCCGGCATGTTGTGGCATGTAGTAGGTATCTTCCGTATGTTATGTTATACCTTGGTATACATCTCTGTCAGTTGGATTTTTCAGTCCACGATGGCATGTTTACGACAACAGTTGGTGTGAAATTTATCAAGCAATTCTTTCACGATGAAATTGCATGTTGAAAGTTGGGATTGTGCTATCATATAACTGGTTTTACACACCGCGTGATGTGTATATACGTGTGTGTTTCTTTCATTGATAATAGTATTTAACTTCATAATACTCCGGATTCGGCAAAGTCATTATCAATTCATATCCATAGTTCTGCACTGCTTAATTACACGGAGTGCGTGCAAATAACATGCATTGTGTGAGCGTGCATAGCGGATTGGCATACGAAAGTTTAGATCCGGCGATAGACCAGATCGTGCAGGGTCGTGAGAAAAATTTGTACACGTGGGCGGATATATTCGAGATACATTCGAGACTAACGTTCTGCGGAATACATTCGGTGGAAGCTATTTAACTCTTTTTTTCTATGTTTTGGCCTAACATTTATATGTAATCATTCTGCGTATCTTAACACGAATTAAGATATAATGCAGTCAGTACTAAAGAGTACTATAGTCAGTCAGTCAGTACTAAAGAGTACTATAGTCAGTACTATAGTCAGTCAGTACTAAAGAGTACTATAGTCAGTATGCAATATGTCTTTTTCGATATAAATAATTAAAATTCGACGTTTGTAAAATGATGTATCAATTCCTGCACTTTTTGAAGAAACCTGTTTTGAGGAAATAGCCTTTAGATATGATTAGATTAATAAATAATAAATTAGGACATTTAATAAATACAATATAACACACTGAGAGAAAAAAGTCGTATCAGCAACTAGAAATTTGTGGACAAATAGCGCCTCAACTATGTGCTATAAAGTTGCAGTAACAACAACAAATAAGTTATATGAATTAAGAAAACATAGTAATATTAACCATTTATAGTAAATCGTTGGATAAACTACATATTTGTCTAAATATTTGTCTAAACTGGAAAAATGTTGTTGTCATATCTTACTTGTATGAAGTCTATATAAACAATATATAACAAGTCTATATAACTGTGTAATTATAGTTGAGTCGCTATTTCACTATCAATTAATAGTTCACAAATGTAGTTAGCGTGACTATATTTTTATAGTATTTAGTACTACTTTAGTTCCTATTACTTCGTAAAACTAGTTGCAACTACTTAAATTTCAGAGTTGCCAAATTATAGTTGCCAGAACTATTTCGTTTTCTCTCAGTGCAGTATTTGATTGCTTCAAACTTATGATAATACGATGCTTTTACAATTTAGAAGAATTTTATTTAGAAAGAAAATAAAAATATTTTCTTTTTCCTAGCCTACTTAAGAGGCATTGATTTGATTCTCATAAATAGCTCTTGTGAATGTTCCATTCACTTTCATATTTCTATCCTGTTTCCATTTATTTGCACTGGAACAAATGAAACAAGCGAGATCTCGAGATTTTTCAATAAATATCTTCGAGATCGAGTAGAATAGAAGCGATACACAATGTCCAATAATCTGAGTAATCCATGATATCGCTGGTTTTATCGTTCAGCGAACGTTGATAGTAATATCGATAGAAACAGTCTCGGTGTTAATCTGCTGGTTCTTAAGGACACGAATACGAGTACATGTACGCACCAGCGAGAAGAAGAAAGTGAGGCCGCGTGGAGTAACTAATATCACATTCAGGCGCCGCGAGAACGATGTATATTAATTCGGGAGAGTCGCGGGGTAATTGATGTTCCTATTTCTTAAGACAGTTACGAAGCATCCGCGCTATCTATGTGAAGCCTAGAAGATGGCGATACGCTTTCGCTCGTTGTGTATTATGGACGGAAGAGCACTTAGCATAATCGGTATATTCATCGATCGGCGTATCTGTCAGCTTGTCGAATTCGTAACAATGAAGGCAGCGAATGTCGACGATTGCCCGTCGATAAATTGGGACCGATTTTAAAAGCCGATTTCGAACCGAGTGATTCTCGAAGAAAGGAGACCTGATCGCGCGAACGACGATATTAACTGCATTAATTACATCCTCGTGTAAGTACCGTATAAAATTGGTAGAAGTCCATTAAAGAGATTTCAGTCCCGCGGAAATATATTGGCGACTTTCGCGATGCTCAGCAGGCTTTCAAATTTCTGTGAAATTATCGTAAAATTTCATAGCAATAAATAGCAATGTGTTCGCAGCACCGGCAAATCTTATTCCATTCCGAGATTTATGCCAATATCGCGAAGCCGGTTTCTCGGAAGAAATCGCATTCACTAGCTTTCATTAGGTCGGATGGAGGCGTATTCGAGTTCGCTCTCGGTATCATCAATGGAAAGACGAGGCGAATGGATACGCTCGCGGCGCCGGCACCGCGCGGAACGTGGAACACGATGTTATTACTTCTCGAGGCATCGATTCATCTCCACGCGAGCAGAGGCACGTGCCTAGACACTCGGTTCATTATCAATGCTGCAGCATTTTCTGCCGCGCGCTCAGCTGATCGTCTTGACTTCGGTACGACCATAGCGATGCATACGAGAATAAAATCGCTCAACAGTAATAAAAAACAGCTTGTACAATCGTTCGATCTGTTTAAGTAGTTATAAGCCTTTATCTCAAAGCATCGCTATTGTCAATTAATAATGATAAGACATTTTGTTGTATTATGCAAATAACAGAATTCTTCCAATCTTTCTTTCGAGATAAATATATACTTATATTATTATTTGAATAATATTATATTTATACTTCAACAAAATATAAAAATAATAAAAGTATATATTTTTATATCTATAATATATTTTAGCGAAGTATAAATATGAAAATATGAAATGCTTAAATGTGTGAACTTAAACTATAAGAAAATGAATTTAGAGCTATTGTCAGGAGGAACTACCAAAAGAAAGTATTTGGAAATGACTCGCATTTATCGATATAGGGTGTTGTATGTATATATTGTGTGATAAATACTTTGATTATGTTTCGATATAATATGCAGAGAATCGTATTGGGTTGAACATATACAGCTCATTATCAATGCTGCTATACATCCTAACGTGATCACGATTCCGCGGCACTCAGCTGACCGTCTTAAAACTTTCGAAGGGGAAAGTTATTTTCACAAGACTATTTTCACACTCGCAGATCTGGCCTAAGTGTTTACAGAAGCGTTACATATATCTTCGTTATTCCCTTGTAACTTGCGTGCAACTCGTAATTTAATCAGTTTTATTTCTGGTATTGCGTAAAAATTTATTCAGAGACTATCACTCCGTTACACATTTACGTGGAATTTGCCGTTATTTTTCTAATAAATTACGAAACATTTTCTCGCGATCGACTAGTCGAGCGACTTGAACAATTTGTGCTTATCAATGAAAGCATTTTCGAGGATACGAGACAGAAAAGTATAAACTTAAATCATGAAATGAAGAAAGAAGATTGTATTTCTTTTAACCCTAACTTACTATCCTTAATTTTTGTCTATATTATTACTATGAATCTGGAAAACTCAATTTTTAACTGCTTATATTTCAGGTAATATTCTTTTATTTCCTTTTTTTTATTGCCAAAGCCTGCTAAGGGAACTATATAAGTTTTATTTTGTAATCATAAATAGGAAGAAATGTATAAAGGTTTAAAGCAAAGGAGAATTTGTATATAGTTATTTTTTTATAATTAAGGAAAGATAATGGTCAATATATAATACGAGCCAATTAAGAAGATTAAAAAATTAAAATGTATTTATTCTCAAATGAATAAATAGATAATAATAAAATAAATTATTATGAACGTTTCGACTGTACTTATTGTTAGTCTTCCTCAGCATCAACAATCTTTAGAAACTGAATCATAAATTGATTAAAATATAATTTAAATCTAGGATTTAAACCAAGATTTAAATTATATTTTAATTAATGTATGATTCAGTTTCTAAAAATTGTTAATGATGAGGAAGACTAAGTACAGTCGAAACGTTCATATTAATTAATTTTATTTTTCTCTATTTATTCATTTAAGGATAAATACATTTTTATTTTTTAATCTTCTTAATTGGCTCATATTATTGACCATTATCTTTCCTTAATTACATTTGCATGTATTGAGCTTGATTAGCTAATTATTTATTTTTTTATAGTTTCTGATCGGCTCTACCAGACCATGGTAGTAACGTACTCTTAATAAATTCAGAAAATTTTAAATTTAATAAATACGAATGTACCGTGTTTACCAAACCAAATAAAATAATGATGGTAAAGTTTCAATTATTTCGTCCGAATTTTCGTCGAGCGAGCCTCGATTGAAAGTCACGATCGCTTGCATCAACGTCATCATAGATTTCGTGCAACTCCGACGGAGAGCATAAATTCAGCCGAGGTAGGTGAAGCCTGTCAGCCTGCCGTCTAATGTTGAAATCCGACGGGACGTTTTGCGTGACTCGCCTGACTGACAAGTGTCAACGGCCCGTTACGAGTAGCGTGTATAATTTCACGAGCCACGCGTGATTTTCCTTCATTACGAATTTTATAGCGCGAGTCATGTTCCACCTCGTCGTCGAATCGTGCGCTAGTCTGTAATTCACAAATAAGTCAATAAGAGTAATTGGGATTCTAAAGAGAATTAAGATTGCGATAATTGGCACTATCTCGACACGCACTATCTCAACTTTCTAAGGAGTGAATGTCAATACGTGCGTTTTATGTAGCGGTACCAATGTAAGCGTATCGCGCGAACACCATCGTTAGATTGCCGCATCAGCGACACGATGTCGCGGCTCGTCTTTGCATGCGAGAAGGTCAACGTGCATGAAGTAATGCCCACCTTGCACAAAGGTGCGTTATGACGCGACCGTTTGGCGCGACGCCAGGGTACACCTCGTTGCAATTTGTCCTGTAACCGTGAACGCGGTGCTTATACTGATGCACGGCGCCCTTCGCTGATAAACGGGTGCGCGAGTTCGCGGGTCTTTACCTTGCGGATCGCGATACGTGATGGACAATGGAAAGAGAGTATTTGTTATGCGCTCCGGAGCGCGGCCCTTGAGATGCGCGATACAACAGCATAAGTAATGCAAACAAGAATAAGATTATATGCGATACCCTTGAATACATTTTTAAAAAAAGAAATAAAATGTAGAAATTACATGCGTAAACCGATTGGAGATAATGCTTACAAAAGCGCAAATTTCAAGGTCGCGGTAGATAGACAAGCGATTGTAATCGATAAAAAATGCTTATCATATACATACGCTGTGTAAAACTATTTCTGACTGCTTGTTACGAAAGATGCAGGAAGTAATGGCGAAAATTGCGAGGCAAGGTCGCGGTTTATCGAGAGTTTAAAATACGTAATAACTTGCATAGCGCACACGCACTTTTTGCGCTGAACCGATCGCTGAGAACTTTTGAAGACAGAAAAGTGTAGCGCCGGCTCGTTCACCTTGAGACTTTCTGAGAACGAAAGTAGAACCCTTTTGTTCAATGTAACGAGACCCGATTGTAACGGATATTTCTGAAAGTAGCGAATACTTTCAGAAATATCTGCCGAATCGTCGTTGTGGCGAAATTCCGAGGAAGCCACGAATCATTTGTGCGCGATGAACGGGACGTGGGAACATGCGATTTTGGGACAACCAAAAAGCAGAAGATAAAGGCTGGGCGATGTTGTGCGATGCGAAAAGTTAGCCTGTGAGAAATCGGACCGGTTTATACTTACTCGCGGCATTTCGTAATCTTGGTAAGTTGAAGAGGAGAAAGATAAGATGGCAACTGCATGCAGCCATTCCTGCAACAATGTGACTTTGGTTGCCATTGCATCAGGCGTTTTTAAATTGTTCTTTGCGTACACTGAACGAATTTATTGTAAAATGAACCGATAAAAATTTTTAAAGAATCTTTAACAAGATTACCGAGGATGTTCTCAGGAATAAAATCTTATTTTTACAAAATTATAAAAATTATTCTCGATAATAGGCATATTTTGTGACGAGTGCGATGCTATTAATCTAAAAGAAAAGTACTTTTTCTGCTGAAAAACCTCGAATTAATTTTTTAAATATAAGTAATTAAAGAAGAATTTTTTTACGACTAATGTCAAAGTTCGATGTCTTATTGCAAAAATATGATGCAAACGAACGCGTATTGTTATCGTTGCATACAATCTCCGAGATGAATTAAGTTCTCTCATTGTGTTCATAAATGTAAAGAACTATCCGGTAATTTAGAATTAAGTATGGATTACATTCGAGCGAAGGTGTGATTCTGTTCTTTTGTGCGTTCAGCAAATACGGACATCGAAAGCCTTTATGCTTAATGAGGAGCATAATTGGAAAGGTGAAATCAGGAAATCTCGTCGCACCGGCATTGTACGGAAATTTTTTGCGTTCCATAACACAAGCGGTGGAATTTAGTATTGGCCTCACTTTATTCCACTCGAATTACCTTACAATAATCTAATTACAATAGTAAGCACGCCCAATTAACATAACATTCTCGCGGGACCCCGCCGTGAAAACGCAATTCTAACTGATCGCAACGGTACTCCAGTGGCGAGTTCTCAAGGCGAACTGCGTTTTCCGGAGTAAAAGCAAACGCCCACCGAAGAGAAAGACGAGAAATTTTATTTACATTCTTTTTACAATTTTAACTATCACTTAATTGATATCGCTTATTATCCGCAATTCTTCGAGGAATAGTGATGTGCATGACAATAATTTCAATGATTGATAAAAAATGACATTAAATCTCCTAATATTATAACTCGATGAATATTCGTGAAAACAAATAATCGAAGTAAGAAGTTGAGAACTCAGACCTTGACATCTGTTTGAAAAATCAGCGTTTCTCGCTTTTAAGATATTTTGAAAAATTCTTTTCATTTTCAAAGTTGAAAGAAGGAAATATGATAAGGCTAAAAATCCATTCGAATACCGTATTAATTTCTATCATAATTGTTTTATATTTTGTTGTTAATTTATCACAGTTTATCCTCGAAATATGCAATGTGAAATATATGAGATCTATCGTTTTTTATCTTATAGATACATATTTTTAATTGTTAATTAAATATAATTAATATAAAGAAATCGTGTTACATGGACAAAATAAAATCTGATTTTTTTATTCGCGATTTTAGACATCAATAGACTAGTAGTTCTCAACTTCCAATTGCGATAGACGTTCTATTCGCGACGCTTATCAATCACAATGCCGTCCACTTCGGGGAGAGTGGGCCACGCCGCGATTACAAGAAGTTCTTCAGTCGCCAACGCGTCCCATTCACGAATAGAATACAAGACCAACACGCAACACCGGGATGAGTAATCGAGTCTGGGATCAATCGTAACACTCGGCAGTTCTTAACAGCCCTTACTTACTACGCATCAAAATTAAACTCTACAGCGACGTGAAGTAAAATCTATTCTACGAAAAACATTAGAGTTTCAATATAGCATTACAGTTGAGCGGTATAAAATTTTGTTGAAGTTCCAACGATTGATCCCAAACTCTGCTACTCTTCGGTAGGCAAAGGGGCAGGACTAGACGGCCTAGTAGTAGCCGAAGCTGATGTCGTGCAACGGCGGCGCCACTCCCTGAGGCAGAGCGTAGTCTCTGGCGAGCTGGTCCAGGATACCGACGCCGCTGCGGGTCTGCGGCTGGGAACGGCGGTCCTGGTTAGCCTGCGCCGGCGCCGGCGCCGGAGCGAACTGAGCCGGTCCCTGATTGTAGAGCTGAGAGGCCGGTGCTGGTTCGTCGTAGGCAGAGCCCTGCAAGGATTGTCGTGACGCTTGGGGTGCAGCAGCGGCCGGGGTGAAAATGGGCGGTTTGGGAAGCGCGGGTCTGCTTGGGGCTACCTGCGCGGGAGCGTACACAGCCTGGGTGTGCGACTGTGGCTGGTAAGCCGGACGAGCGGATGCCGCCTGCTGCCGCTGCTGTTGCTGCTGCTGCTGCTGCTGATACTCCTCATATGCCTGCGCCTGGAGGGCCTCCTTGCTTGTGGTCTCGTCGAACAGGGTTGGCGGGGCGACGGTGATACCTTCACCGGCCGGCTGGAAACCGTACTGGTCCGCGCCGTATTCGACTATACGGACCTTACCAGTATCATCGACGAAACCGTACTTGCCCTTCACACCACCGGTCGGCAACTTGGTTTCAATCTTGAAGGAGCCATCCGCACCCTCAAAACCGTACGTGTACGAACCGTCCTCGTTGTGGCGATTGATTTGCTTCAGGATCGCCACCGGCGTCGGCTTCGGATTCGCTGGCGCAGCCGATTGACGGTCCGGTACAGCGTCGGTCGCGTAGCTACGTGGGGTCGGCTGGCTAGGTCGTTGGGAGTCATACTGGGCATAATCGTCAACGTAATTGCCGCCGGGTTGCTGGTACTGCTGTGCAGACACCGCCAGCAGCGCGGTAAGCACCGTTGCTACCTGAAATACAGAAGCACTGTCAATTCATCGCCTTTCGCAACATATTACCAATTAATATGCTTAGAGCATGTACCACTGAAGGCTGCTTATGTATTAATATGTGATAGAAGCAACATTTAATTGCAATTTTTCCTTACGTTTTTGCTAATTGCATATTTATCTTTGTTTTCTTTAATTATATATAAACTAAGTTACAATTAAATAAATTATAATACAAAATTAAGTTATTATTTTAGTTTGGTTCTGCTTTCTTAGCCACTTAATAACTCTTTAGTTTTTGTAATTTAATACTTAAGACTTACAAAAACAAATTACACACAAAAATTGCAACAAATAATTTAGAATAGCAATAACCATATTTTATAGCTCCTCGCTTTAGTGCCGCTAGATTTACTGACTGTTACGCTGCCATTCTTATAGTGCTCGTCGCGTTTTTCAAGAATAGAGCGTCAAGGTTTGATACAAAATAAAGCGAGAATTTCTTTGCGCGTGGCGCAAGGGTGGACATGTAGTGCCACGAAGTTATGAACCGTTAACTTCGTGAAATGCACTTGTGAGATCATCGCGCGACAGCGCGTGAACTTAAGGCTATCCAGCAGGCTATCGAGCAGAACCTTAACCGCTAGATGCGATGGCGTTGCGCCACGGTCGAGAATAGATCGCGTGAAGCTCGAAGGGTACTGGATTCCGCGACGGCAGAACGGGTCTCGAGTCGCGGAAATCGCGCTACAAACGCACACCGATATGGCAAACCGATAAATCAAGTTATTAATCGCGATCGTCCACGCGTGACCGTGTGCGTGCTGATTCTAAAATTAACAAGAAATAATTAATTCACTCGATCACATAATTCACTGCATAGTATGCTTCCTGTAACTCTAAATGAGCGAGCGTGAAATGCCGAGAGAAGGCATTTGAATCAGCATCAATTAACCGAACTTGGAATTGGACTAGCTATTAAACAAATTTCCGCCTGATGAAAATTATTTGCTTTTATAGTATCACGCTACGCTGTTATATTCATGTTTCGTCATTATCTCTCGTCGACCTGTTAATATAAATTCCTATTTTTCGATTTAGCAAATATGTGCGCGCAAATATTTGCATTGATAATTCAATTAACTAGCAATTCTTATTTCCGTTCTCCGTGTTCCGCCTATGCTCAGTTTCTTTTCCCTGTGCTCTTAGCGAATTTAAATTACATGAATAAACATGAATAAACTGCATTTCTTTCTTCCTACCTGTTTCTATATACAATTGCTTTATGAAAAAGGATATAATAGTGGAAAAATATTTTGAGAATGCAGAATAATATTTTCACCGCAGGAAAACGGAGAAGAGAGTGCAACAATGGTTTTACATGGCGCACTTTGCAGCAAGAAGTTATTAACCATGGTTAACCGGTGCTGATGCAACCGACCTCGAGAACTGTTCGTATTCCCGTCGGTCATCGCACGCGACTGCTCTCGAACATAATGACGAATTATATAATCCTCTTTCCGTAAGCGTCAGTAGGCGCGCTATAAAAATAAATGCGTCTCGTGCGGCTCATAATAGGTGAAACCTTAATAAATTTTTCCACGACGTGGAAGAAAGTAGGAAACGGGATCACGAGAGTTGCGCAACGCGACCAAGCCTACGCGTTGATGCCGGACGTTTTCGATCGTTTCGCTTCTTGCCGCGGCTTTAACGATTCCGATGAGCAACGATTAGAGTCGTAATTCTTAAACGGTAAAAAGAAGAACAAGATAAAACGTTAATAAATTGACGCAAAACCTCAAAGAGAATCGCGGTCAAATGTAAGTATCGTTCTTTAATTCCTTCTTTAAATCGCACAAATTTGTATAATGTATAAGCATTGTTCTTTAATTCCTTCTTTAAATGGCACAAATTTGTATAACTTTTATAATAAATTGCGACACGATTCTTCGCAATAATTAGGCTTATTTAATATTCCATAAAACAGTCCATATTGCCAACAAGCGTAGAAGCACAGAGAATGGAAAGTTAAGAGAAGTATAAAGATTCTGTTAATAAAAACAAGACGAATGAAAATCAGAATGAATTCTTCAGGACTTTTAGAGTCAATTCTCCAAGTCCACGATACGGATATGCACTGATCACAAGCCACAATCACATCACACGCGATTTCCGTACTGGCGCTCGCGTTCGAAGGCGTTTCTCTCCTCCTCTCTCTCTTTCTTCTCCTTTCTTCTTTCTTTTTTTTTGAGGCAAAGATCCGCGAGAAGCGAGTACGTGAGGAGAACAATGACGACGATGATGCTGATGATGCACTCAGATACGTACCGTCGCGAGGGTGTGCATCGTGTTTCCCGGCGGTCGGTGGTTGTGTTAGTGTGTGTGAATGTAAGTAGGCAGCGAGGCTAGAGTACCGGCGATTGCTCGAACTGAGGCCCTCATATACCTTACTGGAGCCCCCCCGTTCCTGCCAACCCCCGCTCCCGCCCTCTTGCACTCCTGTTCGCTCCGGGGGACTTTCACTATCTATTCGACTCCTGTACGTACGGTCGCCTTGTCTCGTTACAGCACCTTATATCCCCTAAATATTCCCCACCAGCCTGGTTTCTCGGGAATCTGGAAAATCGCACTCCGTCGTTCGGTTGGTTGATCCGTGGATCGATTACGGCCAGAATTTCATCATTAATAGCGTAACGCTCGAATCAAGCTGCTCCGAAAGAGTTATCGTTCTCGTTGGCCTCTTGCATTTTTCTTAAAAATGGAACGATTCAGAAATCGGTATAGCACGGTTGGAAAAATTCCCCTTGTTCCCTTTGTTGATGACATCTTCCTAAATGTACGTATCAAATCTGGCTTAGAAATTGGCAGCCAATACGACGATCATGTAACCCGTTCTGACGAAAAATTAGATCGGTTTTGTGAAACTGGTGTGCCGGGTTTCTAAGGTGAGATATTATGTAAAACTGTGGGGCGATAGGTGTAGATCGGGACCACGAAAGAGAAATTACGCAGGAACGCCGATTTAAATAATAATTTGACGAGTGCGCCCGTTCTTATCACCGGCCAACGTCTCGCCTCTCAGTCGCGGAATAAGCCGTAAAAAACAAGCTTATTTTATCTACGCCATGTCGTTCACAATCTTTCTCTCGCAACGGAATCATTTTAAATCCAGTATTGAACCACTAACTTGACAGGTTTTGCAACTCCTGTGTCACGCACGTTCGTGTAACTACCCTGAACACATGCTCCTGTTCATACATTCCAAAATTAATCTACAATTTGCAAATTTAAGTCTACTCATGTTTATTATATAGAAACTTAGATATTTTTACTTAGATAGCGTACCTAGATTATAGATATTACGCATCACAAGTTATCAAAAGTCGTTAGCACAAAATAAATACAATTCGACAATTTATAATTCAAGAGGGAATATTATTAAAATATTTCTTGAGCTTTTTATCATTATATGATTAAATGCGCAAATTTCAATATATTAAATTACTAATATATATATAATGATATAATAATAAAAAACTCAAGAAATATATATATATATATTAAGGAGTTAAATTATTACTTACTATATATATTAAGGAGTTAACTTATTACTTACTATATTAAGGAGTTAAATTATTACTTACTAAAAAGAAAGAATTAAAACCCCATATAAGTATCATAACACATACTTGATCATCAGTCATTAAAATTAATGAGAAGACGTAAGTTTCTTTACGGACTATGCTATTGAAATACTTCCTATCAAAATCGCACTTCCTGTGAACACATAAATTGTACGAGATCGTTCACATACGAGGATCAAGTGTAATTGACCGCAATTCGAAACATCGAACTTATGTAATATCAATCTCAACAATACGTTCTGCCCCGCGACACTCACTCTCGCTCATGCTCAAGTAGTATCTTGAAAAAGAGAAAGTGTTATTACATATCGCCCCGCCCTGATTTGATTATACATATTTGAAAATCAAATATCGACAGGATAGAATGAACGATACAAACTTACGAAGGTAATATATTCTGTTAAAATCCTAATTACATTACTTCGGGGGGATAATTATTATACACGAAATATACGTATTACAAGTGAAAGAAAGAAAGAAAAAGTCTTAAAAAACGGAAACCAGACAGCGCACTGGATTGCGCTGTCTGATCTCCGTTAGATTCCACGTAATCTGAAAATGGAGAACGCGGCATTGAGCCTCAAAATATAATGGCGTGACTCCCGTTCGTCTCCTTGAAACTGACCGAATGCAAGGTTGAGCAGCGATTCGGTAAAATGGAGTACGGCCTTTGCAGGCCGACCGGCCGGTCACTCGTGATGTTTTCACCTGCGAGTTTACGAAACGCGCCGCGAATCGCATGGGTTCCGCCTGTGAAATTATGCGGTGGATCGGCATTTTGTAACTTTCTATCGGCATATTAGACTGCCGACCAACCAATCGACCGATATTCCCGCCTCTTATTTCGTTAGCTAATTTTTCTCGCCGCGTCACGCGCCAATTAATATCGATTATATGTCGATTACCTGCTGATATTTTTGACATAATTTTTGTAATCTTATTTGATATTCTATAAAATTATATATATATTATACATTATTATAGTGCTATAATAAAATAATATAGTATAGATATTTGCGCGCGCGCGTGCGATATATATATTTATAAAACTGTGAATATATAAAATATAAAAACAAGCAGTAAAATTTTTATTCGCCAGTAAATAATTAACAAAAAGGTTTATTAGATGTAACCGACACAACTGGCCAAACTTATTTAAAAAATCACAACGTTTTGACCATTGGTTCTGGTCCTCTTCAGGTGTTAATAAATTATCATATATAAATTAAGACGAACATTCTATGAATGTGGCGTAGTGTCCAATAAAGCCAAAAATCTAGAACGTTTGAGTCAAGTCAGAAGAAGATGTATCAGTAATCACAGAAAATAAAATAGTCAAAAACTAAAAACTTTCGAAACTTAAAATATGTTTAGTAATTAAAGAACATGTTAAGAAGCACGTCTTGTAACACTCTCAACCATTGTCAAAAGAAAAATATAAATATAAATATATACATTTCTTAAAAGATGAGAAAAGAAACGTAAATTTTTTTATCTACTTATGTAATGCAATTGCGTCCTCAAGGTTCTTGAGGCGATTACAATGTTGTAGTTTAACGATGACTTCCACGAGACGTACCCCACGATTAAGACTCGTGATAATCGTTTGTGAACGACCCAGATTATGTCTGCATTTACAGTTTCATTTCGCCGAAGATTTGTTTCGCAGTGGTTCCAATGCCATTCGGTGAAAGGGAACACATCAGTCAATTTTTTACAACTACCGAAAAAACATTTTTAATCTTATAATGAACAGATCGGCCCAGCCATTAAATTTTGCTTACATCAAACGATGTGATCTCTCCAATTATAGCTTCTTAAAATCTCGTCGAATTAATCGATAATACTTAAACGATGTCAATTACCGATTGCTTTGATTAAGGAAAGTAACAATGTATTAAAGATTATACATAAGCATCACAGGAATATAGATACAGAGAAATTTCTGATGTGGCACATTTAATAAAATGTTTTTTGAGCGTTCAATAATCAACAAATGATCAACAAATTTAAATAAAAACGGTTAGTAAATTTATAATATTCCTTTCCCTCAGTATATATTAAAACATAAAAATATATCAGATTTATAATCTTCTAATAATATTTAAAGAAAGACTAAATAAGTCTCATCGAAAACTTCCCGTTAATTCAAGAAGTATTATCTAATTATGATATATGATGAACACATCACATACACACACAGAATTCTGAATAATTTACTATGAAGTATGCAAGCCTCGCCTTTCACAAATTGCTCTCTTCGAAAACAGTTGCAGCGCCGTTAGCCCTGACATTTACTGATATAGATCATCTCAAGTCAAATTAGTTCCTTTATATGTGATCGTAGGACGTCCAGCAATGCTGTTTACGATGGCACATTTCTCTTGCCTCTTGCGCTTTGCGCCGTTCCCTTATTCTTATTATGTAACTATCACGGCCGTTGCTGTAACGATTTGCGACAAAAACCAATCGACGTTCTTGCCGCAAATAATCCAATAACAAGATGTCAACATAATTATGAAGAACGTTTAGCTATCGAGCTCGGTGATAATTTTTCCGGCTATCGAAACGCGAATCAAAAATGATTTTTTAACGGCCCGATGACGACTCGCCTAGCAGCTTCCTCCGATTAATGTTACGACTTTCTATTTTTATGCAACAAATCGGAAAGGATTGCCCGAGCTTAACGACAACTCGATCACACAGCTCGCGCGGGAACTGGATCTCTGGTTCGCAAAAACTTAATGGTGTATTCAACGCTCGGTAGTAAGAGAAGGTGATGTGATTAGCGCTTGGACTATCTAAACGTAAAAGTCGTTCTGTCGTTGTGGCACGTGCGCGTGCGAAAAAAGAACCAATATAGTTGCCCACAATTACGTGTGTATTTTATGTGTATGTATTACAATTACGTGTTATTTTATTACATAGTATCAACTATTATATCTATTTTACGTTGTATAAGATGTGTGTAGATTTAATATTGAAAAATAAGATACAGTGGAACCATTTTCTAAAAATTATTTTTCTTTATCGAAATGTGCAATGTAGAAAATGTTAATTAAACGAAATTTAATTCCAATTTTTATTGTCTCATACATCAATAGTATATTAATAAAATTAATTCTATTAAGAACTACATTAAGTGGATCTCAATATTAAAAATTAACAATGACGTAATACTCGTATTAATGATAAATAAAAAAAGATCCATAAAAAAAGAGACATTTTTTTACATTTATTAAATAAGCATCACATAAAGTTTTATACATTTACAATGTTTGAAATGAATGTGAATAAAAATTGTCCTAATTATAATTAGTAGTAATTTATTAAAGGAAAATTCATGCGTGTAAAATTTTCAACTGCACGAATAATCATCAGTGATACATGAAGAAATGAATGTTAATTTTTTTTATTCAATCTTTGTTGCAATTCATAACGTTTTTCAACAAAATAAATTGCAGTGCATTGCAGCATAAACTAAGAGTATAAAAATTAAAGAACAAAATAAAAAAATGTTAAAAAAGCATAGTTATCTTAACGCAATATTATATCGTGTTTTAATAAGAGATACAAATGACTTTCGGCTAACTTAGCGCAAATCAACTTGTTTTATAATTACGTAGTTGCAACAAAAAGAGGAAAGTTATACGTGTTCATTACGCCGATAAAGGAAAGCAAGTTTTGCCGACATCTGGCGCACCGGACCGTCGCACCACGCCTTGCATCAGAATGTCTCGAGAGTGAACGCGGAATCGCGATACTGCGTGCACGCGTGTCGCGCCGCGATAAAATACGTATCGAAGACAAGGGAACAAGAACTCGATTAGAATCGACAAGTCATCATGCGTAACATTTGCATATATACTTTCTTTTTTAAGAATGATTTTTTTTCAAATATCGTTACAAAAAATATATGAACTTTATATGTTTGCAATACATTATGGCAATTAATTGCTGTTCGATATTACACAATATTAAATATAATATTACAGCATTAAATAAATTGACTTTATTTTTGCGACACGCCATGCGGGTATTTTTATTTTAATTATCTTTAATTTTCCTAATCACGTATTTAGAATTATTATCTTGATAATTAATGTGAACTTTTAACAATTCTATTGTATTTGCGGAAGTCTGAAAGTAGCTGTATCAAACTTTTCTCTCGTAAAACTGATGCTTTTACATATGTGTTCGATTGAGCGGTAGACGCCAATCTCATGGCGGAATCGAGTAGATCGTGAACTATATTGTGAAAGGTGGACTCTCTCTCTTTCTCTCTCTCTTTCTTGGGCGGTGGTCCGTGGCACTCTCCACGTATCAGGTATGCGCGACATGTAAGCCCCATGCGTGGAGATTAGGATCCTAAGTCAGAAGCAGAAACGTAATGCTGGCACGAGTCAACTGTTCCTTATATCCACGCAGGAATCACAGCTATTATCATAAAAGAGTAAAAGAAAAAAAAGAGCGACATATTTTATGTTGTGTTTTATTGAATATATTACATCTTCCTTATATTACAAAATTAAGATATATTTTTCAATTAAGATATATCTTAACTAACATATCATTTCCAGAAAAATGTAATATCACCCCCGTCAACAATTGACGACACAGTTTAATTAAAATCTAATTTTACATGCAATTTCCATTGTGGACGGTGTAATAAAGTAAACTTTTAAAAATTATCTCTCCGTAATTAAATAACGTCATTCATGTTTACTGTTATATCAGAATTCACAAACATGAAATGTATTTCCTTGCATCTGCTATGACGAACCTAAAGACAGGTTGGCATCTGAATGATGTACAAAAGATGAGGACTGTCGAAGACGAAAAATTCAAAGGAATGCGGTGGAAAGATCGAATGGCGGATCCGTCACAATGCATGTGGATTTTTATTGTACGCGCATTCGGAAAGGCCGAGTGCGAAGGTAGCACGTTAAATCCTTAGACGTTACACAACGATAAAATTCTTGGGTGTGTCCCGATGTAGCCTGATGGCGTTCCTCGCATGCTGGGAAAAAATGCATGTTCAACCGTCAAATAGGGACCTGAGGATCTCCATTACCATGTATTTGGCACATATGATTTAAATTTGCTAGCAAGTACATTGATTAGATCGTCCGATATATTGATCAATATCACTACAAGCCGATCTAAGGACTTCACATCAAGTCTCTGCTATTAATTTCGCGGTTACATCCTGCTTTAACTCGCACAACATTGTATGTATAATATGTTCTTGTGTCACATGTGATACATTATGTGCGGTTAGATATGAACAAGACTGTAATGTCGATCCCAAATTATTTGCAAGTGTAACGCGCATTTAAAATTTTTCGAATTTAGATTGCGGACGCAAATTAATTCCGTGTATTAATTTTAATATCATTACGAAATGAAAAAAATGGAGAGACATGTGCAAGTTGAAATTAAGAATAAGTAAATCATAGAAGAAATCTCATTTTTCAGTGAAAGAGGTAGAGATTTTCCTAAAGCGGAAGAGGAAACATCGGAGAAGCAGAGGTAGAAAATATTGTCTCATTCGAAACTCGCATGGACAAAAGACAAATACAATCTAAAATATATCTAAATTAATCATAAGTATCTATATGCTGATGTAATTTACCACTAAATTACCACTAAATCAGTGTTGTCGAAAATGTATTCCGACGGCAACACTAACCAGTTTTACATGCATTAATTAAATAAATGTTCAGAACAACAATCTTAGAATATCTATAAATAATATATATACATATGCAATATATATGATTACTCAACTCCCTTTCTCTTTTCTTCCTTTTTTTTTACCGTTTGTAATTAACCGTGTAAGATGCCAATCCGGCATTGACGTCGATATTGGTCGCGACATGTCCTTGAGGACTGGCCGGGATCTCGGGCGAAGGATATGTGGATTGCAGTTGCTGACCTTGATACTGCGGTTCGTACTGCGATTGATACTGCGGTCGATATTCCGGCTGGAACCGCGGGCTCACCGTTGCTGGTTGATAATTGACGGGCGCTTTATATCTAAAAAACCGAAAAATTGGGTCAACCGATTCCTTTCCCATTCCCGTGGAAGCGCGGAGGTGCGACCGATTTCCCGCTAAGTTGAGCAAGTCACGATCTCTGTACTTTCGAGTGATTCACTTGACATTTAACCCGCTCGTTATCTCTTTGCGTTCTCCGCAGCGAGTCGATCTTCCCGCTTGCATTTTAATCTGACTGATTCGGTCGAGTGAAAATTTACAAACATGGTAATCCGTCAAGCAAAATGAAGAACCATGATGCAGAAATCATATAAAGCAAAATTGAGTACCTTACTGCAGAAGCCACGTAATTTCCAATTGTCAAATTTTCAATAGAAATAATTAATCTTTATTATAATTTATTATAATTAATTTTTATTTCAAATTTAAAATACGTTTCAAATTTTTGTATATCTACTAATTACGATATCGATGATTAGAAGTCAATTTAGAATTCATTAAAAGATTCCGTATTAAAATTAAGACGGACATTTTCGAGATAGTCTATATGTACGGTGACCATCCGTCCTTTATTTCAGAGGACAGTCCTTTATTTCAAGTAGCTGTCCTTTAGATTTATTCATTTCTTGAAAACTCAATTTTGTCCTTTTTTTTTAAAATTGTGTCCTTTATATTACAATTTTGTCCTTTATTTACAAAATTACAGTCTTGATTTTTTTTTACTTAGTGTATCAATGTCT
>NJRP01000136.1:141383-158324 GCA_003063835.1 Aphaenogaster floridana | reverse complement strand
TATATATATATGAAAGCATGTTGGAACAAAAACCCTGGAATTTTTTTATTTGTCCTTTATTTTCTCTTCGAAAATATGGTCACCGTATCTATATGCTAAAGTTTATTGCCCACCTCGGTTGATTATAAGCAGTCGGTGCAGCCTGTTGCGGTGTATTGTAGGCGATCGGTCGCTGCCTGTACTTAGATGCCAGATCGTAACGTTCCCCGTTGGTGAAACGCGGATCGGTGTGATAGATCGACGGATCCTCGCGGTACTGACCGTCATCTTCAGGTTCATTTGGATTTGCGTTACCGTTGATGCTGTTACCGGTCAAGGTTGGCGGGGGCACATTTATCCCAGGACCGGCCGGCTCGAAGCCGCGTCTGGACGCGCCGTACTCGATTTCGCGTACATTCCCGGTGTCGTCCACGAAGCCGTACTTGCCGTAAACCTCGCCGTTCGGATACTTGGACTCGATCTTGTACGAGCCGTCCGCCGCCTCGAAGCCATAGCTATAGCTACCATCCTCGTTGTGCCTGTCGAAAATTGATCCATATTTCGAAAATTGTCAACCCTCCCACATACATATACATGTACATATACATTTGTCAGAATTATATAAATAAAATAGTAAATCCTAGAATAAGAATTAAAAAGAAAATATCATTATGATAAAATAACTTTCACGCAGAAAAGAAATTTGAAGGTATTCGCTGCGTTGCCGCTTTCATTCAGTTACGTAATATAAATGTAGCACTCACTTGTTTATCTGTTTTAGGATAGGTACCGGTGTAGTCACAGGATACGGTTGATTGTGCTGGGCGACCGCAAGGCCGATGCAAAACAAGAGAAACAGCACCTGGTGACACGAATTTGCATAAAAACGTTGGCATTCGGAACACTTTCCAATGGCCTCGTACGCGCATTCGAGGAAAGTCGGTGGCGAAATGACGCGAAGACGATGCGCTATTATCGTAATTTTCTGTAAATTTTTTAAATGAGTAAACAGCTACGTCAAATTTAGCACTCATCGATACTCGTTTCTTCACAGAATGAATGCAAACGCTAGTTATAATGACAATCTGACTGCTAACCGTTGAAACATAACTATCATCAAAGAACCCATTATCATAAACATAATTATTATAATTTTTCTGTCTGTGGAAGAAATTTACATTAATAATGTAACACACACTTTATACAACTGCAAGATGCTCCTACATGTTGCTCTTTCACTGAAATTAATATAATCTTTAAAAAGCTAATTTTATTCACGGAATAAAAAATTTTCACTTTTTTAAATTCCAATCTACTCTGATATTTCGCGCTAATTAATGCACATCATTACGTAGCATCGCACAGAAACATTTTCACGTGTTCCAATTATCGGAATCAAATTTAGCCACGGGAACAAAGTAATTCCTGTTATGTCAGCGCCTACAAATGAATGAAACAGGTGAGATAGAAGAAAAAGGAGTAACGATACTCACAGGAGGACGCATGTCTGGTTGGTGATGAGGCAGAAGTGATTGTGTTATAGGATCGCGTTTACACGCTGAGTGAGTCTACTTATATAGGTCCCCTTCGGGAGCGGCGGGGCCCGCCCATGGGCCCGACCTCCGCCTCAACTTCAGCAACTTCGCCTTACAAAGAGATTGAAAATTTCTATTGCATCTCCCGGACTCTTCCAATTTTCATTCATGACGAAAATATGACGTACACGAGAAAATTTTATATTAAAAATTACTGTGTATGGCAGTAGCCGTGGACCATTGGTGGAATTAAAAAATTTTTTACTATGTTATTATGTTAATAATTATTAAACTCATTAGTGAAAAACATAGTAAAAATTTTTATAATTCCAGCAACGGTCCACGGCTACTGCCATAGTAATTTTTAATATAAAATTTTCCGTGTAACTTCATTTGTACTACAGTGAGTTATATAATCCGTAAATACGTAGCGATGAACCAATCAATGATTATATTTAATGTTTATAAATAAGTGCGTGAGTTGTCATGATATTCGCAGGTTTAAGTTACCGCACAGGATGGTTTAAGTTACCGCACAGGATGGAAGTTACGTCCACTCTTTCCAACTTTCGAATATGTTAAAATGTTGAAATATACAAACTAAACGGGTTTTTTCTGTTCTTTCTTCAATATTATCATTATTTATCTTCTTATGTAAATTATTTTCTTTTGCTTTTTCAGTTTATTGTTTTTCATAATAAATAGATATTTTGAATTTTTTCTCGTGCAAGTATAAATAGCGTTCTGATATTACTGAAATCTGTAATTTTCGTCACTTACGTGAAATTAATAATGTTAATAATTATTATAAACGGTCACAAACGCGATGTGAGAGCGATTGTATTTTATTATAATAATCTAGTTATTATTCCTCACAGCCTGAAGAAATTCAGCTGAGAAATTACATATTACCTTATAAGATTCATATTGCAATTGACGATAAGTAATTCTACCTCGACATTGCTTTAATGATTGGCAGACATGCAAGTATAACTCGGCGTCAGTCGAGAGAAGCCCTTGACCACGCAAAACGCCCTTGATTTTCAGAGACATAATTTCGCAGTGCGAGACCCTCTTGTATTTTCATCTCAAGGATGTCTGCGTCCGCAAGGTACGTTTCTGGCTAGAGACTTCAACGACGGAGATTTCAATGCCGGTGATTTCGACATAGGACACTCAAGTGGCAGATAACAGCATTTTTATTATCAATTATTGATCTCAAAAATTACTTAATTGAGACTACTTGATTCACGGCAATGAGACATGGTGTTAAATATTTGCCATTAAAAAGTCATGTTCGCACACGTACAATGTATCGGAAGAATGAAAGATTGAAAGATATCTTTTTGGAGCACATTAGATTTCTTATTATTTTGTAGACGTTAACATTTTTTGTGTCAGCATCTATTAATTGCAAGATTGTTTTTCGTGTATCAGTTTATGTTTAGCACAAATGAACTTGACTATTGAACCGAATACACTTTTTTCAATATTGTGATATGCTGTAATAGGACGCGATGTAATGTAATAACTTTGTGTAATTGTACAAGCAATGAGCATCGATTATGTAATTATACGAATCATCGGGTTAACCCAGAACTTTCCCGATCATACAAGAGAACATCTTGACATTTAACGTGGCAGCATTAAGGGTGATGCGGAATATTGCGGCGCAACATAGTAAAGCCTACCGCTTTTTCCACCTTGCGGCGTACGCTCCGCCGCGCCGCCGCGCCGTGAGAATCGTATGGTGTGAAAATAATAACGTCGATCATACTAATGCGTCGCTAATTATCCCTCGTCTATAATAACGCGAATAATAATTCAGAAACGACAAACGACGAACGACGTTCTCAAATAAATTAAATTTTGAACAAAATTTTATAAAAATTATTTCTCCTTTTTTGGAAATATTATTAATTTAATACTGTTTAAATATTCTTTTATTGTAATTTGTTATGACAATTTGTCGCTAAATTTGAAAATAAAAACAAACAAGTAAATTTTATTCTCTCTCAGGAAATTGTTTCTCTCTCTAAAAACTATAGATTATTGTAAGGAAATATTACGATTGCACTGTTCTTATAAAACATGGCGGTGAAAGTATGCGAGGACAGTGCTCCGGAATTTACATTCAAGCAATGACAAACAAAGCAGACGGAATTCCTTTGCAATTGAGTGACAGCCGTAACTAGAGAGTTTATTACCCGTCTTATTGATCGCATGTCACACTCGTTATATCTTTATGCAACGTGGTTGCGTATGTCGTAAGGTATAATTCTTACGTGATAACTCTCGCCGCGCGAATGATCACGTCGATTGAAGACAATGAACATCCGCTTTCCGCGAAAACCTGCGAATCGATGCGGCAATTCCGAGACCGAAAGCGAATTTTAATTCCACCGAGTTTTCCACTCCTAACATCGATCGATTGCGTACAACTATTTCTTAATAGCTATTGCATAAGTGTGATTTAGGTTTACATTGTTCTCACGTCTCAATTACAGTGTTAAAATTGTCTTTAAAATCTATTTCTTTAAAGTATTATTTATAGACGTAAAATTGGCGAACAAATAATGTCATAAAATCTTTATTTTGAAAACTATTTTTTAAATCGTTTAGATAATAGTATCACACATTACGTAAATTGAAAGATAGAGTTAAACCTAAATCGCGAGTAAGATGATAAAGAATATGCGATATGAAGACTGTAGAAGGTAAATGGTTATCAGTGGGTCTCCCGATATGTGTAGATAATGTTACATTGCTACTGTGTGCGATTGCGAATATTTTTCTCATATCTTGGTCGATGAAAGTGCACGAAGTTCACCATCAGCCCGTAAGGTATCGACACTGCGACGTCCGAACGAGAATGCAGGACGGATCACGGACGCCGAGCCTCGAGCTTTCATCTCGACTTTGTTGCGAGAGGCGATCAATCGGTAGGCTCGGTTCGAGAGAGAGAGAGAGAGAGAGAGAGAGAGAGAGAGAGAGAAAGAGAGAGAGATTCAAATCTTTTAAATAAAAGACTAATACACATAATCTTGATACCTTGAGTTACGAAAAAATAGACTTTCTAGAATCTATGAAAAACTCAGAAATAATAATAATGATGGAAAATATAAAATATGAAATAAAACGCAACAAAAAGACTTCTGAACATTATTATCTTCTAATTTTTAAATTTTAAATAGTTAGAGAATATTTTTTGCTAAATTTACAACATACATTTTTGAGATATTTAAAAAGCACTAGCCTTAGTTTTCATTTGTGTGAGAGATACGCATATTTTTAACGTGCCTTCTATTCTCGTAAGATGTGTAAATCACGATAATAAAAGTGACACGTGCTCGTACATTAATATCCGCTCGTTTCTTGTTAATTCGCGAATCCTGATTATCCGGTCATTCTGAAGCTCTGCGCATTTTTCATCCATCCGCAGCGCGCATTCGCTTCCCCGAGTATGATATACGAAATTGAAGCGTCACATAAAATAGATTAAGCTGATGTATAACGAAAGGGTAATTATCATCCCCTTTCCCTCTCACCTTCCATATTTGTTATCATGTGTATGTCTCGCTATATGTATCTCATGCATGTCTGTTATTCTGAATGCTATCGCAATAAGCGTCAGCGTATCGTTATATTAAAATTTTAAGTGAATATGCACTTTGGCAACGCATCTCGTTTTGAAAAAGAGGAAGAAGGAGGTGTCGGTCGAAGTGGCCGAAGGGAAAGGAAGATTCGACGATGAATACTCCCCGTCGAAAACGCTTAACTTTCTTGTTGCCCTTCTGCTCGCGAATTATTGCCGCAACGGGAAAACCAGCTGTTAAACCATTATCTTCTTTTCCTTCGTAATTTGTTATAACTACTTTCTTGTTTCCTTGTTCTTGTATCTCGCATTTCACGTTCCAATATTTCAAGCTCGGTTAATGTAATTTACAATATCGGCGAGAGACACACAAAACCGCGATAATAAGCTGCTGTCAAATTCTTTTTAAGATGTTATCGTGGTACAAATATGCAGCAATTACTGCAAATGATTGTACTACATTATGTTCTTTACTTTCAAATTGACAATAAAGATAACGGAAAGTTGAAGCTATCGCTAACAGAAACGCGCGAAACATTTCTTCGCCATTAATATCAGAGTTAATATTTAATAACTCAAGATAACAGAAATCTTTGAGCATAATTTCTATAGATGATTAAGATTCCGTACAACGACATATATATTTCTCAGATAAATCGAAAAAGAAACGGTGGTCTGGGCACATATTATGAATCTATTCGGAAAAGATTCCGTTCGGAATGATTCCGAAAAACACAGGACAAAGATAGAAAAACTACAGGAAGCGACAAAGACAAGCAGGACAAGTGACTATCATTCCGAACGGAATCGTTTCCGAATAAATTCATAATACGTCCCTGGGGTGCGATTCAGTAACTCGTTATCCTGTCGTTATGATAGCGACAGCCTATGAGAGTTGCCCCTTTCTCTTGGATTGTCCTTGCCATTGGCTGTCGCTATCATAACGACAGGATAACGAGTTACTGAATCGCCTAGCTGTAGGACTATTCTGTAACTTTTAACGACAATGTCGTTATCGTTACGTTGTCGTTGCGCAGCTTTTTTACCATATATTATACCTGCGCAACGACAACATAACAATAACGACACTGTTGTTAAAAGTTACAGAATAAGCCTACTGGCAAAAATAAAAATCGGAACGTAAGTCGAATGTAAGGAGAGAGTGTCACAAGCGTAAATGAAACTTCTAGGAAGCGAAAATTGAGACAACGAAATGTAAAAGAGACGTTTATCTCTTAAAACCCTTCTTTTACATTCTGTTGTCTTAAGTTCGGAATAATTCCGAAAAATAAAAGACAAGGATAAGGAAACGATAAGAAAACGACAAAGACAAGCAATAGGACAAGTGACTATCATTCCGAACGGAATCGTTTCCGAGTAAATTCATAATACGTACCCTGGACTTGATTGTTACGGGAGTTTCGATCCCGACAGTTACGGGGACGTAACAGCGGAACAACGATCGGGGTCGTAATTAACTGCCGAGTCGACGTCGTATAGTACAACGATTCGATTAACATTGCATGCCAGTTGCATGATTTCCCAGTAACGAATCAGGTGCCATTTATTCCTGTATCATCGGTGGCCATCTGCGGCGTAGCTCCTCGCTGCTGCCGCGGTATCGCCGCGCCGCCGTAATTTACAGCTGCGCGAACGTAAATAATGAAAATTTCTGACTGTCGAAGGAGGCTATCTTCAAGGTTTTCGTGCCGCAGATAATGTTAACCGGGGCTACAATTATCGTTGACTCGAGATCTCTCGAATCAAGGATGAATCACGGCATTGGGGGTGCCGCGCCGCGCGGATCCCGGCGCGGGACTGGTTCAACTTTATTCAAATTATTTCGTCCCGATACATCATCATCGAGAACCAATTATTGTTTGTCTTGTGCCGTAATTAAGTTGCACCTGCAATTGAATGCGCTCTATCCCGCTCTGCTGCGAATAAACGATCTCTCACGAGTGCGACATTGATATGTATAAGCGCCGATTTGCGTGCGTACGAGGCCACCAATTAGCAATTGTTAGTCGCCCGAAAAAGACGTCGCAATCGATCGATGCATCAAGATGTTTTCACAAAAGAGGAAAGGAAGACGGGAACGCGACTTTTATCAATCTCGCGCCGCAATCATTTCGAGCGTACCGGTCATAAATAAAGCTTTGCGAACTTCCCGCTGCTAATAAATCAGACCGTTTATAATTTTGGTTGTCTGGGTACCAATTAACGATTATTAATCTATTGAAAAATCGGCATGTCGCAATACCGGAACCCAAAGAATACGCGACGTGCGGCCGTGAAGGCCAATTTTCTTGCCGGGGGAGCCTTTGGCTTATTTTGTTAGTCAAGAACGAAATTATTCCCAGGCAATGACTCTTATTAGTCGTTTTTTGCCGGGCATAATAGAAGCAACGTTAAAATGCAAAATATAATTCGTACGCATCGTTTTCATGTATCCGAAAAAGATGCCATTGAATCGGCGCTCGAAACACATCGGCAGGAAGTTACGGGATCATGAAGCACCGAAATTACGATTATGGCGCACGCAAAATTTTTGTCCTCGGTGGGATAAATAACGGGTGCAACAAAAATCTCAAATTACCATATGAAAGTCATAGACTTTAACAAATTTAAGTATGATCGCCGAGATATTCCTTAGCCCTAGCCAGCATGAGATAATCAAGAAATACGAGCTATTACATTGACAGCCTCTCCCTCTCCCGTTGAGCTACTTACAAAAATATCTTGTCGAACATTCTGTGAAGATTTGATCTGATAATTTCAAGTGCGCCATTAAGTCCATTGACGACTCGAATACACGTCATTGCCGCAGGGCGTTCCAGATTAAATCCGTATTTAAATTATAGATTTTTTTCTGCCCGATCTCCTTTTCTTTTTTCGCTCTCTGTCGAAATTTATTCTTTGCAAGTTGTTATCTTTCGGCGCTTGAATTCTTCTCGCGAAGTTATGCGAAGCGCGTGGCAGATAATCGCGTATTTTTATTTTTGTTAATTTTCATCTTGATCGGTTGACAACAAACTCGTCGCGACGGGGCATCGAATCGTTTGTCTCGATCGCTCGCCAATTCTGAATTCGCAAAAGGCACAACGAGACGACCGGCGCCATGTGGCTTTTCTTCGCCTGAACGATCGCGCATAGATGCAATATATTCGGCTGTAGATTATGCTAATTAATTGCTACACGCTACCGCTTTCTGCTCACGGCTTGGCTGTTTTCTCCGTAGGTGGTCATCGCTCTATCGTATTTAGAGAATATTCTATTTTCAAATTGTATTATCTCGATCTGCTTTACGATCTTCCTTAAGGACGGATTTTACTGTAATGCGATTCTATCATCGCCAATAAATATCACTTTTGTGAAATTAAAGGAGATATGTGGCTATCGTCGCATCTATGTGACGAAATCACCAATTAATTTAATTGAAAGTGCTGCTTTAGGTGACATTTTAAATACAGGATAGCTTATCTCGAGATATTTTATGTGATAGTCTGCTGTATTTTTTGCAGCAATAAAGACTGTGATAAAGAGTGATATGATTGCAGATTTGAGAAGCCTAACGTTGATTAACTTTTAACTTTTATCTGGTTAATATTGATTTTGTTTCGTAAAGTCTCATCCATTATTCGTAAACGAGAAATCAAGGCGATCTACCGACGCGTCATTCTTAATATGCTACGATATAAATGGGTTCATGTGTAATCGAGTGTCGCACAGCGAGTAGATAGGTCATTAAATGTATATTTTTTTGCCAATATTTTCTCGTTCCACTTGCATATAAGAACGAACGTAAGCTTGTTCTCGTTGATCACGCTATGCAAATCGAGCTCGTCCAATTAATTCTTATTTGGTATGGCCTTTACTGTGATATGCATTATTATACGTTAAAGACAGCTATCTCATTATTCAATGTACAATGTAAAGCATAATGAAGACGGAGAAACGTTATTCATAGAATGGATAATGACGCGAGATGATTAATGCCAAACAAAATTAATGACGAGAAGAAGCATAGTTCGTGCGTGAACAATCGCAATTAGGACAATGTCATAAGACATCTTTACTTTGCACTGTCTCTTCTCGACATTAATCGTTCGTGTCCGACATTAATTGTAAGAATATTTTCAGTCTCTCAACGACATCACGCTCGAATTGTCACTTTTGATGTTCTTCACGATGTGGAATAATTCTGATTCTAATTTTAACCAAATATGTACATCGCTTAATTACACTGCACCTATTATCATGTGCGAATTTTTATATCTGGACACGCAAGACATCTTTCAATCTATGATCTTATCGGAATAATTTCATGACCGAATACATGTCTTGTTAGATTTATTGACGACTCTCCCTGTGGATGATTTAGACTTCACCTGATAAGGACCCAAACCAAGGGTCGAAACGTCGTGAAACCTTTGTTCACATTTTTGCCAGATAGTCGAATTAATAAAGCACATTTTTGTCTATAATTACTAGCAGACTAAACTATTATTTTTGGTTAAAAATATTTTCTCTAAATTGAACAAAGTTAATTTATTACCATCAAATATAAATGTAAATATAAATGTATTTAAAAACTATGCAACTAAATATCCTACACGGAAAAAACGGTTTTGCTGAAATATCTAAAAATTTATCCAGATACAGATCTGAAAATAATTTTGTTAGACTATCAAAAGTAACTACGTGGGACGCTCAAACATTATGATAATGCTACAAAAAGTTTTGATATTCCAGCAAATATTTTGGGCGTCCTACATAATTATTTTAATAGTCCAACAAAAATTATTTTCAGATTCGTATCTGGCCAATATTTCAATAAAACCATTCCGTGTAGCTTGATATAAATTTACAGATTTTAGAATGCAGAAAAATATTCTAAAAAATATAAAATATTTTTTTTAACAAGAATCTCTGCTTCAAATTTGTTAGAAAATGTTTTATATAAGATTGAATTATAATAATGATGGGATATACTCCCATCTCCCGTGTATGTAATACTTTACTGTCACGATAGAGAAGAGCACGAAAAGGGATGGCAAATCTTTCCTATAGGGGAGTTACATTATGCAAATCGATTGTGTCGCCGTGTTCGAATTTCTTCACAACGTCGAAAAATCATCCGCCGTCGGCCTGACAGAAATTCGACCCGTGGCTCAGGTCGTCTCTCTCGCATCGTATCAGAGTATAAGTACCGGTTGACCTTGCGAAAAATGCAGATCCGCGCGCCTCGCAATGGACCATTCCGAATTATGCGGAACAACGCCCATCACAGAAATTGGACCGGCTACGTCGCAACAATCCTTCGATATCATAGCTTAACTTGTTAATTCTCGCGCTAGGTGTATAAACATCCGCGGTCAGAAAAGCAGGCTGATGTTTCAAGAGGCACGTCAACTGCGATCACGGTACACGGAGAAAATGACTTTGCTGAAATATCTAAAAATTTGGCCAGATACAGATCTAAAAATAATTTTGTTGGGTCATCAAAATAATTATGTAGGACGCCCAAAATAGTTGCTACAATATCAAAACTTTTTGCAGCATTATCATTATGTTGGAGTGTCCTACATAATTATTTTGATGATCCAACAAAATTATTTTTCAGATCTGTATCTGGCCAAATTTTTTAATATCTCAGCAAAACCGTTCTTTCCGTGCAATAGCCAAAAGCACGGTGCAATTAAGTGATAAATTTCGTAAGTCAAAGTAACCAGCGTTTACAAATTAAAGCATATCGGTAAACTTATAAGATTTTGATTAATTATATCATGTGAAAATATAGTGGTTATCCGATTCGACAAATGTCGAGAAAGATAAATTGAAAACTTACAAAATATTATATACGTAATATATTTTTTATTGCTTTATATTAGAGTTGTTATTTTGAAACATATTATTTTTTTGATTATATATGCAGAAAATGATATGCAGGAGGTCCAGCGGTGTGTTATATTGCGTGTCACACGATGGCCATCAATCCCTCGTAAAGGAAGAGTGAGTGGAGGAGCAATGAGAAATAATAAACAGAATATTCATCGAGGCTGATGGATGGTTGTCGACGGGCAGAACAAGCTCATGATCGAATAATCGTCTAATTAATCGAGTTGCCCCGGAATTTGCGTAAAAGATATCCGTCATTCGGATGTATGGAGATTTATAGTTTCGCGTATAATGAACATGGCGCTACGTTAATCATGGATTAAGCATGACAGGTTTAGACAAGTGCGAATATTTGCGAAATTGCGGATACAGTAATTGCAATTTCCTACCTCTTCTTTCCTACTTCTAATTATAATAATTGATACAATAAAAACATGTCGTTGCGATAGGCATGATTTTTTTATATAATTTGAATCATTATTAATTTTTATTCCATCTAACTCTCTTATATTTATGTAATAAATTGTAAGTCGACCTAACTGGCAAGAGATGGTATTCTATTAAATACGACGTATCAACCATACAGATTGTGGTCCTCTACGTGTAACAAATTTAATATTAATAAATGCTGAAGCATCTATTATATTTTCCCCCTCCCCCCGAACATCCTCACATCACGAAAACTGTTAGAAAATTTATTGCGAAAAATATTAAATTAATATTAAATTTGTTACACGTAGAGGACCACAATCCGTATGGTTGATACGTCGTATTTAATAGAATACCATCTCTTGCCAGTTAGGTCGACTTACAATTCATTACATATATTTATTACTTACTGGCGATTTAGAAAAATTAAAGTCTCTTATATTTTATATTGAAATGAGAAATTTATAACTTTGATGATTTTTCGTAGCTGATCATCTCTGTTATCAATCGAATTTATGATACATATTGTTACGAAATACTCTTCACGGAAAGAACGGTTTTGTTGAAGTATCTGAAAATTTGGCCAGATATAGATCTGAAAATAATTTTGTTAGTCTATCAAAAGTAATTTTAAATAGGACGCTTAAGCATAATGATAATGCTATAAAAAGTTTTCATAAAGTTTCCATAAAGAATTATTCACGCACCAATAACTGCGTGTTTGACTCTTTATAAGCCCGTCTCGATATTGTAATTTTTATAAAAAGTTTTGATATTCTAGGAATTATTTTGAGCGTCCTGCATAATTATTTTGATGGCTCAACAAAATTATTTTCAGATCTGTATCTGGCCAAATTTTTAGACACTTCAGCAAAACCATTCTTTCCGTGTATGTGTAATATACAAGAAAATATGTAAATGAGTGTGCTATATATTTAATTATGTTGCTATGATTTCTATGTAAATGATCACACGAGACATATGGAAAACCTCCAGGATACCAGGTCTCAGGGTCTTGGTCGGAATGCACATTGGAATCTCGCGGAATTCCACGCGAATTCTATTTTAGTCATCAGGGGCCATCGTATGTTAGAACGCGTAGTGGTTGTTCTTCCAGGTCGGAGGTGGAGCTTCAACGGACCTAATCGCAAACGTTAAAAGGATCAGAGGAGTAGAGGAAGGTTTATCGACACTTGGCCTGATCCACCCCCGACATTCTCGTTCGAACGTCGGTACTATTTATAGAGGGACGGGACACGTGAGGGGACAAAAATCCGGCGCCACGTAAAAGTTGGTGTCACCCACGACGATACACGATGGATTCAAATTTCTCCTCATCGTTGGCTATTATGCCGGCGCGTTTCCTTTTGTTTCTTTGCAAAAAGTATCGTTTTTCAGAAGAGCGCGTTCGCGCAACAAATCCCAAATTTAATTGGTATTAGTAACCCTAAATTAATTAAAGAGATATGTTACTTTGCTTTATTTTCCAGCGCGTTTGGCAACAATTTTTGATTGAGTGTATGGAGCTGTGAGATAGGAAATCTATCTTACAGCTGGAAAATAAAAAATTTACATACATATATACATATACAATGTATATGTAGTAGCCAGATTACAAAATCCGTCGTTTTATAAAACGTCTAGGCATTTTATAAAGTGCGGCCACATTCTCATCATGGTTGAAAATGAAATATTTTACAATTTGGCTAAGAATTTTAGTCTTTTTATAAAACGCTAACAAGCGACCCGCCACATTGTCAAACGCGACGATTTGTACATCGTTTTAGATTTTGGCGACTTGACAGGTTATGAAACCTGTCATACCGACGAAATGTAGCGACATGAACGTGCCCCATAACCACATGCGCATGCTCTGTGGTAACATACACATGCAAAAAGTGCGCCAATTTGAAACGTGTGCTGAAATAATCATATCCTAACTGCTTCAACCGCGAAGATATTAAACTAAAATGCCCAGACGTTGTTTTATCAATAAAACAAAAAATTTTATCAATAAAACAACGTCTGGGCATTTTAGTTTAATATCTCCGCGGTTGAAGCAATTAGGATATGATTATTTTTTTAATGCGGGGATGCAGGGGAGCCCCTTCCCCTGCACCTCGCTATAAAAGCACGTTTTATTGATAAAACAACGTCTGGGCATAATCACATAATGAAATACACATAATCACCTATTAATTTTTTATAAATGGCTGTTCTACAAAGACAGTTCATAAATGACTAAAACGATGTACAAATCGTCGCGTTTGACAATGTGAAACTAAAATTTTTAGCCAGATTGTAAAATACATATTTCATTTTCAACCATGATTTGAGAATGTGGTCGCACTTTATAAAATGCCTAGACGTTTTATAAAACGACGGATTTTGTAATCTGGCTACGACATATAGGTATCTTAGGGTGGAGCGATTTGTTTGACTTTATTTTGACGCCATGTCAGACATGGATTTTCGGAAAGAGCGTGAAAAATGATAAATTTTGGTTAAAAAAGAAAAAAATTTAATGAAAACGTACCTCCCCCCGTAAAAATCGGTGAAAATTAAATATATCGTTTAAGGAAGGAAAGAGTTTCAGAAATAATTGATATTGGCTGCGTCCAGCAGAAAAAGCAGCATTGCAACTGTTGTAAGATTCTTTAATATGATTGGTTCTTGCCCTTGGTTCCTCCTGGATCTAAGTGTATAAACCAATTATGTTAAAGAATTTTACAACTGTTGCACTCAGTGAGAAATGACACCTCGATCGACATCGAATCGACGTCGATTCAATGTCAAAAACAATATTTCGACATAGAATCGACGTCGATTAGACGTCTATCAATGTGTCATTTCTCACTGGGTGCAAAGCTGCTTTTTCTGCTGAATGCAGCCATTGTTCGTCAATACCAACGCATACCAGCACGACGATCAGCGTTGGATGTTCACACAAAGAAAAGTAATTATTATAATAAAAAATAATAGCAATAAGTTGCTAACGATTTTTAAGTTAACAATGTTAGATTGCAGTCGCTAATAACTATGTATAGCTGATGCGATTAAAAATAAATAAATTAATAAATAGAAAATAATAAGCGTAATTTAATATTAAATTATGAAAATTTTAAATCTTTAGGTATTGACTGCCTTAAGATTCTTCGCAACTGGCAGTTACCAATTAGACATTGGTCTTGGCAAATATTCTGCTATAAGTCAACCATCAGTGAGCCGAAGTCTTCACACAGTTATGGACGTATTTAATCGACCAGAGATATTTCAAGAAAACTTCAAGTTTTTTATAAATATTGCAGAAGTTCGTGCATCTCGAAACAGGTATTTGATTTGATAATGTAACTTGATATTTCTATTGCTTGTTTCAGTTTGAATATTATTTAATTTTTGTTTTAGATTTTTAGAAAAATTTAACTTTCCCAATGCAATTGGATGTATTGATTGCACACATGTTGCAATTGTTCCCCCAACAAATAATCATCCAGTGTATCCTGAAAATGTTTACGTAAACAGAACACTCTGTAAATGTACAGTTGGTAAGTCAAATTCTCTAAGAAAATAATAATTAAAGAAATAAATAAAATATCTTGTATATCCGATGCAATGTATACATATTTTTTGGTAGATCTGCGATGCTGATTTGAACGTCAATGCAAGATATCCTGGGAGTTCACATGATACCTTTATTTGGAATAATAGTAATGTTCAACCTTTGATGCGAAGACTGTGTGCTTATGGTAATGAACGCTTCTGTTTACTAGGTAAGAGAAAACCTGATTGAAAATAAAGAATGAATTTTTGAAACTAGTAGGTACATCGTGTGCATGAAACAGGATTTTGGATAAATTGCCGATGTAAAAAATGTCTATTTTACCATACATTATTCTATTTTATCATAGACAAAAAAAATAATTCATTAGTTAATATTGATTTGTACATTTTTATCATGTAAAAAAATGATATAAATTATGATATAAATTATAAGTCCACGCATAAATACAATAAAAATAAGAAGCAATTACAACAACGGATGCAGAATTATATCAATTTCGAGAATAGAAGTAATGCTTGAAAACACCTTCACTACTGTGCAATGTGCCATGCAAATGAGTGCGCAAATTTCGGACAGTTTGACTAGTCAACTTTAAACTCTTCTCATTTGAAAACTATTGTAGCCTCGACATTTTGGTATTAAGATTTTTGTCTCAAAATAATCTCAGGAATCTGTCTATAACGGGTGTCACGCGAAGTCTGGGACACCCTGTATATGTATGTATGTCTCGATCCATTATTTCGATCTTATAAATTGATTGCGGCACGCTTAATCCCAGTAAGAAATGACATCTCGATCGACATCGAATCGACGTCGATCGAGGTGTCATTTCTCACTGGGATAGTATCATAAAATTATCGTGACACAGTCGACTTTGTTGAAATAAATGCGGACTTTAAAGACACTCTTTATCAATATATTACAGCCTAGATATTATTTCATCTGAGAATGTTGCAAGCTGTGTAATGTGTTTGTTATTATATATATCGCCCAGTTATAATCTTAATATCAATCTAGTCGAATCCCGACCGGATTGCTACCGTCTTGCGCGCTATGGCGCCGTTGCACAAAAATATATAATACAATGCAAAGTATCGCGGAAGTCGGACTCCGCTTTTTGTGCGCGTTGCAGATTGATTTGAAAGAGGCGTCTCCATTTAGAACGGCCTTGTTCACCCATTCCAATCCGCTTATTGCGATTTAACGAACTCATTCCCGCATTTATCATCCAATGTTTACCGAAATGACAAGGCCGTCGTGAGCATCCTGCCACCTTCTCGATGTACTTACTCGTCGATTTTATTAACTGCTCGTGCAAGTATGTTTCCGATTAAATGCCTTCGTGATGCGAATGACGTTAACTGCGTCCATTACAAACCCGCTCTTGATCTTAATACGGATCTGGATCTGAAAGCAGCCACCGATATACTTACAAATTTTTCCAAATTTATTTATCCATCGAGAAGTAATAGAAGAAGTACTTTTTATGTATGAACTTAGAGCATTCTGCATTTTTCTCATTTGCAGTTATTTAAAATTAAAAGAATACCATTTGTTTCAATACAAAAAGATCAAGAAAATCTAAAATTGCAGACGATAGAAAGGTAGAGAGTATTGAGAAAATAAGTCAATACTTCATCGATTAGCTCATTTAAATAAATTATAATTGTTACATCAAACCCCCGAGGTTATAATGAATAAAATCGACAAATAATGGAAAGCTAAGAATATATGTTCAACTTTTTACTTCAGGAATCGGTAATTCGATTTTCAATATTAAAAAGATCAGGATAGCGGTCACGTAACTTTTCTTCTAGGGCGGAAACGTGAAAAGTTTCAAGTGACTATCTCTTTCTATTCAACATCAATAAAAAGAGATAGTTACATGAAACTTTTCACTTTTCACGTTTCCGCCCTAGGAGAAAAGTTACGTGATCGCT
>NJRP01000136.1:103597-140679 GCA_003063835.1 Aphaenogaster floridana | reverse complement strand
TTTAAACATGCAAAATATAGTAGTATGAACAGAAATTTATAGTCATCATATTTGCTTTGTTATTATTATCATGTGTATAGTAAAGCGTGCTAAAACTATGGTTACCTGTACCAATATTTGCCAAATATTCCAATTGTATTGACTATATAAAATGGTTAATTTCTCTTACCCATTCCATATATTCTATCTTACTATATTTTTACTTCAAATGATTATAATTATTGGTAAAAATTTTACATGGGTCACTTATACTATGCCTACAACGTAAATTGTCACCAACATAAATGGTAACACTTACTATAAAAATGATATTTCTAACTAATAATCATCTACTATGTCATTAACATTTTTCTCTCAGTGTACGACGATACAGCTATTCGGTTGAACGCCGAGCGCCAATCTTAATGTCAATCTCCGGTCTTGGGCCCGCTACCGTCTTACGTGAGGATCCACGAAACCCTAACGAAGTGTCGCGGGACCGACCGGCGGGGCCGGTACCGCGCCGGCCGACTGGCGCGGGGATCCGGTCTTGCATCTCGCCGATTAATTTCAAGAATGCACCGCCATTTATAACGAGCCGGCATCCCGCTCGCTTAATGGTTACAGATAGCCCGTGGCAGAGTCGCTCCGACCTCGTACGTGCAACTGCATCCCGTATGCGTCACCATTTCTCATACAGACCGGCGAAGTACGACGCGTTACTAATAGCGCTCGTAGGGATACCCGTTTTCAACTCCTCGAAACAAGGTGGTGACTGCAAAAAAAGGCAGAAACATTATTTTGGATATACCCATTCGTCTTTGATGAAAAAACTGGAGAATTCGAGTTTCTCAATCGTTCCTAGAAAGCAATCAACTAGAAGAAAATAATTTCATTATTTTAAGTGATAAAAATAATTTTATACTAATCGTATCAGGATTTTTAGTAATCAGAAGTTTCTTTCATGCGATTGCGTTTGATTTTAAACTATGTCACGCTGTCATGCCGGAATGAGGTAACGCAATCATTATCCGAAAGTCCGGTATGTTGTTTCACAAAAGTTACTACTATTGCAGACCGATTCATGCTGTTTCGTGGATCATTTGCGGCGAAATCGAGCGTAATTAAGCTACTTCCCGTTGAATCATCAAATATCGATACGTAAGGCGAAAGTTTCTCCGAATGTTCAAGGCCACTCGCGTCAGAAATATATATATAATGTAATATTCCGCATTGAAGTTGGAAATACCAGTGCCATAATTTCTACCATTCGCGTTATAGCCACTTGCGTGTATCGGAGTTCGCACGTGAGTCTGCGTGTCTAAGTATGTGTATGATTAGAAAGCATTCTTTGAACACACATCAGTCGATGGCGGTAATTTTGATAGATCGCTCGATGCAATCTTCGTTTAAATCAAGAAATACTCATTCGAGATCAATTTCTCAAAGAGATGTAGTTTCTCACGGAACAATTTTCTAAAACTGTTTGACAAAGCTCTTATTTCTCATGGCTATATAATTATAGTACCTGCCATTGATTGAATCGTATTGCGTATTTTTAGAGAAGCCAATAAATACACGACTCAATCAATCGCTTTGTCCTGTCATACTTCGAGACTGAATAGTTAGTAATCAGTTCCTGCATCTTGTTGAAAATCTACATGATGTTATTTCATTCAATTTTTTCGTGAGATCCGTGACCGCAACGATTTCGATGACACGCTGACTGCTCAGCAGCAATTCGAGCATGGAATCGAACGGATTTCAAGGTTCGGGAATCACGGTAGACTTCGCGATGATTCAGAGAACGAAAATTGTCTTAGCTGTCCAGTGAAATACACTCTTCCAGAGAATCGGTCCCATTAGAGACCGCTGTTTCCCTTTCGACTTCCCATCGATTCTCGCTGATACCTTGACACGCATATTTTCACTTTCGACATGATATGCCCTAGAATTCTGTCCTATGAAAAAGTGGGATTCCCACGATATAAAAACTGATTATCAGCGATCCGAGTTATTCCGCAATTGACAATTCTGAGTAATTTATGTGTGTTTGACCGAAAACAATTGGATCCGCGTGAAAGAACTTGGTTGTTCGATATTCGTTCTTTTATATTTAATAAACCGGCACAGTTTATATTATTATTAATAACAGTGGTCAGCTTATTAAGTATTATCCCGCGCTTGTTGAACAAGCAAGATTCTGTTAAAAGCGGATCTCATTTAATAATCCGTGTCGCGTTTCCAAATAAAGTCGCGATTTAAATCGTCCGGCTGTAAGATTTACGACTTCGCGCACGCATTATCGTCCGAAGATTTGTTTGCCCGATGCATCCTTCGCGAATACGAATGCGCAATAGGTCGCCTCGAAAGCGTATGTATTTTTTACATAGATATACATAACACGTAGAAAGAATCGCACGACAAGGTCCTTAAAAGCTGCACAAAATACAGATCGAATCTGACAAATTTGCTTTTACACATTTATTTATGTCTCATTTCGTACTACACGCATTTCTCTGCATTTTATTTTTATATCAAGATTGCATTCGATTTCAATGTGTGAGATGAGAAATAAATCACATTTATAGAATAGTCGTTGTTTTTGTATGAATTCAGTAGCATCGTTTAATACTATCATCAATGAGACTCAAGTAGAATATTAAATTTACATTTCCCTAAGCGTCAGCTAGTAAGACATTTATGCGTGTCTCGACGACGAAAGCAATCATTTTTATGGGACTATAACCGAGGAACTCCGAGGAATGTAACGTAAAACTGGCGTTATATGTCAGAATAGCGTACACAATTGAACGCAATGTGTACGAGTCCCATGAGAATCAAAATCTCGACTTTGTCGCCGACGAATCCTCTTTTACGGAGATCAATATTTTTCTCGATCTCCGGGAGAGAGAGAGAGAGATGGGGGGGAGCGAGCCGACTGACTTACAGATACATTGTAGTCACTGCGGAATGCAATTACATTGTCCGCACGGACTGAAGGAATGCACCGAGAATAAATACGAGTTTTTATAATGTGGAACTGGACCGTAGGCGAGACTGATGGCCCTTGTTCAAACTTTTCGACGATACCGCGCCGCATGTTTAAACAGGAAGAGACGTTTGTTATTCTTCATCCACTTCTCCTTTCTCCGCCTCTCTTGCATCAATTAAATAAAATTATTTCTTGAAATCGTTTATTCACGCTCTATTCATGTTGTCTCTTATTTTTTATCTATACTTGCCGCATTATATTTATTTACATGATAAGATTATAAAGTTTCAACATCCTGTTCAATCTGCTTTTCTCTGTCTTCTGATAGCTTAGTCGACGATTATTTTTATTTTACAGCAACACACAGAATATTTAAACACTCGAGTGTTTACACTTCAGTAATAATTCATCGCATACGATTAAAAATATTACCTCGCCGCGATGGTATCCGAAGCGCCCGGCCGCCGCAATTTTTGCCGGACACTTAGGAACTCCTTTTGCTTCTCCAGGCGCGAGATACGGATCCCCGGGTCCTCTCGTATCTTGACCTTTCACCGGCGAAATCGCGAAACAATGCCGACGCTCGCGCGGGAACAATGCGCGCATGGATATTCCCTAGGTCGCGGCTGACCTCCGATATAAGACCAGGCCGGCACATCGCTCGGATTCCTGCGAAGGCCCCGCGCGAGTAAATGCACCGGTCGCGGCACAGACACGCAAACAATGCAGATAAAGGGAAAATTTAGCGGCCCGCGTATGAGGTATATACCGTATAGCGCCGCATGCGATCCGCGAAGCAGCCTCGATCTCTCTGGCGGCGCAACCGATCTTCGTGAGATACGCCAGCACGAAAAGCGCATCGATACCCGACAGGATATACATCGATGCCTCACTTCAAAGAAGCAGCGACTAAAATTTTACATTCAAGAAAAATTCGTTTAAAATCTTTCATTTTAAAAAATCCAATTGTCCTTTTTTCAAATTTAAGAGATTCTAATTCAAGAAAAAATTTTAATTTTCTGTTTTTTGCAAAATATTGATTTCTTTCGTAGCGCGGAAAAAAATACTCAGAGTATGTCCCAACAGTACCAACTTTATCTATGTTCGAATTAAAAATCTGGTTTTGAAGAAACATGACAACGTCTAAAAATTTTTTCTAAAAATTTGAAAACTTTTGGATCTCTACATATATAAGATATTAATTACATATTTTAACGAAATAGCAAATTCGCGGGAAACTATCTGATCGAATATTTTGTTGACTATATAGTTAGACGGAGAATGATTTTATCGCAGTCTTAAGTGCGGAAGTCTTAAATTCTGAAATGCAAAACGTTCCCCCACAATTGTTTCTTTATTGCAGAAACAAACAGTAGCCGAATGCAAATAAAATATAGCGGTGCGTCGAGACGGCGCCAATAAATTCGCGCGTGGTTAATCATCGTGAGCGAAACGTTCGCTTATACCGTGTGTGCTTGAGTGTAAGCGCGGTCTAAAAGCCCGGTGTAACTTGAGCCGCATTCAGGATGTTTCGTGATACGTATCCGGCGTGAAAAACTCAAAAAAGACGGGATATATCCTTGTCTTCGTGAGAGCTCGCCATCACGAAGGTCGTCCCGCTCGTTCGCAAGGTCGGTTATTCATCCGCGCCCATTGCACAAGGATTTCGTTAAATGCGCTTTATATTCTCCGCCAGTCATCGTCGTCATCATTTCATATCGTAATGCCGCAGAAGCACCGGAATGGATGGTCGTTCCGGGAATTTTACCGCGTTAGACCCGCAACCAATTCCGTGTCCCCTGCCTCCTGATTTTCCATCTCGTAGGATGATTTTGAAAGAGCAGGAAACTTCCGAAAGATGACTGTCATTCTCGAGATTTAAGATTCTTTCTTCCTTCAATCAATTTTGACAAACGATATCACGTGGCACTACATATCTATAAATAAGTAAAAGGTATCAAACGATATGAAATGCAAATGTAAACTTGCAATTTTAAATGATTTTTGCAAGTAAGAGCTTTCCCGCAGTTTTTTGATAATATCATAATGCTAATATATCATATTTGCGACATATCATTTTATCATTATATTTGGAAATACATAGAAATAAAAACGAAGACAAACAATTTAAAAATTGCAGTTACGTTATACGAATTGTGTAGCGCCAATAATGACTCGTGTAAAATCGTTCTTATTGTTAGTCGTTAAATTATCGGTTATCCCATCGCGTGATCAAGAACGTTTAATTCATTCATTCGCTCGTTTTATTACATTTTTTTTCGAGATACAGATATTTCGTAAGATTCAGAGTGACCTCCAATGAGGTATTCCGAGGTATCTCTTTGTTGAAATTTTGATGGGATTTAATACCGTCTTTTTCCCTAAAAGTTGTCTGTGGTACTAAACATTTTGTTAATTAAGGTCTTAAATCATAATTTAATTATAATCTAAAGGGTCGTATATCTATATGAATATATAAACAATACTGGGGAAAAACGCCGTTGGTGCAGTCGTTAAGGGCACGTGGGCTGTATTTCCAGAATGCGAAGGTTTTAAGACCTATCTACATAAGACGCAGAAGTATGGTCGCAGGTCGCAACGCGAATCGCAGCGTGACGTATTCCCGGTCGCAAGGACTATGCAGGCCGCAAAACGCAGACTCGCAGAAAGATGGTTAATTTTATCTTTCTGCGGGTCTGCGTTTTGCGGCCTGCATAGTCCTTGCGACCGGGAATACGTTACGCTGCGACTCGCGTTGCGACCTGCGACCATACTTCTGTGACCATACTTATGTAGATAGGCCTTTATAGAGCTGTCTGCGACCGAGCGACGGTTTACTCGCAACCTTCAGTTTACGGTAATGAGTACTACACGACTAATTAACGTGCTTTAATATGCCATTCTTTTTGCAAGCTCGTTAAAACAACAGTAAAATATCCAATTCCGGGATGCAAGTGTACCTGTGTGAAGTTAACCCCCCAATGTCGAAAAATCAAAAATTTTCTTTTTGCAAACGTTTGCCCATCGTTTGCCCATGAATGCCCCGTTGGAATTTTTGTTTGCCCCCTTCTAGTTCAAAAGTTATAAGCAATTCAATTTTGGGGGGGGGGCAACTTTACACTGGCCCCCCAATGTTAAAAAATTAAAAAATTTCTTTTTGCAAACGTTTGGCCACGAATGTCCCGTTGGAATTTTTGTTTGCCCCCCTCTAGTCAAAAAGTTATAAGCAATTCAATTTTGGGGGGCTAATTTTTGCAAACGTTTGCAAAAAGAAAACTTTTGATTTTTCAACATTAGGGGGCCAGTGTGAAGTTGGCCCCCCCAAAATTCAATTGCTTATAACTTTTGAACTAGAGGGGGGCAAACAAAAATTCCAATAGGGCATTCGTGGGCAAACGATGAGCAAACGTTTGCAAAAAGAAAATTTTTAATTCGACATTGGGGGCTAACTTCACACAGGTCATATGTGCAGGTTTACATTAACCCCTTGGCTGAGATAGGCGAAGAAAATGCTTTTGGGCCAAAAATGATTTCGATGAAAGAGTTAATAAAATAATAAAAAGGATACCTACTGAGGGTTTTTTGAGCTGAATCTAAATCTGAGGTCAAAATTAAATTCAAAATGGCGGATCTAATATGGCGGACCAAAAATGCAAAAAATTGTTTGATTTGCATAAAAATTAGTTTTCAAGGATTTTTTAAGCCAGTGATTTCAAATTCGAAAAAAAATGATGGGTCCTGCTCGGGATTCAGCGTGCGGCATACGGATGACGGCCAAGCGTCATATAGTTATTAATTTAAAAAATTAAAAAGTTAAACATTCAAAAAAATTATCCTTAAAAATACAAATTAAAAACAGAAAAAACAAAATAAATTTTTGTTCGCCATATTGGATCTATAAATTTTTATTTTGATTTTGAAATCAGCGGTTTCAAAAACCTTTAAATACAAATTTTTATGCAAATCGGGCAATTCTTTGCACTTTTGGACCGCTATATTGGATCCGCCATTTTGAATTTCACAATGGCGGATCCAATATAGCGGTTTTGACCTCAGATTTAAATTCAGCGACCCCAAAAATATAAAAATATGGTGTCTTGTTCTAATTCCTCCAGTATAAATATCTTTTTCTGTATGTGTGGATATTTCTGTCATGCATCATTCTTGGTCACTTTTGTCAATGACGGATATATCCGTCATTGACAGTCAAGGGGTTAAGGATTGCATATCTTTGTCGCGCGCAAAAAATGGGCTATTTTTGGAAATTTTTTCTCTATAAATAACATAGTAATTAATGCAGATTTTTCTTTTATTTTATTCGTTATATATTTGAGTGTATAATATATAAACAATTATTAAGTTTTATAAAAAATTATAATTTTTATGGGAAGTTGCGTGCACCAGTGCATGGTTCTAGTGTCTGCACGATAACTCAGCGAGTTTTTAATATTTTTGGATGAAATTTTGATGAAAATATTATTCATAATATTCTCTACGAACTGTCGGGAGCTTTTTCCGATTTTTTATTTTGTTTTTTTTTATAACAAAAACGTGAATAAATTTTGAGGCAAAATTGTAACTTTTTTCGAGTTACCTAATTTCATGAATTTTTATAAATTAAAAAATTTCGCCGAACAGTTTGTAGAGAATGTAGAATGAAGAATTATGAAGAATATTTTCGTTAAAATTTTATCCAAAAATATTTAAAACTCGCTGAATTATCGTGCAGACACTGGAACCATGCACGCGCATCACTGGTGCACGCAACTTCCCATGAAATTACAATTTTTAATAAAACTTAATAATTTTTTATATACATATACACTCAAATATATAATAAATAAAATAAAAAACCTGCATTGATTACTATGTTATTTACTGAGAAAAAAATTCCCGAAAATAGCCCATTTTTTGCGCGCGACAAAGTATGTAACTCCTTAATAGTTATGAATTGTTCCGCGACCATTAATCAATTATTATTGCATCACCTCCGACCGACTTGGCGACAGATAGACACGCGCATGTCCAATTGCAAAAAAGTATGAACGTTTCTTCGACCAGTAAACGTATTTTCTCGTAGTTTTGTAAGGATAAAAACAATTTGGAAAGGTTTTGTGTCAGTATGTAGAAAAAAATTTGCTTTATATACAAGAACAAAGTTAATCAAAAATGACGCATGGCAAGTGCAATTAATTCTGCTAGTTTGCATATGTAGCGATTTCGAGTGTTCAAAGCGATCTCTATTTCAATGTGGTCCGTAGTCTTGCCTTTGTTGCTTCGTATTTTACAAATAGCAGGCTTAAGAATCCCGTCAAAGAAGCTGCGACTCAAAATTCCTCGCTTTAGGAAAAACTCTTAATCTCTAATAAAGATATATATCCTATCAAGATATATTGTCGGAAACCCCTCGAATCTCTCTCAAGCAGTAATATATGTGTATCCTTTATATCCTTCGACTCTATTCGTGGTCCCCAGGTATTCGAGCATTAACATAATCCCGAGATCGGAGTCAGCCGGGATGAAACGGAGCGTCGGAGGGAGCGTCGCGGCGCGACACGGCGCGGTACAGAGATTGAGAATCGCGCGTTAGAGAGAGGGCAAGAGCGGGCCCCCTCGCGAAGGAAGGAAGGAGGGGAGCGCTGATAGAGGCGATCGGTTCTCTGCGATCAGCTGTGAGAGCGGCGTGGCGCCGTGTGCCGCGGCTCTGACCCGCTGTCAGTTGCCCGAGCCCTGTGCTACGGTTAGGACCGCGTATGATCGTCACCTTTTACACGACGACGCGCCGAACTAGCCACGGGCCATCGCGCCGCGTCGTCCTCTCGGCGGCAAGCACGTCCTTCACGTCCCCGTTACGAGATCGGCGATCGGGGCGAGCGATCGACGGTAATCGGCATCCGAGAGAGGCGAAAGGCCAGCAGCGCGGGGAGCAGCGATCGAGAGCGAGTGTGATCGACCGTAATCCGACCTCCGATCGGACCCCCCGTTCGCGAGAGAGATAGCTTGGCGTGTCGTTAAATCGTTAGTCAGTAATCGTCGATTATTGCGGGCTATCGGCAAATTTCCGAGCGAGCGTGTCCCCTCGTCGCGGGAGTAGCGAGTCGCGGGAAAGGTTTCATTTAAGGGCGCGGACGCGTGATTGGTGATCCTCTTCCTTCTTTCTTCTTCTTCTTCTTCTTCTTCTTTTGTGTGACGTGGAGAAGTGAACATCGGGCCTCGATTCCCGTGGAGTCCCCGCGGGAGAACGTAGCGCGAATCCGGGGAGCTGCGAGCTGACGACGCGTCCAGGATGATCTGGTAGAGGAGAGCGAGCAACCCCCTCGTTCGAGAGCGCGAGAAATGGCGTGCGGCATATCGGTCGACGCGACCGCCACGAGCACCGTGCTTCTCCTGCTGGTAAGCCCCCGCGTATTGCTATTTTACGAGCGATCGGACCCCGAGAGGTCGATAATGCGCTCTTGCGAGGGCGTAGTCGACGGCGACGGATACGGTGGTAGGCCGGAGGTTTCCCTGCCATCATTTATTACGAATGTCTATTGTTACTTTAAGTATCCCGACTTTACGAGGCTCTGCAGAGAGTCCGATAGTAAAATATTTCTGAAAAAGTTAACGGGTATCGTAACATTTTAGCGTGATCTCGTCAAACCCTGTGAAATACAATGGGATTAAGAGTGACGAAGACAGCGCAAAGTGTGATGAAATAATTGCACGTTTGTTATTTCGTTAGCAATGAGATTCGTAATATCGGTTGGCAAACGCGCGCACTGTCCCGGCTCTCGCGAAATCTCAACGCGTGTACCTTCGTATGCAGAGTGGCATTCACACACGGCGCGTGCAACGTGTCGACTTGTGTACGTGGCTGGAGTCAAGGATAACGTCGTTATCTAGCCCGTGCCCGCTATACTTACATCGAGTATATCTGGCGGATACCATGTAGATACACAATAAACGTCGTCGTCGCGGGCGAGTGCTACTTTCGTTATGCAAGCGCGGAATGTTAACTTATCGCGGTTCCTGCGACCGATCATGCGTCTTTTCTTACGTAATGCAACGTAAGATGAGACCAACGCAAAAATTTCGTGAGCCATACATTTTATAGGCGAGAGAGAGAGAGAAAGAGAGAAAGAGAGAGAGAGAGAGAGAGAGAGAGAGAGAGAGAGAGAGAGAATATACTTCATGGTATTTATATAAGTTCCAGCGAACGTCAAAGTGAACCCAATTGATATGATCGGATGATGGAATGTGTCAAATCTGAATTAAATTAATCTCACGAATGAATAAATTATTTAGGCAAACTAATTTGCAAGTCATATTAGATAATTTATGAGTAAGAGAAAAGATATCAAAAATTGATGTAAAAAATGGAATTATTTATACAGGCATATATTTATACATATTATTTATTTATTTATATCTTGAGTTGTTTTGCAGTTTTTGGTTCGAGACACATTAATAAAGCTGACGTAGAATGAGTTCTTAAGGAGGACCATGTTCCTTCGCGACATCGAAACAATTCATAAAGTGGAGATTGTAAAATAAATGTGTACACATGTCACGAATACCATGTTAATTTTCTGTACGCCACGTATATAATCATTAGCAGACTGCGAGTAATTAGCGACATTACTGATGTCTCTCGAAATTAATTTTAAAGCGGTAAGTGGCATTAGTAAAGTCTCTCAGTGGCATTAATAATATATTTAGCTATATGGATGATTCGTATACATTTTTATTCCTCTGAGACAAATTAAAATATCTTTTTTAAATCAATGTTGAATTTTCAGATGGATTAACTTTGCAATAATATATACAAAGATTCTTTGCATATTTAATTAAGATTTAATTAATAACTGGTGTTTACTCAATCGTAATGAGTTATGTGGTCGTTATTCATGGAGCGCTGATTTTATTAATCAATCAAGATTATTTACATCTTCCTTCTCGCCTGTATTGATTCTTTGCTTCTTTTTTTGTTGAATTAAAGGTCCTATCACAAATTACGTGATTACACACGGTCGAGCTTAAAGCGAGAAATATTTTGCATAAGTGTATTAATTATCGACGAGCCCCAGCGCATTACGAGGCAGCGCTCAACGATGCAATTAAAATTAACGTTTATGACCGTATGACAATTATGGAACCGCCGATCGCAAAGTAATCCGGTTCTCGGCAACTTGTTCGCGTGAATGTTTCTTACGTTGTATAGCGCGTAGCGCTACAAACGAACAATTTCACGAGGATGGAAGGATCTGGAATGCAAGGCGCGTGTAGCTGCGATTTTTCTCAATAGCTACCTGTCATTGAAAAATCCTGTACGATAAAGCGGGATTTATGGATGCACAAAATTCAATTCGAATCACGAATTATGGCCTTATATACGTTCAGGGGCGTAGCCAGAATTTTATTTGGGGGGGGATTTTTAAAAAATTAAAATCACGAACAACTTATAACTTTTTTAATTAAATAAGATAACAATATTCGTTCAGGACATTTTCTTTAGATCTTAAAGCATTTACCATTTCATTTCTCTCTCGGCTTTCAACCTTTCATTTTCATATTTTCATATTTGGTTTCAAAATTTCGGGGGGGGGGAAGGATTTATTCCTCTAATCCCCCCTCCTTCCTAGCTACGCCACTGTATACGTTTATACGTAAAATACATAATTAATTCATGAAATTCGCGGCATGATTTAAAGCGTGACGTATATATTACGTTTGAAATTTAAAATATAAAATGGTATAATGTAGAAATTGCTAGAAAAGCGATTTAATTAAGAAATTCATTTGCAAGCGAAAAATTTTAGCCAAATTCAGCTTCGAGAATGTAGACGTATGTTTTTAAAATAATTTGGAGCTGAGTTTGCATTATTAGAAAATTAATTTGCAATATAGCATGAAAAGAAAAGCTATAAAACTACACTATTAGAAACTATAATATTAGAAATGTAACTACAATGTTACAAAAATTAAAAATCATTTTGCGTCTTTTGAGAATTATTTTGTGTTTTTTATTATATAAAATTTTATGTAAGCTGAATAGCTTTCGTTTCCATGTATAGATTATTTCGACCACGTATATATTTTTCACATCCGACTTTCGTCCCATATACGGGCTCACATTGTGTACGATGGCATGTAGGCGGATGCATCTAAAAATTGCAAATTTAAGATGCAGTAATTTATCTGCAAATGTACGAAAAGTTACAACGTTCAGGAGAGAATCATTCGGCCAATAGCATTCAGTTAAAAAAGGTTTTTATGGACGACCAGAGCCGTCTCGTCTAATACCGCGGTTACACACGTAATCCTAGCACAAAGTGCACAAACGTGATGCCATTATGATGCGACACACGTGTAAAGGACGCACAAGACGGTCCTCGGCGTCACAAAATGTCTTTTATCTGGAATCTCGTTTCGACGTAAATGCATTTTCCGAAGCCGATTTATTTGTTTGTTATTCCGGAATCTATATGGAAGTTAATAAGAATGACATCGCATAATTTTTACATAAATAATTTTATGTCATAAACAAGCTATTATACTAAATCCGACATCCTCCCATTGACATATCGGATTTCACAGATTCAGCATCTTTCTTCCGCAGACTCCTTCGGTAATTGTTAACATTAAGACATCTTAATGTTCGAGTTCCAACATTGTTAATTCCTACACAGAAAAGAAATGCTGTTGCTTCAATTAAACGTCTACGTCACGGGCTGCCACAAATATAAATAGTTCATTCAAAATTGTATTATGGACCAAATATTTAGATTATTCTTTTAATAGTGTAAATATTTGGTCCAATCATAATACAATTAAATGAACTATTTATGTTTGTGGCAGCCCGTAACGTAGACGTTTAATTGAACCAACAGCATTTTTTTTCAGTGCATATGTACATAAGGATTAACAATGTTGGAACTCGAACATTGTCGATCTCGAATCTCGCCTTCCACGCATTCTGCTAATTAAGATGCCCCGAGGAAGCAAGTAGCATGAACGAAACTGTACTGACGACATCACGGGATGTCCGAGCCGTTTCTTAATTGACAACGCTGACTGAGGCAGTCTCTTTTAATTAACGTGCCCGCACTCCGTTACAAAGACTCAAGGTAATTGGATAATGAGCGGCTTAAAAATCAAACTTGTACAACACGCGGAATAACCGAGACCGGAAGTGACGAAAACCAGTGCAGTAGCATCTTTCGCTTAATTAAATACATATCAGCAAAAATCAATGCAAAATAAAGGTACACTGCAGGTGGCGTTAACAAGAGGTAATTTCCCGATCGATGATTCTGATAAAATGTAAATAAGTATCCCGCTGATTTTTTTACCATCTCTTTCCTTTTAATCATCGCAAATAGCGGCAACGCGTAAATGATGGGAATAGCTTTTTTATTCAGTTTTAAGATTAATAATGATGATTTTATCGGTGATTATACTTTGTTAGCTTTCCAATAGATATATGAGGTCACGTGTATATCCCTCGTTATATTTCCAAGGTGCGATTTTGAAATTAACATAGCCGCCGTGATCGGTTCGTTCTTTAATAAATACGTAGCGTGATGCGTTCGCGTGTAAAGTTACGAAATCGCCGTTACACGATAAATCTGCCGTGCATCCTACATCCACTACGTCCAATGAGAGTCACGAAAAGAGGCGGGGATGTGAACTCGATGTTTAAATACCGATTTACCGTCTGAACGCAGTGTCGCTTGAAAAATTGTCTTCAGAACGAGGGACGCCCGTGTGCCGTACAAGTGGCTCTTCGGCGGGGGGTAGACATATAAAGCATACCTCACCAACAGAGAGCGAAGAGAAATTTATGATTTCGCATAACGGACGAAAGACCGTTTTCCACGTGCGCCGCGACACGTAACCCTGTCGTCCGCGGTTATTGCGATCCAAGGTCACGGTCAAGCGGAATAACGCTAGGCTCCCAGGCGATCGGCGTAATGTTTGCAGAATTTATGTTCGACGCGCCTGTCTTGTTTGCGCGGTAGGTTATTATAAATCACCAATCCCGATTGACGGTCCTTTACGAACCGTCGCGTCTTTCCCCTCAATTGAAGACTCCTTCGATTACTTCGATTAATTCTTTTCGGATTCTTGGGATATTTACATTTCGATTACAATTTACTCAAAAAGTATCGATCACAAAGCTTTTATTCATTATAATTTTGTATTTGCTGAGTTACATTTCATGTATATAATTTCTTTTACGAACGTGATTGAGATATATTTGATATATTGATATATGTATATTTTATATAGTATTTAAGACATAAATATTTCGGAAACTTTTAAACGCTATTTTTTATACTTGTTGAAAAAAATTAGCATTTAATTGGCACAGTGTAGAAGTCGTAAGAAATTCGTGATGTATTAACTTTGCGAAAGGGATATGGTGCGTATTTTTGCAGAACGGCAGCAGGAGTTCCTCACGGTCTTTTAATTCCAGAACAAGCGTGCGTGATGTATTTTCGATGCCACACGCGTGCAAACGGTAGCATCGATAAAGGGACCGGTGATTTATATGCGAATTTTTATGCCCGCTGGACACGCGCGTGTCGCATCTTCATGCGAGAATGCACCAAGATCATTAATACCGTTTTTGCTAACGTATGCGAGATAATTTCTTGCCTTTGCCGAGAATATTCCAAAGACTGATTTTCCGTATTCTTTTACTGAAGAAATTTATTAGCGTTGCTGCTTTCCGAGACAAATTAGAATTATTATTATTAAATATCTTAATTATATGCGACTGAGTAATAAACGTTTTTTACATGTTCCATTCGCGTATCAACATTAAGTGATTTTTATTATATATGTCCATATATAACGATGCAGTTATATTACATACATCGTATATGTAATATAACTGCATTTGAATATAACAAGTTTTGAGTGGAAAAAGCTTCGATTGAAAATACGACGGCAATCATCGCCGCAAGACGACCTCCGCTCCGATAAAGGACGTTATCCAGGACAGAGAGAAAGAGACTTTTTGCACAAACGGCGTTCCAGGCTGAGGCGCGTGCTCATTGTTACGAGAAGCTATCTCCACAAAACCGGTCCAATGATATTACAGAAAATTTATCGCTCTCGCCTCTCACGGGCGCCGCGCCAGAGCGTGGAAGCGCTGCAACGGTACACACAACCGGGCAAATTGTGGGAGATTCTGCCGGGATTGCCGAACGTTTTACAGAAAGCGCGCGCTTTACGCCACCGTTTTGCGGGCCGCGATCGCTAACGATCAGGAGAAAATCGGCGTAAAAAGTCCGGCGCGTCGGCTGAAACTCCCGTTGTGGAATCTAGGATAATATGAGACGTCGCGGTAAAAATTTCGTTCTCGGTATAACGACCAGAGCATTTCCGTTACATTGCGCAGCATTTTCACGCCCTGCGTAGCATTTAAAAATGTACGGCGAAGCGTGTGGAATGTTAAAACTTGCGCAAGAAGTAGAGCTCATGAAAAATTCATTTTGCAGCGAGATGTGTTTCAAAATCGAATACGTTATCTCCTTCTCACCGTGATACAAAAAAAATGCACTAAAGCATTCCTTAAAGTAAAATGGAAGGTTAAAGAAACCGTTAACATAGTTTAACACACAATCTGTTTTCTTCGCAGGAAGTTATACCAGTCAATCCAGTATTTGCATCTCGAAAGAATGCAGTTATATTTTATTCGAAAAAGTAAAATACACGATTTTTCTACGATATTTTTTAAAAATAAGCATACGTCGGCGATAACGTGAATCAGGCAGAAGCCTAAATCGCGTCTCAAGAACCTCGCCGCAGACTGCACCACCCATGCGTCGAAATCACCATTCTCGAGATATCGCGGCGCCGTTGTGTTGATCGAGCACTAATCAGAAGCGGCGAAAGACACGTTAAACCAACGCATCACATCGTTTATCGCATATCATTGATAAATTAAAAAAATTTCACTAAATGAAACTTTTGCTTTGCGCCAAGTTGATATTCTTAACACGAGAGACGACTTTCGCGATTGTTTATTAAAATAATTCGAGATGCAGCAACGTTTATTCTGAAAACTCTTCAGCCGTCGAGTGCCTTCAACATCTCATTTCTTTCGCACTTGAATCACTTTATTTCGCATTGTGCAATCGGGTCGATCGTCAATGAATTAGTGACCAGAGATAAAGAATGATTCACGCAATGCGCATTCTGCTTAGTGACCAGTTTGAAGCGAACAGCCTTAGTAAGTCAGTAACCTCAGAACAGCCGGTCTGTAAATCTCTCGGCATGCAAAAATAAAACCCTTTTGTGACGGGGTTGTCGCAAGCCGGTACGCAGTCCTGTCGGGATCTTGGTTATTGAAGCATGAGTAAAGAGACGGCAATGTGTGTATTTGAACAAAACCATTTTTAAATAATTATTCAAACAATATACATATAATAATGCTTCTTCTAATCTTTAGTTGTAGACAAAACATAATAATGTTTTGTCTTATACATTTGACATATATATAACTTTGGAATAATTATGCGTTAGTTTGTTTGGACAGCTAAATGACTTGTTTTCTAAATTACTATGTCATTTTATTTCTGTGTAAATAATTTATTATTTTATTTTGCACTTACGCGAGAAATAAATCTTTTGCGAATTATTTTTTATTTTATTTATGATGCCTAATAATATTCATCTTATGAAAAGATTTATTAATGTAAAAATGATTAAATTATCAGGTTCCGAAATTACATAAGTGACATAAGTCGCAAGTATTCTACCCTGTATTCAGACATGACAATACCGCGTTAGAATGTGATTATATTATTGCAGTCACAATGATAATGTCATAGGTGACTGCGAAGCCGCGATGTACGCTTCGCTGATGGAACTAAATCACGATTAACAGAGAAGATGCATTCGCGAAGAAAAGCTTACGGAACCCGTTTCACGGGAACGATTCGACTAATCGCGCGGTACCGTACGAGCAGAGGAAATACACGGATGGAATCGAAAGATAGCTCTGTTGTGCGTCTCGAAATACCGTTAACGGACGTAAAGACGCGCGGAATTTACGTTGCATTGTGACGAAGGCGCGTGTAAAGCACGATGGTGCCTCGATAACGGTACATTGTAACAGATAGAGAGCGCCGGTCGGAGCGGCTTGCGTGCCGCTGTCCCATCTCGACAAAAAAAGTTTTTAAAAAACTGTAGCAGTTGCACAGGACCATCGATGGCATTTAAATCGAACTAGAAGTGAATCTTCTCCGCCGCATCGTAAATTCCATCGGCGCAAAAAAGCGTAATAAAAAGTGGCCGCTTGATGACTGGCAGAGGCATGAGAACGAGGAAGAATATTCGATTAAGGACACAAAAGTGTGAGACTAAAAAGTATGTTAAAATATATAAGGACTTTCGAGATTAAAATAAAGGTATAAAAATGAGGCAAATGAGAGTACAGCGCGGAATTCAGTGCGCAAAGAATTAAAACAAAACTTTGTTCATTCTTAAAATTATAAATATATTATAAATATATGTATTAATATGATTGCGAATTTTGTACTCATTTCGGAACTACCTTATACTTGTGGCTCATGGGGTGAGTTGTCTTTCTTAATTCCATTATTTAAACTTACTCTTTATATAAAGTCTTGTTGAAAAAAATCGTTACTTTTCAAATCCAGGGCACAGTTACTGGATTTCAATTTTTACCTGATTATATTTAACCATGCGTGAGGTTGGAATTGACAGAGGAATGTTGGCTTATCCCCTGCGTCCGTGAGCGTGAGATTCATCTTTCCGAATTCTTACATTGCTGAAGATGGCTCCAAATGTGGCCGAAACGTACGACGACTAATATATTTATAATTTTAAGAATGAACAAAGTTTTGTTTTAATTCTTTGCGCACTGAGTTCCGCACTGTACTCTCATTTGCCTAATTTTTATACCTTTATAATAAAAAGTATATGATTATATCAATTACACCGATACATATCGTTGCCCACGTTTGATGACATTATAAAAAACCGAGATTGGTAATGAGAAACGGATTGTCCGATCTACTTGTTCCTTTTTTTTATCTTAAGAGCCGCGCCGGTAGCCGCGTTATTAACAACAATTTCGCGTTTTATCGATGGACATTATTGTGTACTCGTTTCAGAGTCGGAGAAGAGATGAGAATCGGGTTTACCATGATTCTGATATCGTGGACTACAAGTGGCGTAAATACATCAGCCGGGTGTGAATTATCGTTGGTCAGCGGGACAATAATAACGAATGACATGTCAGATTCTCAAGGATCTCGTGATATATTATTCCACGTCGCTCCGTGATAGTCATTCTTCAACGAGTCTTTTTACATTTCTGAGTATTCGATTCGAGGCTAAATAATTTCCTTTCTGGCTTTTTAACAATATTAGTTATTATTTTTTTTATATCTGGCTCGCTGTTGCAATGAGCAATCTCGCGATTCTATTCTTTAACTGTAAAATTCTCAATTTTACAGTTCAAGAACACAGAATTCCTGTATACAAATGCCAAACGTTTAACCGTATCGCTATTCTATGGGGACTAGCCCGCGGAGAACGAATCATATTCTATATTCCCTCATCCAATTTCCTGCGGGGTTAATAGAAAATTTCCGTTAATTTTTTTTATAACGCAAAGAGAATGCTTCTCCCTATAGGCAATTCGGCTTGATACATCACGTAGTTCCTGTCACACAATTAACTCGTCATCACGATTAATTGAAACAACAACGTGATACCAGACGGCGATGACGTTATCATCTCCCCTTTGCGTTTCCTCCTTGCCAATTTCTCCCCCTCATTCACAAGATTGTATAACTCGTCTCATTACACAAATAATACTAGATTATTTTAAACTAATATAATATTAAATAATAACATTAAATTTGAATTCTCTCTCTCTCTCATGGGTCAACGACAAATTTAATTCCTTTCTTTTTATATTATTCCTGAAGTCTTGGAAGCAATATTTAAATTAATATGTGCCTGTTTACCACTAAGCATAAAAAATAAAGAACTTATCTGGAATTTCTCAAGAAGCATTAAGATGGGACCGCTTTTAATACCCCAGACGAAACGCGAAGAACGATCTCGCATTCCGCTAACGTCGCCGCTCGAAGGAGCCTCGTCCTGCATGTGCGAAACTTTCACTGTCAGGATAATTCTAAAGACAATACGTTCTCGCTCGCACACACGTTTCGAGCCAATTCGGATGGCGCCAGATATTTTTAAACCAGGACGATAACAGTGGGCTCCAACCGACCGGATTCCGACCGAACCATTATCTCCAGCCAGGAGGAACTACCTTGCGAAATCAAGATCCCCAGGAGGGAAATGTCCGCGTTACGCTAACGCGCGATTTGTTTACACTCGCGGCAATAGGGCTAAAACATATCGATAATTTTCGAATTAGTCCTAAACTTAGCAAGATTAAAAAGAAATAGACAAATCCGAGAGAAACGCATTCTTCGCGTAATATTTCTGATATACGCTACGTTTGTACAAAATAGAAAATAAAAATTGTAACAAATGTAATTTACTAATCTGAATAATTTCAAGATGCTTCATTGGTGAGAAACGGTTGAAAAATCTTTCACGAATTAGTTTGAAATTCAGAATACATAAGGAAGGAATTCAACGCGTGGCCTGGAATATGTGACAACGTCCGAACGTTTAATTTTAGTTTGTCGAAAGTGGGCCGACGTTGTGTAACGAGTGAGCACAATTTAGTTAACGAACCTGTGGTTCGGTGCCGATCCCGAATTATTAAAAAAAAATACGACCAACGTCTCACCCACACGAAACTTTGTGATCGCCGCGAGTCTATTGAGCGAAGGCAAGGCTTCGTTAGAAAATTCTGCCTACGCTCGCACCACTGTAATAAGTCAGCGATCCTATCAATCGCGATGCATTGTTTGTGCGAATGTATGTATCAACCTCTGACTAGCACCCGCGTGACATCAAGCGATCTATTAATCGTTGCGAAATGCTGAAATGGATAGTCGGCGTCGAGCGATTAAAGATTCGACCCAGAGACGAGCGCCGTTATATTATGTCTGATCAGTATTCGATTAAAATTACAGTTTGTCTGATTCTAAAACTTTCATCGCGGCGTCTTCTTTCATAACGAGATTACTTTAATCGCGAATGCATGTAAAATTTAAATGCATAATTTCGATGTTTTATTTACAAATATGAGTGGCTGAAGAGTTATCTGATAATACATGATCCTTTTTGCGAGGATACCGAATTATTCTCGGACTAACTTCATAGCTTACTGCTAGGTGCCCCATCGGTTAACGTAATTCACGAGGGATTGCACTAACCCAAACGACATTTTCTTATTGGAGAGGCGTCATTAATTCTGGATGATTCTAACGTATAGCGCTGCCGTAACAATTTAACTTACCAACGTACGAAGAGTCTCACATTAAGAGGCTTTAATCTCAGAGCGCTTATCGCCCGCGTCATTTGCATGCAACGTTTCTCAGGCAGATCGTCGATCATAAATTTTTCCGGGATAACATCCCGCAGAAAATACGACAGCGCGTAAAAATTCTCGTCTCCCTGCGAAACAGGTAAAGGGCCCGGCACGAATTCCCTCCCTCCACCCCTTCTCCCCTAAGTTGTAAAACATTTGTCGGCGAAGAAATCAGGTAGGAAGGGCGAGAACTGGCGCTATTAATAGAATTGTGCTTATCTCGTCGGATTCTATATATAGCCGCAGGGTGCAATTTCACAAGGGGGTGTGTCGACGGACAGATTATCTGTACCGGTTTTCTGGTATGGTGTGCGTCAATCGTCCGACGAACATGCGGACGTTTAAATATGTATAAGGTGATACTCGTGGTGACCGCGTTGAAAATACGCTTCTAAAATTTAGTGAAGTTGAAGCTCATGCTCGTGCAGAACAGGGGAGGAAACTCTGTGATTAATTCGACCTAGCATCGAAGGGTTAGAATGTCGTCTATATGTACATTGCTCATGGTCGAGATCGCATGTAATGGTAGCGAACTCATTGGGCGCATTCAGCAGAACAAACCGCTTAGTAGCAATCGAATGTGATTGGCTCTTACTTTTAGAACCAACAAGTCAACGTCGAGATTCAGCGGAAAATCTAGTAATGTTTCCCAACTCTTGAGTCTGCTGAATGCGGCCATTGGTAGTCGCGGAATTATTTATACCCCTCGAGGCAAGGCCGAGAAAAATGGACTCGAGCACCCACATCTCGTACTCTCTCGTGTACGACCTTAGCTCGTAAATCCTCGCGTTTGTCGGGAAGCAGATCGAAGATTGTGTCGGCCGTATTCTCCGTTCAGCCCCGGTGGACAGATCGATGTTCTTTGATCGAATCTTTTTAGTTCCGAAAGATCCAGCGCCGAACTGTATTTGTTTTACTTGTCGAAGTTTCCAATCCTGATCGCGCCGCGAATCAGTGGGTGCGTTTATTCCCGTGTGTAGAAAGCGAATTTCGTTCGCTCTCACTTCAATTATCACTATCAGTTCTAACCCACTTCTATCCGTGAACTGGTTTCGCGATATGAGTTTTTATAAGGAAAAAGTCTGACCAAGTAGGGCAACAATTGCATTGTACGATGCTTAGTATATTATTAACCCAAATTATATATAGAATCTATTTATATCTAAAAAGTGTATTTATATCTAGGAAGCTTTCTAAATCTATATCAAAGTTACTATTAACAAAGTTATTATTAGTATTTTAATTGAAATGATAATATTTATATGTTTATCAACATATACACGTACGTATCAATATATATCTTTTCAGTCGACAGCAATTTCAATTTAACGATCACTGTCACGATCCTTCGGAATGCGTCGTATCGAATTCCATCCCCGTTTCCCTTCTTTTTCTCCGTTCCGCCTTCTTCCGCAGGAATCGAGTCGCGCGCGGGGCCAATCTCACGGGGAATTTCGAGAGGAACTTTAGTACCCTTATCTCGCCGTGGCTATCCCTTGCGTCATATATTTGGGCCGTTGACGCCGCTCGTCATGGGTTAGAGGACCTCGGCAAGGACGACGCGGGCGAAGGTAGATCTTGGCAAACAGCCACACGCGTGTCCCGTACCCCATGCCCCGTGCCCATCTTCTTCTCGTGCATTTTTTTCCCTTCCTCATGCAGGACTTTCCCTTTCGCAATCCCGATCGGTCGTTGACAGCGACGTGTCTTCCCGTGAAACCACTCGGTTTGGACTAAACTCATGTGCCAAACTCGAGACGCTCGTTACGTCGACGGTTGCTTAAGCCAACATATTCGCAAGCCTGGATCCGCGAGATCCAGCGTGTTTCGCAATTTTCTATAATTTTACAAATAGAAGATCGTCTCATCCATTTTATTCTTTATACAAAATTATTTTTCACGCGATGTGATTCTGTATAGATTTATTATTTGTCTTTCTTGTACATTGTGTCAAGTTTCGTTTGATAAACTTCTCGAATCTCGCTAAATTCATAAATATTTTTTATTTCTTCACTCCATCGACGACATTGACATTTTCGAATGTAATCGGCACTTTGAGGTTTATGTCTGAGATAAAGCCCTCGTGTATCTCCGTGATATTTCTTATGTTCCTTGTAATATTTATGAAATTGTTGATCATGAAACCTGCCGAACAGTGGCGAGAGGTGCGGAATAACGATGCGCCTTTTTCCGATTTTACTTCTTTTTTCTGAAGGGGGCGGAAAAAGAATTGGCTTCATCCTCAAGGTGAACCTGGCAGGGCTTCATTTAAACCGGACGGATAACCTTTGGCTGAGCGCGCGTGTAGGGATCTTACGGGCAATTAAGCGGTCTTTATGAGCATACAATGTGACATATTCCCCGTGTAATTTCGTCGGGCAAATGCAACGACGACCGCGCACATGCGTCACGTCGTATTTTCTTCATTTTAGCTGCGCGTCTCTTTGTGCTCAAATCCGTTTTCAAGGAATTCCGCGGTGCAACCATCTCTTGAGCCGAAAGATTACGATGCCGGATCTCCGGTCGGTTTGCACCTCGCGGGCCTCGAAATTCTCGCGTAAGTGTGCGACAATATTAATCTACTTTGTAACCGCGATACGCGACATAATTTCGTATTAATTTAATCCAAAGCGCACCGCGCGAACATTTTCAATTGCTTGTTATCGTAATGCGACAACAACCAAGAGGCTTTTTGATAAAGTACACTCGTATACACTTAGCTGACTATAGCCCTTGCTTTCGGCGGAATAGTTTCGCTTTTAAGCTTATGTTCTTTACAACCTGCTGAATCCCTGAAATATCAAACGGATTGGATGTAGGTACGCGTGAAAAAAAATTATCGACCAAATGGATTCTAATAGATTAAAAGCCGAAAGATGCACGACAAAATACAGTTAAGAGTAAAGATTATCGCAGTTTTATTGGCGGATGTAGGTAGAAATGCGTCCGATAAACCAATTGGGGTGCTTTAGGGAAGTGCAAGAATCCGAAAAAAGTTATGTAGGGCCATCCGGTGAACGAATGGCATTGAACGACCTTCACAAATCGGGGTCTCTGTCCCGTGAACGGCCTCACGCGGGAAGAGGATTTTTACGTTCGGCTACATCGACACGGCGCACACATTGAGACACACAGGCATCGTAACCGAACATCGGTCGAATTATATGTTATTCTGGCCACTCTGATGATCGACGCTCGGAGCACAATGTCGCGAAGCCCGATCGCGGCTATAAATATCTTCATCGGCGACAATGTGGCATTGATCGCGGCGGACTCGAGGAATTCGCGGCTATCCGTTGTTAATGTCGTTCGTCGTGCCTCGGTATAATAGCGAAGGCCAATGCGATTCGTTCTTGTTTCCAAGTTATGGCTGTATATGTATAAGGGTCGCGGGGGAAACACACGCCAAGCAGATTTATAACGTGACGTTTGAACACTGGGTAGATCTAGCTACTAGTTTTTTAGAATCGAATCGACCAGATGATGTCATCATGACACGAGGATCCCATATATCATCTTTTTTCTATTTAATCCCATTCAAAGATGTTGCACACACTGGCGCTCCATTATAGATGCGAATTTAATCCGTGCACCTGTTCTTTCGTCTATATCCACACTGAAAAAGAAATCTTTTTCAGTTAAATAAATACATTTCTTTGAAATGAATTTTGACTGAAATAAAAATATTTATCTCACTTAAGAAAAACATTTTATTATATTAAATAAATTATTTAAATAAAGATAAATATTATTACTTTTTTAAGATCAAATATAAAACATTTTAAAATGAAAAAACATTTACTTAAGAATAAAAAATTATTTATTATAATGAAGAGGATCTGTTTTTTTTTAAACAAGCAGCCGAAAACAAAAAGAAATTGTTACTTTAAATAATCATATGCTCTTCAAACTCTGAATCTATACTTTGTTTCTACATTATTTAAATTTACATAATCACTGTTTGATTCAAATAAATAATTTCTTTGCAAGTATTTAGATAAATTTTTTTTTAAATCAATTAAAATTTTTTAAAATTTAATACATTTTTTTAGTGTAGTATCTACAGAAAGAAACTAGATATAATTATTTCAGGAAGAAAGAATTTTTGTGAAGATCATTAACCCCTTGGCTGATAGGCGAAGAAAATGCTTTTGGGCCAAAAATGATTTTGACGAAAAAGTTAATAAAATAATAAAAAGGATACCTACTGAGGGTTTTTTAAGTCGTTGAATCTAAATCTGAGGTCAAAATTAAATTCAAAATGGCAGATCTAATATGGCGGACCAAAAATGCAAAAAATTGTCCGATTTGTATAAAAATTAGTTTTCAGGGGTTTTTTAAGTGATTTCAATTTCGAAAAAAATTTTCGAATAAAAATGATGGGTTCTGTTCGGAATTCAGCAGGCGGCATACGGCCAAGCGTCATATCACATATAACAAAAAATTCAAAATTGAGAAAAAAAATTTAAATTAAAAAGTTAAACATTCAAAAAAATTATCCTAAAAATAAAAATTAAAAATAGAAAAAAAATTTTTGTTCGCCATATTAGATCTATAAATTTTTTTTATTTTGAAATCAGCGGTTTCAAAACCTTTAAATACAAATTTTTATGCAAATCGGACAATTTTTTGCACTTTTGGACCACTATATTGGATCTGCCATTTTGAATTTCACAATTTTGACTTCAGATTTGAATTCAGCGATCCTAAGAATATAAAAATATGGTGTTCTAATTCCTCTAGTATAAATATCTTTTTCTGATGTGCGGTTATTTCCGTCATGCATCATTCTTGGTCACTTTTGTCAATGACGGATATATCCGTCATTGACAGTCAAGGGGTTAAAGATCAACTTAATTATTATGTTTATTTAGCTTGAACAGTTTCCAGTTTAGATTAATAAAATTAGATACGTTGTAGTAAAGAGATATACTTATTTAGTAGCACGTGAACTAGATTGGCAAGTGACGTTAATAAAAATAGGGAGAGGCTTATTTACGAAACTACATGAGGGCCACCAAAGGGTTTCAACCGTCCGGTTCTCTTATTCAGTTGAATCCGCCGCGCGACGAGTCGCCGAGACGTCGCGTTGGTCGGGAATGATTAGGCTCCCCGGTTCGTTCGTTTAAACGCGCTCGGCTGGTGACCCTTGATCCGGATGTCGTCGCGTTCGGACACGCGATGGTCCCCACGAGATACATTATTACCATATGGGCGCATCCGGGACAGAGTAACAACGAGCGACGCGATTTATGGGGCCTAACTCTTCCGGCGAGAGACGAGAGTGCGACGCGACGCGGGCGCTTCTTGGCGAGAGCACGCGAACGCGAACAATGCGAGGAAGAGTGCGCTTTGTTGCTTGCTCTCTAATTGGGCGAGTGATCGTATTTTAAAAGCTCCTAAACGACCTTGGAACACAGCGCGAATAAATTGCACGACCGTCGTTCGCTATCTCACCGAGGCGCATTTGTACTCGTTGCCAGCACCTGATATGTACATAATTTATAGTAACGCGTGTAAATTGCGTAAACAAACCTTTTTTTAAAGCTTTACACGATCGATAACACGTAGGAATGTTTATTTAAGACTTGTCAATGGCGATATTCTGACGTTCTTCCATAATTCTGCATCATTATTTTATTTAATCTTTTCAGATTATCGCAAACAATATCATCTTCGTGTTCCAGGTAGCAAGTGACGTTATTTGTCGTCATTTTGACGTCAAAATGTCGTCAAAAATGTTATTTTGACGTCAAAATGACGACAAATAACGTCAGCTTGCTACTTGGGGTGCGATCTCTAGGAAGTAAATAAGATGTTTATAATATTTAAAATTGAAATTAAGTAATTTTTTCTCTTTACAGAAGGAATTTCGGTGATTTCTTCGACAATCAAATAAAAAAATGTACAGTGACTACTAAAAATTTCTAGACGTATATTATCAGTGTAAAAGACCTGGAATATTTTTTTGGATATGTAGCGTTGATAATTGAACTTGAATATGTTAGTTATACCGGTTTTGAAATTGCGTACTTGCACAATATACATTTTAAGCGCGTACGTTCATTCGTTCTCTGGGCCCTACGTGCGTTTACGAGATAAAAAAATGATTTAAGGTGTCGTAAGGTGTCATTTACGTCATTAAATTAATTCACGACACTCGCGGTCCATATTTAACAGCATTCCTCTTGATTTTACGACGCGCCTCGAACACTTCGTGCCTCGAACACTTCGAAAAAGCGCCGTCGGAACGAAAACTCTGACGGGCGACCCGCGCTTTCGTATAAAAGAGAACTTTTACTTTTCACGAAGCAGTCTGGGTTATAACCGGCCGATATAAATATCTTTCGCTTCCTTAATAAATTTTAATACCCTCGTTAAGAAGTTTAATTGTTCATAAACCGCCCGTGAATTTGCCAAAGTAGTATGAGCGGAACATACAAAGGAGGATATTAACGGTGTATCGAGTATGTTATTTTTGCATGTATAAATGACGATGTAATTAAAAAATTTGTCGTAAAAAAACAAGGAAAAGAATTACTCTCCGCGCGGTTTGACAAATGTAGAATGTTCATTGCGCAATGTGTTATCGAAGTTGCGACACAAAGGGCCGGTTGTTGCAGTAAAGTTGCATTAACCTTCCGACAATTACTGCTTTTTGCGATCTTACGATCGTGTCGTACACATGGTGACATATCATCAAAATATATGACTTAATCTCTTACGTAATGAGAAAATAAATAAGCTGCGGGAGACCGGGGGTGTGCCGGCTCCAATAAAAAACCCTGGCTGTTGGCGCGACGACATATTTCCAAAAAAGCACTTTAAAAACATCAATGTAACATTCGACAACTACATCACATAAATATTTCCTTTCGTAATTTTCCTAAGACAATCTCGCGAAATCTCAGGAATTAAATACGTCATAGCGTTTTAATGCACTCGCTCGGATTTTGAAGCGAGCAGCGCACACTCTCGGTCTCTCACGTGCTCCAGAGAGAGAATCGCGTATCCGCCGTCGGATATATATTTTCAACACTTCGTGTGCAGCGATTTACTTTTTTTCGTGTTCGCCTCTACGCGCAAAGACGCAGGGCGCATCGACAGAGGATAAAAATCGCGGTCGCCATTAAAGTCACCTCGTATTTCCCGTGATTTACGATTGCACGCAACGCTCGGAGCACGAGATGCCGTTACATATACATATATATATTCCTTCGTCGTCTCTCCACGTGTGTGCACGTGTCCATCGATGCTCGGTAAATGCACCCATGCCGATGTGTGCGTATTCGGCTTTGAAAATAACTTACGTACCGCAACGTAAGCAGAGATTACATTTTAAGCGAAACCCACGTGCAAATTCTTAACTCATGTAAAAACAGTAATTTAGAACACAAAGAAAACGGCCATTATTTTTTTTCTCGCGGCCAGTTATCGTGAAATGTGTTTTCCTGGCCGCGTGTTATTGAAAAGATTAATGGAAAGCGTGAAACACGACGACCCTCGCACACTTTGATTCTCGTAATTCTTCGGAGATCGTTTTTCAAATACTGAAAATTGGGTCCCGCGCATACGGCACGGTACGGCACGAACTGATCTTTATTCATGCACTCGCTCGTCCGTGTCACGGCCATCCAAAGACAGAAAACAACAACATATATTATGCGCCAGATAGCGGAATGTTGTTCATCAGTCACGCCGAAATCTGGACCGGTCATCAAAAAATTCGGCACGACGAAAGAGCCTCTTATCGAGCGGCGTGATCGGTCGTCCCATCCATCGAGCGCATTTATATATAATCGTATACCTTAGACCATATTAATAAATTTACATCTCGCGCAATTTGTCACGGGAATAGAGAAAAAGACCTCGACAACTTGTTACGCATAAGTGACATAATAACTGCCGGTGACGCGACATGCGAAGAGAAAAAATACGAAACTTTACGATGATCGTATCTCATTAATTAAATTCGGAATAAATTTGCAACGAAAGACGCGCGTAACATATGTAGAAAAAAGTAGCTAATAGTTAGCATAATGAGTGCAGCATAAATGCAATTAATTATCCAGTGTTATCCAATTCGCTTTAATTTTGTTAATTAATCTATAAAAGACTATTAACTAATCCGTAAAAGACGTAATGCGCAATCAAGTGAATTTTATAGTCTTTTTTTTATATCGAAAGAGCCCATACAGCACAGAAGTTGCAGCAACATTGCAGCAACACTGCAGCAACATAACAACATTGTCGAAACATTGCTGCAATGCTACTGCAATTCTGTGCTGTATGGGAGTCTTCGTGATGGGCCGATTCTTACTTTTTTGTAGGGGCATTCTCCGATTGATATTTTTATGAAACGCACTAACGCCAATTCCCACGCACACTGACAGAAAAATTTATGATATTTGAGACTATAATTAAATTGTAAATAATTATGGTTAGGTGCACCATTTTTATAGTTATTACTGCTATAATGTTAGTAATAGTTAAATTATGGTATTTGTAACTATTTTTTGTTATTATTACTAACATTATAGCAGTAATAATTATAAAAATGGTGCACCAAACCATAATTATTTACAATTTAATTATAGTCATGAATATCATAAATTTTTCTCTCAGTGCACGAAGACAAAATTCCGTGAAGCGATGCATCTTCGGGTTTTGCATCTTCGCGCGAGGGAATGGGAATCGCGCTTACTCGAGTGTACCGATAAGGTCCGCGACCCGCTGCATGCAGCCTCGTGTATTGAAACACGGCAGATACCTACTTCGCCTCTAGCCCACTTAACGTTACTACCTGTAATCGCTACAACTGTCTGATACCCACCGGCAACGAGCGGGACTGGATGACGCGAAAATAAACATTCTTCTCGGAATTGGCACTTGCAGATTGATCATGAACTATAGAACGAAGAAATATTTCTCTTTTCTTTTTAATTGTTCTTTTAATTGTTTTAGTTGTTATATCGCCCTCGGAGATAAAAAAGGGAAATTACATGGTTGTCCTTTATTTCCTTTATCCTAATTTGGAAAAATTCATGCGCGAAGTATCTTTAATTAAATCTTAGTCGATACTTCAGTCTCGATATTTTGTATGCTTTTATTTTTGGGTAAGTGCGTATTCATTTTAACTGTCTGTCGCACGCACATAAACTTGCTTCGGGAACGTGCTATGTAAATTCCAAGGTATTGTGGTATTGGCAAATGAAATTTATTAATTTAATTAGACTGTCGGTACGAGGAATTATTTATAACGAGATGTTTTAATAAGAGAGTCGCGAGGAATTATGAGGAATAAATTACGGATTCGACATCTTAACCATTGCAACGTCGTTACGGTTGTTCTAACGGTTCCTATCTCGCAACAAGAAGAGAAGCTGCTTGAAGGAGTCGTCGGTATGATAAGAACTACAATTATTCATTCATGTATGATAACAGACGATTGTCATGCACATAGCAATCGCGAATCACTATGCGATTCCACGGCCGTACATAATTTTTTCGTTGAACGGATGAGCACGATGGCATTTGCAATTTAATTTTCAAGCGCATATATCCGTAATTCATGTGCCGCCCGCGCTTGCCTGTCCCGATTGAGTTACTACAACGGACAATTAACGAGAGACCTACGTCCGTTCATCGCGATTATTTCGCGAAGCGATGAGCTACGCCGCAAATGTATGTAGACAATCTCGCAAACGAGAGAGAGAGGGCGAGAGAGACTGTGACCAATCATGATTTCTTTCTCCGCTTAACGACATGGGCGGTCGACCTGCGTTAATTAAAATGTCAACCGAGGAAAAGGAATCACGTCCAAGGCGACGCACGTCGCTGCGACAGTTTTAAAACAGCGGCAAAACGACGGTCGCTAAATTATACCTTTGTCTCGCTTCGGAAATACAGCGATTAGGCTAACAGCTAGTTTTGCCGCGCACCGTTTTGCAGTGTGGGACGTATCCGCTTTGCAGATTTAATCATATGCTCGTTATGTAAGGATACTAATTATCAGAGTGCCAATAAAGTAGACTTACTTTCCAGTTCTACGGCTTGTTTCGCCGAGTCAAACGAGTCCGATGATGAGTTACACAAAAGGCGCATTCGTTCGTTTGACAGATCCAAGCACGTGCTATAGACTCGCGTGTCTGTCGCAGCGCAAAGGAACGCGCGATTGACATGCCCGATTCGTGTCAATATGTACCGAAACGCACGACGGAGTGATGCTTAATTGTAGCATCTTCGCACGGCTATTAGCCGTTGAGACGAGCATCGGTCGGCCGCAATAACGGCGGTGCACGGCGAGGTGTATTGTGCAAGTGTGCGTACTATGTAGGAGTACCTTGGGTATCGGGCGAGATATGCCTTTCACATAACTGTGAGTAAATGCCAGGCCGCAGCCGCGCGCGCTGGCGGCTCTCCGTGCTCCACCTCCCAGATGAGACCTATCCTCTATCTATCCCGTCGAGCAATAAGCAATAACTTGTTCTCGACGCTCCGCTACGTCAAAAACCGACTATTTTGACCTATATCCGCTCGCATAGCCGCGTATAACTTTAATCCGGGGATCCTTTTGAGCGCCGTCTTCTGAAAACAGTCTAACGATCACGTAAATCATTACGAAATTGTACAATCGTTACTGACGATTTCATTGTAATAAATGAGTTATTAACATGACAGGATTGCCTTGAAATCTTGACGAAGTTGCCGCAATGAGAGCTTAACTGTATCTCTTAGGGAGATCTTATTATAATGGACTTAGATAGAATGAGACTTTATTTAATTTTCAATCAATGTCCATCGTGTGTAATTCAATCGTGTGTAATGAGATTTTAGTGCGGCAAGCTTAATATGAAAACCAGACGCCGTTTGTAATCAGATTTTATCGTGACGTTATGGAACCTTCCCACAGCCTTTTCGCAGATAGCTCCTTTCAGGATTCTTATATAAAAAAATGATACATCACTAAAACTTGGACAAGGAATCTCTTGGAGAAAGAAATTTCCAAAAACCTTTATCGTCTCGCGTTTATGAGTGAAAGTTTGCTTTAGCTCATTCAATTTACAATAATTTAGCAGATAAATGCTAATGGAAAAATGTTAACGCCGCGCATCGAAAGTATCGGCACGATGTACTGCAACGATGTCGACAAGGCTGCATCGCGGAGTCGCATAGCTTCGCGCGATGCAGCTGCACTCGTGAAACCTCGAGGAGATCCCTGATCTTCCACGTGACGGCAGAAATATTCCGCGAAATCGCATTATAACAGTCGCGATGAGCCATTCGAAATTCAGTATCAATTCCGTGCGATTCCGAGCTTGCGTTTATACCGCGCGACGCTCTTCAAAATGAAATTACCCACCGTCATTAACGCGCAAATTATATTACACAGCGAGAAGATGATATAACCGTTATATTAAAATTAAAAGCGTCATATAACCGTAATCCTAATTAAAAGAATCGCAGTACCGCGACTCGGATTGTCGGCCGAGTCTGAGACGCGTTTTAAAATGCAACCAACGGTTGTGGCATTGGCACCAAATTTACATTTGCATTATAGGACCGCCTAGATCGGCGTTGCGTGACCTCAGACAAAAGTACGTGTTCCACATTCGAAATGTCATGATCGTTGTGTTACGGTGATGTTTCCGATGTCAGTGGTGAGAGACGTTATTCATCAGCCACAGAGTAGCGAGTTTGATTGAAACGTATTTACATTATAAATCACGTTGTATATCGTGCTAGCGCGATAGAATAGATAAGATTATATGATCAATAAGGATGGGATTGTATTTGCAATATTATTCTTCTTGATCTCTGTTTGCTACACAGAATGTCCCAGAATTTCGCATTTTATTTTTATTGACGGATTTTGTGATGAATTTGTGATGAATTTGAAGTTTCTCTGTCATCTAGACAAATTTCGCAAAAACGCAATTCTTATTAAATGTTAAATATCTTGTTACAACATAAATTCTTAAAAACGCGTAAAGAATGCGTACTCTTCTTTTATTACTTCCAGAACAAAAATTAATTCACGATTATATTCAAAGTATCTTATTTATAAAAGCGACTTTCTGCACGCATTGATCATGTTTGACGTCATACAACCCACATAATACATAGCTAACTTATAATTTTCTTTACGACACTTGTGCAATGTAAATGTCGCCTATTTCCAGAGACAAAGCTTCTGTTAGATATAAAATCGGATATCCTGTTATAGATTTCGCTCTCTAAGCGTCTCTAGTGCCGCGTGAAGGCCGGCCGCAGTGTAACGCACAATGGACACACACCGGATTCTGTTAAGCGAGGCGCACAAAAGCGAGGGAAAAGTAAGACCGACGGTAATAATCGGTCGTTAATGTGCCGGTGAGCGGGCTTTAATTAATTCTTTCGGAGTACGCGGGCTCGTGCGATTACACCGTGGCCCGGAGAACGATTATTAAAACGTCCTGCGCCGCGCGACCGCATAAGGATACCCGGCGAAATTATCCTCCTCTCGTTATGCCTGCCTGTCCTTCCAACGTCAGGATCGTCTGACACGCGTCTACCGCAAACGAGCCGAAAGTGCCGAGAGTACGTGGGAGAGAGGAAAAATGATATTAAAGATTCTCGAGCGACCGCAGGGTGCCGTTGACGAGAGCGCGACATCCTTTCCTCTCGTTCTCGGGGAACGTCGGGGAGAACCTTCCACGGCCTTGCGCGAACACACGCCGCGTGTGTACCCATGTCTCAATTAAATTCCGCTTGAAAACCAGCACGCTCGCGATATTGCGGCACTTTGTAGACCGAGGAGCTAAACATGGGTCATTCTTCATCATATCACACTAGACGCAGTTTCGTACCAATAGGTCGAACCCATGCACGTTTCTTTGTTTACCTGCGTAGCCCGGCCCGAGTTTTTACGGAAGAACGGTCGATACGCCAAATACGGCCAGCAACCGTCACGAAACTGACGTTGATGGATTCGACGAACAGAAATAGAAAGATTTTTATTGAAAGACAAAGACGTGAGGGATCTCAAATTACGAATGGTATCCTTGAATTAGTATGGGCTACAAATATAGAATTTTCTTTTCAGAACGATTATGTGTGCATGCGCAGAGACCAAAGTAAAATACTTAATATAAAAATACACACTGAAAGAAAGGCTTGGTTATAAAAATCCAGGCTTGGTTAATGTTACCAAGCACCTTGGTAAAATGTGCTTTCAACTAATAATAAGTATTACATAATAAGTATAATAAGTATTACATAATTTAGTTGGCTTAACTAAACAAAATTTGCTCTTTTATAATTATAACAAAATGTTTTGTTATTATTATTATAATCGGTAATAATAATCAAATACTTTAAAAAAAGTATTACTAAACGCATCTCACAAGTTTACCAAGAATTTTTTTTTCAGTGCACGAGTGCTAGACATGTGCTTAAATAACTTCTTTAAAAAACACCTGACGGATTTTATTTGTAGTTTGAGAAACCAGTCAGCTGAGGCTTGTCTCTCAGTTGTTCTTAGGTGCAAGTATGGCAAAGCCTTTCACGATCACGAGCGCAATTCGTGCAATCATACTTACCTTCAACCGCGCCGCACTCGCTCCGCTCGTATGCGAAATGCGTTTCTACCGTGTCGGTGGCTAAACGTCCCTCTTCTTGCTCTGCTTTCCTGACGTAATCACGCAAGGCCGCGACGAAGAAATCGCTCCGAGCGGGGCTGTCCACTTATAAAACACTTAGAATAACTAATTTCCAATAATACCCGGCGATATCGTGACAGGCGCGTATCGCATTACCATAATCACTCCGAAATTGGATCGCATTACGATTTCCGAGTACCAGCAGTATCGCCAATGAATTAAATTAAAAGAGAGATTCCGTCTTTTTTTTCCAACTTCTAATCTTGTAGCAGAATTCAAATAGCTGATATAATACTTCAAATTTCTAAATTTAGCGCGCACATATCATTTATCTTTTTGTTATTATATACAAATTATATTATTGACATATAGGAATATTTATTTTGTATTACATGAAAATGTTTTTATAATTTCGCATGTTACTATGTTTTTGGTAACATTTTTTTATTGTGTGGCTGTATGTATTTACTACTTGTTCTCGCTTACTCCGATAATTGCCGCTCGTTCGTCGTCGAAGTTGCCGAGGATCGACAAGGGCTGCAAAACCGATGGCAGGCTACTTGCCAATTCCCGTGCACCGACCAGCCGACCAGCACAATAATCGTTTATCGCTTCATTCGCCGACCATTATAAGCAAGCACCATCGGTAATAACGTCTCCCGCTGCGACCATATATCGTCCTGCCAGAGTTACACCGCCACGGATATCGAACGGCGAACGATTTATTAACCCTCCTATCGGCTCCGTTTCGCGATACCGTATCCCGGAGTAATTACCTGATGAGTCTATAATGCAGCGTAATCAACCTGTCACGCGCAAAAAAGGAAAACGCCGCCTCCGCCTCCACCGTCATTGTGATGAATGCGAATTTCTTTATTATTCAATCGCACCGGATTATTAAACCAATTTTGTTTGCACGCACGCGCATAAATTCGTCGCGTGTACCGCGTGTAACGTTCGTCTTTCTTTGTAAATAAAATATGGCACGTGTTTTTTCCTTTTAATTTTTTCTTCTTTTTTTCCATCTTTTTGTATGCATAACGTAATATTTAATATCTCATTATGAGCACAAGACACCTTTCGGTCGCTTTATATTAAACTTCAGAACACGTTCTGTAATTTGTGTTATACGATACACGTGGAAAATAATTTTCAATTTAAGAATTATTCTTAAGGCTCGCGCAGTTATATCAAAACAACAATAAATTTGCTACTCTTAAAAGTCCATAAGTAAAAATCGATTGGGGCTAATTGAAGTTTGTCATGTTTTGTATAAACTCGCAGATTTATTATTTCTTCTTTCTCTCTCTGTGTCTTGAAATCAAAGGAATGTTTCCCAAAACACATGTTTTTAACGATCTTCGAGGTTTATTTGAAAGCTGAATAACATGCTTTGAATGAGAAGAATATTTAAAAATCAGTAGAATATAATTATACTTCGCAAGTCATTGTCTCAGATTTTAAAGCCCTGCTATTGCCACTATGAAATATGGTTTTATTCATTGTAGATCGGCGGAATCTTCTTTCCACATCCAAACAAAAAAAAGCAAACTTTTCTTCACGTAATCGGCCGTAATTTCCGAACTTTCACTTTCGGAGGCAACGCCTCGCGTACCGATTGCGGACGAAAGAATGTAACTCCAACGGTTCCTGCCGCAAATCGATCTGCGAACGAGTTGGCATTTTCGTTCTATATAGTGTAAAAATGTTTCCGTAAAATTTTTGCGCGATGTTAGCCAATCGCAAGAACGAAAAACCATTTACTGCTAAATACATCGAGAAAATTGCATCGTTGCACGGAGCACAGGGACGCCTGTGTGCAGTAAGTAGATAGTGAACTAACTATTTAGACGTGTTTTTATCATGTTTGTGTCGAAAAATTATCGTAACAGGTAGATTTACACGGTAAATGCTCACGAATTTATAACCGTAACATTCTGCGTTAAATCTTTATTAGAAATGTGGCAAATACAATAAAAGTTAATGTATCTGAGAGATCGCCAATTTAAAATAACTTCCTTAGCTGTTCCGATTCGAGTCGAACGTGTTACCGCATCATTGTTGTCTATCGATGACGTCCGTTCCGCCGTCGAGCTTCGCGCGAACGTCGCGTACGAGAATCCAAACACACGCCCACGTACAAGGAAGTCATTAGGATGATGTATCTGATGCGAGGCGCCACGACTCGACCCGAATACTTTCGATACGCGTGCCTGTTACTTTCTTATATACACAGGACTCCTCCGTGACGCTGTATAACCTTGTGATTATCCAACGCTGAAGAAAGAGTACGCGTAAACGTTTTTGAAAATGTAATGCGTTTTCACTTCGATTCTTAATAATGAGAGATTTTATCTACTCTAGGCAATCTGCTCTCAAAATCAGAACAATATTGCGAATAGTATTTGGCTCCAGACGTGGCACAGAGAGATCGAGGTCTGTGCGCAAGTATGTTGATAAAGTCATCTCGATCAATTTTCTTCGGAATTCATCTGATAAGCAAATATTTTTATCACGAATACAAAATAGAAAAATGTGTGTATCGGGGTAATGAATTAGGGAAATTTAAAATTTAACAAAAAATTATAGATTCTTAAGACCGCAAAACATTTACGTACTTACACGCGGAAAGTAAATAGCTCGTTTTTTGCTAAATTACTAGAAGTCCTTTTGTGACCATATGCCGAATTTGAATTTTACCGACTTCTCAACCATTTTAAGATGTGACATAGGCGCCCTTACAACTTTTTTCAAGGGGGGGCAGAGTGTAAATAGCCAAAATGGAAAAAAAATTTTTTCACGAAAACAAAGCTTCTTCTAGAGAAGAAGCAAAAAGTGTGCAAATTAGGAATTTGCACAGTGTTTCCTCACTAATTTAAAGGGAGGCAAATTAGAAAGAGGCACAATGCATCATAAATATTTTAGTTGATTCACAAAGCTTTTTCTATGAGGAAGCCAAACGAAAAAAAAGAAGAAATAAAAAAAA